>JAAGEH010000125.1:29412247-29478839 GCA_011751065.1 Lasiurus cinereus | reverse complement strand
ATTTGCTCACCAGAATTTGGGGAGTTTTTACAGGGAAAGATCAACTTGGAAAGAGCCCTTAAAGCGACCCAGCTGGATAGAATGTGCTGAACGTCCCCTACCGCAGAAACACCTCCCTGTCCCTAAGGGGACAGAGCCGCTGTGGGCCCCACGTGCTGTCCTCAGCCTGGCAGCCCCACTGGGAAGGGCCAGGTCCTCAGCTGCCCTCAGGAGCGCCGTCCTCAACACCTGGAGTCCATCGGAGCTCAGTGAACATTGACTGAGACATGGAGGGAGTGCAGCAATTACTCTCAAATAAAAGCAAAACATGACAATTATATCTCAATAAAACCGGGAAAACAAAACAGCTCCTTGTTTGCCAATGAAATGGAAGTAAGCATCTCGTGCTACCATGTATTGCCTTTATGAGTTTCTTCGTTTCACGGTTTTTGAGACCTCCGTGTGAACATGCACACAGTCACACATAACTCTGCACGTGGCTGTAGAATTTTCTACCACACTGGCCTTGCTTCAGAGGCGTTGTATGTATTTGGGGGAGTGGTTTCTTTTCTTGGATTGTTTTTTAATCTCCCCCCTCCCCATTAAAAAAAAAAAAAAAGGAAAACAGATGGGGGAAGAGAATTGCCAGAAGGAAGATGGCCCCCGAGGGTCAGAAAAAGGATGGGCCAGACCTGCTGTCTCCCTCTCGGTTGGCCCCACCCACCAGCATCTAAAAGGTTTATTTAACAAATTTAAAGATGATGGGTGGAGGTGGGGGTGGGACGGTGTGGAACTGTCCTGCAGATCCTGACTTTACAATCTCTTGCAAGTGGACAGCGGATATGAGATGAGAAGTCAGCTGAGACATCAGGGAAGGGCAGGAAGGCTGTAACTCCAGAAAGAGGAATCAGAGCTGACAGCGGTTGGTGGGTTAATTTCCTGGGGACAATTGCTCAGGATAAGCCAAAAAGAAAAAAAAAAAAAAAAGAGTAGGGGGTTGAGGGAAGAAAGGTTTTGATTTTATCAAATATATCTCTTTTCTTAAATTGATAAACATTGCCAGGTAAATAGGGCTATGGTATTAAGTTGTTAAATTAGCACATTCCTAATTTCCATTGACTTAATGAAGCATAGGTAGGAAAGAGGGGATTCTTGAAGGCTGGTCATTTAATCCTAATTATACAGAAGTACAGTTATGATTTTTTTTAATATGGTATAGTGATAAGTAACAAATTAGGATTAGACTCTAATTAGCCTTCTCCATGAGAGGAACAAAAGCCACATATCCAGATGAAAGGCCAGGGAGAGTCCCCTGCTATAAACTAGTATTAAAATTTTCATTGCATCCTAGCTAATAAACACCCTCTCTTAGCAAGAGAGGAGTTTTCTCTCTGCAAGTGAATGTGAGAAAGGGAGTTCATCTACCTCCCCAAATCATGAACATACATCATCTTGCATTTTAATAATAACCACCTTTTAAAAGAAACCAGCCCTGAAATTATCATGTACGCAGTAAAGTTGCATTCTTTCTCCAATTCATCTGTAACCATATTTTGTTTCCAAAGATGGTAGTAAGCCCCACTGCTCTCAGACTGGGGATTGGGGATTAGACCATATTTCCACCAGAGTGACTTTGTACCCGCTTGTGTGTTTTTTGTTTTGTTTTGTTTGTTGTTGTTGTTTTTAAATATATTTTATTGATTTTTTACGGAGAGGAAGGGAGAGAGATAAGAGAGAAACATCCATGAGAGAGAGAGATCGATCAGCTGCCTCTTGCACACCCCCTACTGAGGATGTGCTCGAAACCAAGGTACTACATGCCCTTGAATGGAATCGAACCTGGGGCCTCGAAGTCCGCAGGCCGATGCTCTATCCACTGAGCCAAACCAGCTAGGTTTATTTTTAATGTATTTTTTATTGATTGATTTTTTAGAGAGAGAAAGAGACATATATTTATTATTCCATTTATTTAAGCATTCATTGGTGGCTTCTTGTATGTGCCCTGACCGGAAATTAAATCCCACAATCTTGGCATATCTGGATGATGCTCTAACCAACTGAGCTGCTCTGCCAGGGCTTAGCTTTCTGTTGTTGTTTCTTCTTTCTTTTTGAAATTATCCTTACATAACAGACTCTTCCCAAACTGCCTGCCCACCCATTTAACATTGTCATTGCCTCCTCATCACTACCCTTCACTGAACCTTCACATCTCACACACTCATTGACATCTTCCTTCCCGTCCATAATAGAGAGTTGTCATCTCACCTGTAACTCTCATCTCAAGACCCCACTGGGGCAGCCTGTGGCCCACCGTGTTTTTAGCTAAGCTCTGAGCTTCGATGTTCTTAAGTGGAACAGGAATGTCTTTTATAATAAGGAGGCAAACACTATAAAAAGCTGTTCTTAAAAATAGCAGAAAATTGCCGAAACCGGTTTGGCTCAGTGGATAGAGCGTCGGCCTGTGGACTGAAAGGTCCCAGGTTCGATTCCGGTCAAGGGCATGTATCCTGGTTGTGGGCACATCCCCAGTGCGGGGCGTGCAGGAGGCGGCTGATCGATGTCTCTCTCTCATCAATGTTTCTAACTCTATCCCACTCCTTTCCTCTCTAAAAAATCAATAAAGTATATTTTTTAAAAATAGCAGAAAATCGAGATATATAAATCAGTACCTACAGTTAAGACTGAACAGCTTCTTATTCCAAATGCTCTCTGATGTTGTCGCTGAAAGACTCCATGCCATTCACGTTGTCCCTGTGTTAGCCTGACCTTGAGTTGACCCTCACTCATTCCACCTGCTCTTGACTTCAATGGCTTCCTCTTACCTCAACAAGGTGAACTCAGACTGTTTAACCTGATGGCCAAGAACCTCTCTGCTCTGCCCCAAGTCTGTTCCATTACTGTTCCACACAGCCCTGCCCACCACCCGTATATCCCCAAACTCAACGGCTTAAGACCTGTTAAGTTTTCTTTTTTTAAAAAATATATTGTATTGATTTTTTACAGAGAGGAAGGGAGAGGGATAGAGTTAGAAACATCGATGAGAGAGACATTGATCAGCTGCCTCCTGCACACCCCCCACTGGGGATGTGCCCACCACCAAGGTACATGCCCTTGACCGGAATCAAACCCGGGACCCTTCAGTCCACAAGCCGACGCTCTATCCACTGAGCCACACCCGTTTCGGTGGGACTTGTTAGGTTTTCTGCCTGGCCTTGGCTCTTTTAACTCAGCCTCTTCCCAGTCCCAGGACTTTCACTGGGCAGTGGGTCTATTGCCCCCACCCTAGAGTCTGGGCTACAGGGTGACAGAAGAGATGCTATGCCAGTTCTGGGCTCGGCCTTTCAGAAAACTGGCAAGCTTCCACCTTGATCTCTTACAGACCGGACCACCATGGTCATTCACATGGCGAGTAGCTGGGTGTACATGGAGAGGAGAAGGGGTGCACTGGGACGGTCCACACCACCCCCGCTAAGGCGCCGGGCCTGGGAATGAAGGCATGTTGGGACCTCAGGACCATCCATGTTGGTGTCATGTGGCATCCCTCAGTTGAGCCAGCCCAAATTTCTGACCCACAAAGTTGTTAAATATACCAAAACGATTGTATTTTGGGGTTTCTTTAAATTGAGAGAGAGGAAGAGGATGGAGAGAGAGAAACATGGATGAAAAATCCCATTTATTTATGCATTCATTGGTTTATTGTATGTGCCCTTCCTGGACTATCAAACCCAAGACCTTGGTGTACTGGCATGATGCTCTAACCAACTGAGCTACCCAGCCAGAGCATTCATTTTGGGGTCTTTTGTTACACAGCAATAAATAACTAGGGCATTTACACTTCAGCCTACCCTATATTCTGTGCCAGGTTAAGTCCCTAAAGTTATTCTTTATTTTTTTTCAACGGCTTTATTGAGGTATATGATTGGCACATAATAAGTAAACTACACACATTTAAAGTGTACAATTTGCCGAAACTGGTGTTGCTCAGTGGATAGAGCGTCGGCCTGTGGACTGAAAGGTCCCAGGTTCAATTCCGGTCAAGGCAAGTACCTTGGTTGTGGGCACATGCCCAATGGGGAGTGTGCAGGAGGCAGCTGATCAATGTTTCTTTCTCATTGACGTTTCTAACTCTCTATCCCTCTGCTCTGTAAAAAAATCAATTAAAAAAATATATATATATACACACACTTAAACTGTACAATTTGGTACAGAATAATAGTGAATGTAAACTATAATTGAAAAAGAAAAAGAAAAAAATGTAAAACTTATTTTAAAATGTATACAATTGGATAAGTTTTGATATATGGATACCACCATAAAACCATGACTACAACCAAGAATGAATGTTTCCATCACCCTTAAAAGTTTTCTTAGGCCTGGCTGATGTGGTTCAATGGTTGAACATTGACCTCTAAACCAGGAGGTCAAGGTTCGATGATTCCCTGTCAGGACACATGCCCAGGTTGTGGGCTCCATCCCCATGAGGGGGCATGCAAGAGGCAGCCGATCAATGATTCTCTCTCATGATTAATGTTTCTCTCTCTCTCTCTCCCCCTCTGCCCTTCTCTCTCTGAAGTCAATAAAGATGTTAAAAAAAAAAAAAAAGGTTTTGCTGAAACCATTTTAGCTCAGTGAATAGAGCGTTGGCCTGTGGACTGAAGGGTCCCAGATTCGATTCCAGTCAAGGGCACCTTCCTTGGTTGTGGGCACATTCCCAGTAGGGGTTGTGCAGGAGGTAGCTGATCGATGTTTCTCTATCATCGATGTTTCTAACTCTCTCTTTCCCTTCCTCTCTTTGAAAAATCAATTTTTTTTTAAAGTTTTCTTAGGACCCTTGATAATCCCTCTATTCAACCCCATCCCATTCAATCATGATCTGCTTTCAGTCACTATTAATTAGTTTGCATTTTCTATCAATGAAACTATACAATATGTACATTTTGGGGGTGGGAATCTCACTTCTTTCATTCAGCATAATTACCATGAGATTCATCCATACTGGTTGGTGCATCAGTAATTCATCTTTTTATTGCCGAATATAATTCCATTGTGTGGATGCATTGCAGTTTGTTGCTTCATGCTCCTGTTGGTCATTTGTTGTTGTTTTTGTCGTTGTTGTTGTTTTCATATTTTGGCTACTTCAAATAAGGGTGCTATGAACATTCATATAAAAGTCTTTGTATATCTTTCCTCTTGGAAAAATATGAGTGGAATGGTTGGATCATATGCTAGGTATATGTTACCTTTTCAAGGAACTGCAAAATGGTTTTAAATAGTGGTTGCATCATTTTACATTTCCACCAACAGTATATAAGAGTTCAATTTTATCCACCCAAAATTTCGATGATCACTTTTGTGTTTCATTTAACTTTACCCATTCTAATAGGTGTATGATAATATCTCCTTATGGTTTTAATTCGCATGTCCCTAAGTCTAATGATGTTGAACCTTTTTTCATGTGTTTATTTGCAAACCATATTTTAGTGAAGTGTCTGTTCAAAGCTTCTACATTTTTTAGTGGGTTGTTTTTTTATTGTTATTGTTTCCTTATTATTTCTTTATATATTTGAGTATAATCCCTTTATCTGATACATACTATGCAAAGATTTTTCTCCAAATCTATAGCTTGTGTTCTCATTCTCTTTCTCTTGAATTTTAAATTTTTGTGAAATTTAGTTTATTAATTTTTTTATGGATTGTAGTTTTGGTGTTGTATCTAAACAACCTTTCTCCAGGCCTTGTTTTTCTTTTCTATAAAATTGGAATGAAAATAGACCCTAGCTTTCTCGATGATTGTGAGGATTAAATGAGATAATGCTTTTAAAGTATTTTACTAGTAACTCAGTCTGGTGCGTGATAAAGCTCAGGAAGTGATAGTAACCTATGTTGTTATACTTATTGTTACTAATGATACTTTTACCCTCCACAGACTTCAGTCCTATATCATCTGAAATGTCCTTGCCCTCAATCTCCATCCATCTAAACCCACCCATCTTTTAGACGCTAGAATTGAGAGGCTGAATCAAAGGCCACTGCTTTTCCATAACACCAAGTAAAAAGTCATTTGATTTACCCTACCTGGTTTGGCTTAGTGGATAGAGCATCAACCTGCAGACTGAAGGGTCCCAGGTTTGATTCCAGTCAAGGGCATGTATCTTGGTTTCGGGCACATTCCCACTTGGGGGTGTGCAGGAGGCAGCTGATAGATGTCTTTCTCATCGATGTTTCTGACTTTCTATCCCTTTCCCTTCCTCTCTGTGAAAATCAATAAAATATATATTTTAAAAAAATAAGTCATTTGATTTGCTTTGGTTAATGGGACAGGAGCACATGGGACAGAAGCGAAACCTGAAAGCAGTTGAGCTTTTGGAGCTTGCCTACTTGCTGCTCTTGAACCCATCACCGCCTGGGCCAACCTGCTGGAGGATGAGACACATGTGCCCCAGTTGGTCCTTCACCCCCATGATGGATGGCCAACTAATGAATCTGTGAGTGCGGCCAGCCTCCAACTTACCTGCCACGCGAGGAGAGGAGAGATTTACCCAAGGTAATAGAGTGAGGGAAGGGGCAATGGGTGGAATCCGCCGATGAACACATATTTGTGAAGCACCTGCTTGCTCTGTGCCAGGCTTTGGGAGTGCAGCAGTGAGCCACAGCCTCTCCCTTGAAGGGGGACACAAACAATGCACCCATAAATGAATGTGGAGTGTCTTCGTTTCCTGTGGTCAGCGCCATAAAGCAAAGCGGGGTCAGGAGACCAGTGCTGGGGATGGGCTGCTGTTTTATATATATATTTTCATTGATTTCAGAGAGGAAAGGAGAGGCAGAGAGAGAGACGTCAGTGATGAGAGGGAATCATTGATCAGCTGCCTCCTGCATGCCCCACACTGGAGACTGAGCCCTCAACCGGGCATAAACCCTGACTGGAATCCAATCATGACCTCCTGGCTCATAGGTCCATGTTCAACCACTGAGCCATGCCGGCAGGGCGCTCCTTGCTGTTCTGATTTGCATTTCCCACTGCAAAGGGTTAGTGATGCTGGCCATCTGTCTTTCTTTAGAAAAATGTTTATTCAGGTCTTTTGTCCATTTTAAAATAAGATGGTGTTGTGTATGTGTGTGTGTTTTACTGTTGGGTTGTATGAGCTCTTTATATATGTTGGGTATTAGCCTCTTATGAGATTCAGGATTTTGCAAATATTTTGTCCCATTTACTATGTTGCCTTTTCATTTTTCTTAATAGTTTCCTTCACTGTACAGAAGCTTTTTGTTTGGTGTAGTTCCTTTTTTTCATTTTTTGCTTAACTTTGCTTTTGGTGTCAGATTTAAAACAATCATCTCTGAGACTTATGTTAGGAAGCTTACCTTGTATTCTAGGAGTTTTAAAGTTTTAACCCTTACACTTAAGTCAAATCCATTTTGAGTTACCTTTGGTTGATGGTGTAAGTTAGTGACCCAGTTTCATTATTTTGCATGTGGCTGTCAAACTTTCTCAGCGCCATTTATTTAATAGACTCTCCTTTCCCCACTGTATGTTCTTAGCTCCTTGGTCACTACTTCACTGACCGTATGTTGTAGGAGTGGATGTATTTCAGGGCTCTGAATTCCATTTCATTGATTGATGTGTCTGTTTTGATTACTGTAGCTTTGTAATCGAGTTTAAAATCACAGAGTGTGATGCTTCCAGCTTTGTTCTTTCTAAAGGTTGCTTTGGCTCCAGTCTACCTTAAAAGAAAAAAGAGAAAGAAGAAAGAAGAAAAGAAAGAAGGAAGGAAAGGAAGGAAGGGAGAAAGAGAGGGAGGGAGGATGGAAGAAAGGGAGAAAGAGAGGGGGGGAAATGAAGAAGGGAGAGAGGGAGGGAAAGAAACCAGTAAGATTGGCTGATGGATTTAATGAGAGAAACTCAAGAGTGAAAGTGGGGGCAATGCCAGAGTTTTGGCCTGAGTCGTTGGTTAAATGGTGGCACCATTTCCTGAACTACAGAATGTGGGGGAGATTGAATGCGTGTATACTGCTACTGCTACTGCTACTGCAAGGACTGTGCAGTTTCCATCTGGGACAGAAAACCATCTCTGGGGAAGTCCTAACTGGGCTGCTTCTGGGCCTGTGTGCCCTCAGCTGTCTCTTGCCCTCTGTGCTCTGACTCACAGGAGGAGCCGAGTTTAGTAGTGTTCTCTCAGGCTGGCTGGGTTTGGACAACAGGGGGCTGGCCGTTGATTGGAGAATGGGCAGGAGGGAAAAGCCATGGTATTTCTCCCCTTCTCTTTCTGGCTTGGGTCACAGCTCCAGCCTCCAGCCACGGATCCACCTCTCATGCTGTCTGTGGCTGCATCTTCTAGCGGGTGACCTCCACCCGCTGGGTTCTGCTCACATCATCTCCTTTTTGACCTTCCAGCCAACGCGTGTCAGCAGTTTCCTGCTCCAGCTGGACTCTGGGTTCCATCACCTGTCCAATTAAATCCCTCCATGAAATCCCCTCTGTGTAAATACGCGTTTCTTCTTCCCGAGTTGGCCCTGATCACGGGACTGGGGGCTGAGGTCTTCCATGAAAGCACGCAGGCTCAGGTGGGAAGCAAACACCTTGCACAACCCCGCCCTGAGCAGACTCCCAGGCTCCAGGGTGTTTACCAGGCCTCACCTTGGCATTTGCGTATTGCTGACCTCTGTGCTTTTGTACCAGACCTTCCCTCTGGGTGCAGTGCCTGGTTTGCCTGCATCCGTGGCAATCTCCCTCTTCAAATCCCAGCTTGGGAACCCTGGCCTCCGGTAAGCCTTCCAGCAGTGGCTCACTCCTCCGTCCTCCAGCCTCTTGCCTTTGCTCAACGGGCCCTGGCCCAGACATTGCCCAGGAGTTGCATTGCCTCCTGCCTCTGTGCTCTGGCAGACTGCCCCCTCTGCTGTGGCTCACAACTCCCTTTTACTGGAAGGGCTCTCCTCAGCCTGCAAAACCTCCTTCAAGTGTCCCCTCTGGGAAGGAAGTCATTTCTGGGGCAGGCTCCCTCCCCGGATCAAGACACACACTCCCACATTCACGCTGCCATCGTGGTTCCTGTCAAACCACACGCCAGTAAACTTACACGTCTGTCTCCTTTATCGAATGGCCGGCTCCTTGGAGGCAGGAGCTAAGTCACAAGCTCCAGTCTGGGCAGCGGTGGCCCTCATTGACTCTTTGTTGGCTGCTGGCTGCTGGCTGCGTGGACTGATACTGGGTTTCCAATGATTGCAGGTGCCTTAGGACTGCCCTGTCAAGGTATAAACCTCTCCTAGGAAAATTCCTAGTCGTCGTGCAGCCTGTGGGCCTATCCTAGAGCATTATCTGGCGGGAGGAAATAAATGTTGTCATCGTAGGTGAACAATTTATTTCCCTATGTCCCAGCCCTTTCCTTTTTCTTTTTTTTTTTAAATTAAATCTTTATTATTCAGATTATTACATTTGTTTCTCTTTTTTCCCCTCCATAGCTCCCCTCTACCCGGATCCCACCCCTCCTTCTACCCTTACCTCCCCCTGCATTGACCTCATCCATAGGTGTATGATTTTTGTCCAGTCTCTCCCTGTACACCCCTCACCCCTTTCCCCCTGAGAATTATCAGTCCACTCCCTTTTTGTGCTCCTGATCCTATTACATTCATCAGTTTATTCTGTTGATCAAATTTTCTTTCTCTTCTTTTATCTCTTGTTAGCTGTATTTAATTTTACCTATTTTTGTTTACTTTGTAATAATTTAAATATTCTATATTTAAATAATTTTAATATTTTATTGATTAATTTTTAGAGCATGAGACAGAGAAACTTTAATGTGTTGTTCCACTTCTTTATGCTGGCTAATTCTTGTATGTGCCCTGACCAGGCATTGAACCTGCCACCTTGGTCTGTCGGGATGTCGTTCTAACCAACTGAGCCACCTGGCCAGGATGAAATAAAATTAAATGTAGAGAAAAAATTACAATAATAATTCAAAGAACTCCCATATTTCCTTTACCCAGAGTCCTAAATGTTAATTATTTCCTCATTTGCATTATCACTCCTTCTCTCCCTCTCCATATATATGTACATATTACATGTATATTATATATATGTGTGTGTGTATAATGTGTGTGAATATATATATATAGTTTTTCTGAACCATTTGGGAGGCGTTAACAATACCCCTCTATTCCTAATCACTGGTGCATTTCCTAAGAATACAAACATTATCTTATGTAACCAAAGCACAGTGATCTAAATCAGGAACTTTAGCATTGATATAATACTACTATCTATTCCCCAGACTGCAGTCCCATTTCACCAGTTTTCCCAATAATGTCCTTCTGGCCCATGTGGGTTTCCCTTCCCAGGCCCAGGCCAGGCCAGTGGGCCGCCTTCGGGGGTCACGTCTCTGCATCCCCTTTAATCCGGGTCGGTCCCCAGCCCTGCTTTTGTCTTTCAGGACCCTGACATTTTTTGAAGGGTCCAGGCCAGTTGTTTTGTTTCCTCGTGGATTTCAAAATGCCCCTAAGATTGTACCTCTCACCAAACTCTCTTCTGATCCAGACTCAGGGGAGGGACTCTTTGCAGGGCCTTGTAAAACCTTAAATAAACTACATGAACAAATTCCACTTTGACCACTATCTTGTTAAAATTCCTTAAAAAAGTTAACTCGTTGGGCTCAAAGCACCTTAACAAAAGCCAGGCTGTACTTCTCCTAGTGTTCGCTGCTCCTCAAAGGGTTTTATGTGCTGTTTAATGATTTTTCACAAATAGTTTTTCTTGCCCTTAAAGTCGTATTAATTGAATTTTAATTCAGTAGGATCACCCTCTAAAAAAGGAACACTGGCCTTGCAGGTTGAGCAAGTGAGGGCCCCTAGACCTACTTAAGGCCGTTTGCAAGCGAAGTGGGAATTCAAAGGGTGGGAAATAGAGGCAGGCAGCATCTGAAGGAAAAAGTCCCTTTTTCATTCTCAGCCAAGGAAAACTGGGATGGGCTAGGAAAGGAAACCACTAGCTTTCCCACCCTCAATCTACTCACCTCTTTAAATTTGACTTTTCTTCTTTGATTTGATGGGTGGCCTAAGACCACACCCCTATGGCCCAAGTCACCCTCCTATTAGCTTCATTTTCTTCCATTTGTCCTGCCCCTTTCAGATCTTCACCCTCATCAAAACAAACATAATTTTTAAAAAAATCCACTTTTTTATTTTCATTTAAACATTTTTCAAAGTCCTGGCCAGTGTGGCTCAGTTGGTTGGGCATCGCCGCATGCTGAAAGGTTTCATTCCTGGTCAGGGCACAAGCCCAGGTTGTGGGCTCAATCATGCAGGAGGCAGACAATTGATGTTTTGCTCTCACATTGATGTTTCTCTCTCTCCCTCTCCCTAAAATCAATTTTTAAAATTAAAATTTTTTAAAAAATATTTTTATTGATTTTTTTATAGAGAGGAAGGGAGAGGGATAGAGAGTTAGAAACATCTATCAGCTGCTTCCTGCATGCCCCCCACTGAGAATGTGCCCACAACCAAGGTACATGCCCTTGACCGTAATCGAACCCGGGACCTTTCAGTCTGCAGACTGACGCTTCATCCACTGAGCCAAACCGGTTTCGGCTTGAATTTTTTTTTTGAACAGATAAATATTGTTGAATTTCCCAAAATACAATATTGTACCAAGAAAAGTATTGATCAAATCTCTACCGAATCCTGGACTTAATCTCACCATCCTTAGTTGTTTTTGCTGGTTCAGACAGGGTTCTAGAAGCCTTGAATGCTTTTGTTGTGTGAATTTCACTGAGTCATTTCCTATTTTCATGAAAATTTCCTATTTTCATGATCAGCCTAGGGAATGGATTTCAGTAGGTAGGTAGGTAGGTAGATAGGTAGCTAGTTGGTAGATAAACCAACCCACATTCAGAATTCTATAAAACATTATTTGAGAGGGTAGTTATAACAAATGCTGGGTTCGTTAACAGCCACTGGATGACTTATGTGGCCTGTAAGGGGTTGGGCAGAGGTCAGATGAGGGCTGCTAGTGATTCAGATCCCCGATCCCTGAAGCCACTGTTGGGTGTCTTACACTGCTCTTATGGAAGGCCAGAAAGGAAGAAAAAGCTTATTTCTTACAACTGAGCAGACGGGGTTTGAGGCAGAAATCAGGGACTCTGGGAACCACTCCTAAAACAGCTAGAGGCCATTTACTACGCAGCATTCTCTAAGGAGTACTCCTTCAGCTGCAAAGCGAGCAGTAAACTCATTCTACAGATGTGGAAGGTGAGGTCCAGAGAGGGCAAGCACTCTGCACACAGCCACACCACCAGGAAGTGGCAGAGCTGCGGTTTGATCCCAGAGTGTCTGATTCCAACGTCCAGGCCTTTCGGAGGCAGGAAAACATACATAAGCTTCAGAATAGGGAAGGTGGGGGAGGCTGGGGGGAAGGTAGCCACCTTTCCTTTACCCACAAATTAAGTCAAATAAGATCAAATTAAACAAACGAAAATAAAGTAAATAATGAGATTAAATAACATGAATTTAAAAAGTAAATCCAATAGAGGACACGAAAACAAAATAAAGGAAATACATGACACATTAGTAAAATGAATGTAAAGTAAAAATAATAAACCAAGTACGTAAAATAAGCAAGTGGGATCAACAAAATAAAAACAGGATGAAAGGAACTAACTAAAAGAAAGCGAAATCCATAAAACTAGAGAAATAGGAGAAAATAAGTAAAAGGAAAAGAAAGAAAACGAATCAAACACATCATCATTAAAGAACACTTGAGCTGAGACCGGTTTGGCTCAGTGGATAGAGCGTGGGCCTGCGGACTGAAGGGTCCCAGGTTCGATTCCGGTCGGGGGCGGGCACAACTCCACTGGGGGGTGTGCAGGAGGCGGCTGATCGATGTCTCTCTCTCTCATCGATGTTTCTGACTTTCTCTCCCTCTCCCTTCCTCTCTGTAAAAAATCAATAAAATCTATTAAAAAAAACAAAAAACTTGAGTATGCGTTCTTCCACCAGCATCTTTGGGCTCCCGGGTGTCGGCCAGAGAGAAAGCTCAGCTCTAGGAAGTGCTGGGTCCCCAGCACGGCACTCCTCCGACCGGGGTGCGTTCTGGGGTGCGTTTCCCTGGCCGGTCCAGGTGCAGCCCCGCTGGGGAGAAGGGGCGCTCCGGGCTCCAGCTCTGCCCGGGCTCCTTTCCCAGCCAACGGACCGGGCCGCCGGCAGGTGGCGCTCTGCATCCCGGAGCCCGCGCGCGGCCAGGGCACCAGGGCGGCCGCTTTAAACCCGCGCATCTGCACCCCCGCCGCCGCCTAACCCTTCGGACGGCGTGTCCCCCTCCTCACCCGGCCCTCGGCGGGCTCTGGGCTGCTGGCGGAGGATGAACCCTCTCCCCCCCCCCCCCACTGGCTGGCTCGGAGCCCCTGCGAGTGCCACATCAAACGCGGGGTTCTTGCCACCGGCACATGCATGTGCGGCCGGACCTCCAACGCTTTGACCTCCCTGGATGGAACTGCGTTGTTTCCTATGAAATATAATTGCAAGTGTTAACACCTCGACACGGGAGGGAGAAACCGTTCACCTGCCTGGCGCCTCTGGGAAACGCTATTCGTGCCCCCACGCTCCCCAATACATAGCTGCTACCTGCGGCTTCGGCGGGGATGCAGGGCGCAGAGGACCCTGGCGGCCGCCGGCCCTCCCCTCTGTCCCCCCCGGGAGCCGCGTTGGGGGAGGGGAGAGGGGGAGGTGGGGATGGGGGACAAGGGGCCGCTCGCATGCAAATGCCGCTGGGCCGCCTCCCTGGGAAGGGCCGGGGCTGGAACAAAGCGGGAGCGTTTTCTCCCGGTGAAAAGCCCGCATTCCTGGGCCCCCCACCCCCCGAGGCCGCGAGGGCGCCGCCCCTCCCGCATCCACGCCCCGGACCACACAGAGCGCCGCTCCAGCCCCAAGGCTGCAAGGGCCGCTGCTTCAGCCTTCGCGTGACCCGGGCGATGCCCACGAAATGTAGATATTTCCCCCAAACGCCGGCTTTGACATTTAACGCGACCCTAAGCCGTCTGAAATGTGGGCCGGATTAGGACGGGGCTGGGGGCCCGCAGGGACGCTTGGCCAAATCCTCCTCAATCCCCCCCGGACAATGGTTGGTCACCGCACGGATCCCCCTCTGCCCCCAATGCGGGGCTAATGAACCTCGCTGGCTGCCGCCCCTGCTCCCCACTCCCACCTTACAGCCGGGATGTCAGCCGCTTCTTCCCGGGAGAAGAGGAGGGGGACTGTGTGTAAGTGCGGGTCTGCTTACCCAGGGCTGACCAGTCACCCACCTGTGCTGGGCCGCTGTTTTAACTAACACTTGATAAGGCTCAGAGCGGGTCCAGGATGCTGGGTCCCTGTGAACCCGGGGATGATGTTAATTGGCCAGCCCAACCTTGCAAGTAGTTCCTGGGACACTGGCAGGCCTAGGATGAGGACATCATCAAAAATTCTTCTGTTCAGCCTGGTGGGAGTGGCTCAGTGGTTGAGCATCCACCTGTGGGGTCACGGTTCAATGCCCTGTCAGGGCACATACCTGGGTTGGGGGCTCAATCTCCAGTGTGGGGCGCGCAAGAGACAGCCAAACAATGAGTCTCTCTCATCATTGATGTTTCTCCCTCTCATTTCTCCGAAATAAAATACTAAAATATATATATATATATATAACTAAAAATGGAACTCCCATTTGACCCAGTGATCCCACTTCTAGGAATATATCCCAGGAAACTAGAAACACGAATCAGAAAGGACACGTGCACCCTATGCTCATAGCAGCACAATTCACCACAGCTAAGATTTGGAAACAGCCTAAGTGCTCATCTGCAGATGAGTGGATTACAAAATTGTGGCACATCTACACAGTGGAATACTATGCTGCAGTAAAAAAGAAGGAATTCCTACCATTTGCAACAGCATCGATGGAGATGGAGAGCATTATGCTAAGTGAAATAAGCCAGGTGGAGAAAGAGAAATATCACATGATCTCACTCATTTGTGGAATATAATGAACAACATAAACTGATGAACAAAAATAGATACAGAGACAGAGGGACATTAAACCTTAGGGAAGGTAGGCGATGATGGGGGTAAGGGGGAGAGATCAACCAAAGGACTTACATGCATGCATATAAGCCTAATCAATGGACATAGACAACAGGGGGGTGGGGCATGAATGGGAAGTGGGGGTTAATGGGGGAATAAAGAAACATATGTAATACCTTAATCAATAAAGAAATTATATATATAATTCTTCTGGTCAGATTTTATTGTTCATACAGAACAATCCTTACACTGTGTAATGAACAGGAAGGAGAAGAAACAAATGACAAAGAACAGAACACAGACTGTGCCTACAGATTTGCCACGTTACCGTGGGCCTCACCAAAAAAAGCTCACCAGCGCAGAACATGCCCTTGGTGAGCACGGGTGGGATGAAGAGTTGGGACACAAGAGACTCTCCTTGCAGGTCAGGGACCCAGGGAGGCAGAGTGAGACTGCGAGGATGTGGACACAATGAAACTGGAAGAGAGTTCTTAGGAGCCGAGGAGACTGAAGCAGAGCCCTGGGGGTGGGAAATGGTGACCCCTCTCGGTGGTGGCAGAGAATCCCGTCTGGGTAACACACAGGTGCAAAGATGGGACCCATAAAAGCCAAGTAAGAGAAGGGAGCAGTTACCATGAAGACTCTGAAGCTCCTGGAGCAGTGGTTCTCAACCTTCCTAACGCCGTGACCCTTTAATACAGCTCCTCAAGGTGTGGTGACCCCAACCACAAAATTATTTTTGTCGCTACTTCATCACTGTGATTTGCTACTGTGATGAATCTTAATGTAAATATCTGCATTTTCTGATGGTCTTAGGAGACCCTGCTAGCGGTTCTCGACCCACAGGTTGAGAACCACTGTCCTGGAGGAACAGACCTCGGGGAGGGAGTCAGAGCTGTTGGGGGAGGTGGTAGGGTGGTGAGGAAAGGGTGGGAGAAGGGGCCAGAGGCAGGGAGACTCGGGACTTCTTGTCATCCCCGGGTAAGGGGGCGGAGGCAGGTAACACTGGGATGAGAACACAGGATGCCAGTGAACTGGACACTCACCATTTCCACAGTAGCTGACCTCGGAGCCCCCTGCCCCCCACCTGCAGCGCTACCTCCACCATGTCACAGGCCCAGAAATCAGTCTCTGCCACGAATATTCCACAGTGAGAATCCCTGCCCTGTAGAGTTCCGGCATGTGCAGCCATAGCCACCATGGCCAGGCCCGTAAACCTCACTCCAACCTCGTGAGGTAGGTACTGGTTGTATCCTCATTTTACACATAAAGAAACTGAGGCACAAAGAAGCAAAACCACCTGCTCCAAACCTAACTGTCCCAGGGAGAGGACCAAGATTTGAAGTTGGTCAGAGTCTGGCTCCAGGGCCTGTGATGCCATCACTTTCTTCTAGGTCAGCAGTTCTCAACCTGCGGGTCATGACCCCTTTGGGGGGGTCGAACGACCCTTTCACAGGGGTTGCCTAGGACCATCGGAAAATGCAGATATTTACATCACGATGCATAACAGTAGCAAAATTTCATGGTTGGGGGTCACCACCACATGAGGAACTGTGTGCAAGGGTCGCGGCCTTAGGAAGGTTGAGAACCACTGCTCTAGGTGCAGAGGGGGACTGGGCTGAGCGGGTCCTTTAGCCACAAGAGGGAGGGTACGTGAACTCACCTGTGCTCCATGTGCGCTTTGCATTCACATCTCACAAGGCACCCTTGTTTTGCAAACCTGTCAAAGATCTGAGAGAGAGATCCAGCATTTGCTCAAGGTCCCTTGGGTTGAATGAGGGGCAGAGCTCCTAGCTAACTAGTCAGATGAGGGACTGGGAGTGCTGGAAATATCCATCGGGCATGTGGTGATGACGGGGCAGAATTTGAGAAGTGTCCCCCCTATGCAGGCAGGCGGAAGAGGATCACTGAAGGTTGCCAGGCCTACATGCCAGTCAAGGAAGTGGCCAGAGCAGAGTTCTGGGGGTGAGGGGGTGAGGAGTGGGGATTCTAAGGAGCAGGAGCCAGGACTACCACCCCAGCCTTTCTAAGGGTTCATTCCTTGAAGTTTGGGGGACACCTACAATCCCCTTCTCATTGGGTCAGTGAATTCTGCCCCATTTTGCAGCCAAATGGATGGTAGAGCTTCAACAGGACTCTTCTCAGAATTCATGTCCCCGTCCAATAAGATGCCATCCCTTTGAGGCTAAGTCCTACAGCACCCACACCTGTTAGACTACAGAAAACCGTAAGACCCCCCCTTGGTGGCACATACAAGAATCAACCAATAAATGCACAAATAAGTGCAACAACACAGCAATGTTCCTCTCTTACTCTCTAAAAATAAATAAAACATGAAAACCTTTTAGCAGAGTTGGTATTACTTTAGTTAGTGGGTGGCATTAACAAAAGGGGGTGGGAGGGGGCAGGAAAAAGAGGTGGGAAGAAGCTTTTCCGGCGAAGAGCTTACATTAACGTGCCGGGATCTGCCAGGGCCGCCGTGGAAGGCAAAGCTGGGCTGCGGGAGTCCCAGTTTGACACGAGGAATCAGGCCGGGAACACATCTAACGGGGCTGCTGTTCCAGCCACCGCAGCAGGTACCGGCTGTGACTTCACTTCTTCCCGGCCTTCCCTGCAGCTAAGGAGGCTACACGAGGGCCTGACAGAGGTGGTACTGTGAGCGGGTCTGCTGGGTTTCTGGGAAAGCTCTGATCCTGACCGTCTCCTCTCAAGACCGATGGCCTTTGCCCTTTCATTCTTGCCTTCCACGTGGGTATAATACTGGGACATCTTCTGACCATGAGGACAGAAGCATAAAGGCTAGAGTGCTGAGGGAAAATAGAGCCGAGTCCCTGCTGGAGAACTAAGAACCCAGGTCCTTTTATTCACCACCAGGCATAAAACACATGAACTTCTCCAGTCCCTGCTGGAGAACTAGAACCCAGCTGCCTACGTGCCCCCTGAGGGAGAAACATTCATCCTTTAAACCATGGGTCCATTTTTTGCTACTTGTGGCCAAATGTGTTATTTAACACAACAGGGAGGGCCTAACCTGCCTCTTAAGAATTCCCGCTTTCCCATAAACCAGTGGTCGGCAAACTCCTTCATCAACAGAACCAAATATCAACAGTACGATTGAAATTTCTTTTGGGAGTCACATTTTTTAAACTTAAACTTCTTCTAACGAGCCTCACTCCAGGGGCCAAAGAGCCGCATGTGGCTTGAGAGCCGCAGTTTGTCGACCATGGCCATAAACCAAACAGCAAGTGGGAAAAGTTCTAATTTCTTGACACTTCTTCCAAGATTATCTTGGGAGTGTAATTACAGGCCTTTGCCCACTTTCACACAGCCTTTTTCCACTTCTCCCTGTGTCTGAGGCATTTGCAGGCAATGTCTATTACCCCACAAATACTCAGTTCTGGGATAGAGCCCTAGACTCTGGTGGATTTCAGCTGGAATAATTCAGATAAAGTTCTGGATAAATCTTGGGCTATGCAAACATTCTCCTTTCTAGCTTTGAAACCCAGGGACCTGCATGGAGCTAGCTAGTGTGGTACACTGTTCCAAATCTGGGAACTGAAGAGCAGCAGACAGCAAGAGATACTCCTAAATGATGAGCTTTGATGAATCTACTCATCTTTGATTTTTTTTTTCCTACTTCAAGTTAGTACATTAACCCTATTGCACAAATTTTGGCCACGTTGATCCTGCAACCCATACCTGTCTCCGGGAAAGGAGCTTGTACATTTTTGTTTGCATTTGCCAAGGGGTTAGCAATAAAGCTTGAACAACTTGCTAACAGACTCTACAGAGGTGACACACAGGACCAGAGCCATGAACCTGGTTGTCTTCACTTGTGATTTTTAGCAAATTGATTCCTATCAGATCAGTAAATCTCTTCTTTTGGCCAATTTTACATTTTATTCTGCATATTTGGTCCTTTCATTCATCACTAGGCATAAAACACATGAACTTCTCCTCCCCTCTGCCTCCGGGTCAGCTTCTGGATGGGCTAGTCATCTACTGCTGAGGTTGTCCTCTCAATTTTATAAACTTTAACACTAAATAAATCTCAGGTGCCAACATACTCTGAACAGTGTAAGTTGCAAGAAAGACAAAATATGTTATATGAGACTGTTCTGGTAAGACCATGATTTAATTACCTATGACACAGATACATTACATAATGGCTCCAAATTAATAGTCTAGCAAAGATGAAAGAAAAACAGATGAAAATTAATTTGTGAATCCTTAATTTTAAGTGAGCTTCTGGCAAAACAAAAATAAAATCGGGGGTTAGAATCGTTTCAAATTGTATGTCCAAAACTAGCACCCTTCACCATCTGTCTTTTATTCATTTTGCTGTGATACAACTAAAAAGGCCCATAAGTACTCCCCTGGGTCTCAGGTAACAGTTTTCCAAGAGCAAAATATCACTTTCTCTGTACAGTGAAAGCTGGCATTTGGATGGGCTGGATCGGGTGGACGGGCTGAAACACTGGCTTCTTTCTCATTTCAGAGAGTGTTTTCACGGTAGGGAGCAGTTGATTCCTTTTGATGATTTGTAAGGCCAGCTGGGTATTACCTAAAAGACACTTACCATTAAAAAAAAAAGAAAAGAAAAGAAAAAAGAGCATACCACAATACTACCACATCTAAAGCAAGCCACTGGAATCTTCGAGGGGGGTTAAATATGTTCTGGAAGGGGAGGGGCCAGCCCTCTGCTATACTCTGGAATCACATAATGCCTCCGTCCCAGCCCCCAAAATTCGATTTAGAGATCTTGGGTGTGACCTGTGTGACCTGGGCAATGGGATTTATGTTAAGCTCTGCAGTGATGCTCAGGTATAGCCCAGGTTGAAAACTCGTCTACCGGGGAAGGCACAGAAGGGATCTAGAACCGGGCACTGACCCTAATCATGCCTTTCAGGAGGCCAAGGCCTGCCAGGTGCCAGGCACTTAATGCCCCTTCCTCAGCTATCAAGAGGGGAGCCTTGTAAGGATTTCCACGATCCACAAGAAGGTCTGACTTTCAACTCTATTTCTGTCTCTTCTAATTTCTCCCATTCATATATCTTTTCTACTTCGTGTTACTTCTTACGTGGGACCCAGAGCCTTTCTTCCAGGGAGCCCAATCCTGGAGGTTATATATACTCCAGACATATAACCGGTGTTTAGGATTGCCTAGACAATTCTCAGCAAAAACTGTGAAACTCATTAATGGTATCTGTGTTCAAAGGACTCAGATATACAAACCAGAGCCACTGGCATTCTGACTCATGATCTCAATTAGAGTCATTTGGCTGCCTCAGAGAAAGGTTCATTAGTAGGGATTAATTATAATTAAGTGTCAGAAGTTACGCTATTTTGCGTTTTTACAGATAAAAGGAAATACACTTAACTTGCAAGAAGCAGGAGTCCCCAATATAACCCCAAATTCCCTAGCTACATTTTTGTTTAGAAGAACCTGATGGGTAATACCTTCAAAGAAGGCAAAGTTCCCATTTCACAGAGAAAAACAACAGACCCCAACAGAAGAGGAGGAGGAAAGAATTCCTTACCATTCTGCAGTTCAAGGTAGACTGCCAGTAAGATGGCTTCAGGGGGTATCTCTTTAGGATGGATCATTGAAGCCGCCTGTGCTCAAAACAAAAAAAAAGACACCCATGAAACCAGCAGCTTAAGATACAAACGCCAAAAACAAACAAACAAACAAACAGAACAGGAAGGATGTCAGCCTACCAATGACAAGTTAGCAAACTTATTGGAGCTCATTCCCACATGACCTCCCAGGGACCACTATAGTTCTGCTCTGATGGCTCTCAGATGCCTGTCTTGACCCCTACCAACGAAACCGGACATGTACCTTTTAGTTAAACACATATTTCCCTTGCCTAATCCATACCGAGCTCTTCAGAGGGGACAGCCTTTCTGCCCCCTGACTTGCTCTTGTCTGGGTCCTGCCATCTCCAGGCTACATTCAGTTTTGAGCGTCAGAAACTCCTGGCTCCACGCACCAGCCAAGTCTGCGATGGCTTTCCACCACAGATGCACTGGCACTTAAAGAGTAAAATCTGCACAAGCATTTGTCTTCCTATGGAACAGGTCGGGACTGTAACCTGCAAGTTGCCGATGTGAACAACAGGAATTCAATCTTAACAGGCTGGCGATACAGGCCCGGCTGGTTTCCCAGTGGTTAGAGCACTGGCCCTTAGGCTGAAGGATCTTGGGTTCCATCCCAGGAAAAGGGCACATACCCTGGATGGAGGTTCAATCCCCCTCGCCCGCCCCCTCCCCCTCTGGAGCTTGAAGAAGGCACGGATTGATGTGTCTCTCACATGTCAATGTTTCTCTGTCTCCCTCAACCCCTCTCTCTCCTTCTCCTTCCCTTACACTCTCTTTAAAAACCAATGGGGCCGAAAGCAGTTTGGTTCAGTGGATAGAGCGTTGGCCTGTGGACTGAGGGGTCCCAGGTTCGATTCCGGTTAAGGGCATGTACCTTGGTTGCGGGCACATCCCCAGTGGGGGGTGTGCGGGAGGCGGCTGATCGATGTCTCTCTCTCATCGGTGTTTCTAGCTCTCTATCCCTCTCCTCTCCCTGCCTCTCTGTAAAAAATCAATAAAAATATATTAAAAAAAAACACAAAAAACTAATGGTAGTAGTACCCATGGGTGAGGATTTAAAAAAAAAAAAAAAAAGGCCTGGCAATACAGAAAAAAGCATACCACTATGCCCATCATATGACTTCATTCGTAAGGACTAAACTACAATTCAGTCAAAGGAATTTCTTTGCTCAGCCAACATGCTGTCCTTCCTCAGCTCCGAATCCATTACAGCCAGCAGCTTCTCTCTGACCTGGTCCTCGGAACAGGAAACCTGGCCTGGTCTGGACAAAGGTGCTGAGGTCACAGGTTCATTTCCTCAGCCCTGGCCTCTCTGGGCCGCAGCCTTTCTGAAACTTGCCACTGCCTCGTATTTCCCCATCCAGTGTCAGGTCCTCGTGCCCCCAGACTGGTTTGCTTCTCCCCTTATTCTAACCAGAAAGTGTACTTCTACAAGTATTTATTGAGTAGGTAAGAAACAAGCAGGCAAATAACTGACAACCACCCAAACCAATCTGCCTAAAAGCTAGGGAGAGGGGAAAGGGAATGGACTGCGAACGTGGAGAGGAAAAGCATTTCTTTTGATGGACGGCTCCTCGCAGGGTCCGTATCTGATGGGCAGAAACCGGGGAGAAGCGGCATCGCAGGCCCAGGTGTGACTGCGGGAGCTGCCCTTGGATCCGGACACCTGCCCGAGTTCAGTTCCTGGCAGCATTCGCCGCCGACCAGCGGGGATTCTGGTCCGGAGCACGTGCCCCGGAGACCCTCGGGGATGGAGCAGGGAGCTTTCTGTTCCTCCCACCACATTACCGAGGTGCAACAACTCAGCCCAGAAAAGGAGACTTTATATTCCCAGGCCCTTCCTTTTTATATATATGTTTTTGGTTTTTTTTTTTTTATTGGTTTCAGAGAGGAAGGGAGTGGGAGAGAGAGAGAGAAACAGCAATGATGAGAGAGAATTCTGCACGTCCCCCCGCTGGGGATTGAGCCCGCAACCGGGCACGTGCCCTTGACTGGAATCAAACCCAGGACCCTTCCGTCCACAGACCGACACTTTATCCACTGAGCCACACCAGCCAGGGCAGGCCCATCTTTTCTGTATACCGCAAGCTCACCATTACAGCATTTTGTGAACATTAAACCCTCCATTTTCCCTCTGACTGACTACTAACACAGGTCATTTGTTCTTCTTCGCATTGACCACTGTCGGCAGCTTTATCTATTATGAGACTTAATGGTGTTTTGCTTATTCGCTGCTCAGAACGGTCACGGGTGGCAGGCAAACTCAGAAACACGTCCTCAGGAGTCCTTTCCAACCCTTCACATCACTGTCCTGCCCTCCCAGGCTGGGTGGGCCTCCCAATTAACAAAGGTCCAGCCACTGGATTAACCTAAAAACCCAGGACCAGACCCCGACCCAGGCCGGGGGTGTCTTCCAGCGTGGCAGCCGCCATGGCCACCTGCTGGACCGTACCCCTTTGTAACTTTACATCAAAAGCCCCGTTTGCCACTGTCTGCGGGTCCACCTGTACTTCCAGAAGGGCTGTTAACCACTCCTGCCTTGCCACTGAGAACAGTGAAACACTGGAACTCTTACCCACTTAACGCCTGTACTCAACTCCTAGAGAACACCGAACGTGTTTCCCTGGGTACTCCGTCACTTAGCGGTTCTGATTTTGGATCAGAGATGCTCACCAGATGCCACTAAGTTGACTAAGCCTCACTCCTGATATTTTCTGCCTGGTTACCCCAACAATGCTGGACACATCAAGTGGCCTTCCCGGGAAGGAATCTCCAAAGCCACCATATCCTGAGAATAGGTTCAGTTTCAGTCACTCTGACAATATCCGGGGATGTCGGCTCTCTCATGTGCTGCTGGTCAGTTATGTCTCTTGGCACAAACTTTCCATATAAAAAATATTAACATCTATATACCCTTTTACTTTGTAATTCCCCTTTTTAAATAAGCCCTTATTTAGATGGTTTGCAATCTTTTTTTTTTAAATCCTCATCTGAGGATATGTCTTTATTGATTTGAGAGAGAGAGGGAGGGAGGGAAGGGAAGGGAGATGAAAGGAAAGAAAAAGAAAGAGAGAAAGACAGAGAGAGAAATGTTGATGTGAGAGAGAAACATTGCTCAGACCACGGATCAAACCCGCAAGCCTTGGGTATGTGCCCTGACCTTAACCCTTCTGTGCATGGCCCAACACTCCAAACAAATACTAGCCAGAGCTGGTTTCCAATCTTTTGAAATTTAAATTACTAAAATCATCAGGAAAAAATTCTCCATTAAGTGCCTAGGTTCATTTTCTTTCTTTCCTAATCAAGTCCTAAGTTCCTTTCAATACTGCCAGTTGTGTACCTTGCATGGATATCTCTAAGGGTGGAAGAGAATATCCTAACGTTTAACAAACTCACCAGGAGCCTCAAACAACACAACGAAACCACACGCCACACCTTTGCTGGCCGCTTTACAAGAGGCCTGCATGGCCCCCGCTGCCTCACCTGGTGCAGACACTTGCGGGCTTTGTCGTATTCGCTCCTCAGGCAGTAGGCGCTGCCAAGGTTAAACAGCATCACGGTCCTGGCAGAGTTGACGGAACTAGGGTAGCACTGAGGGGCCCGCTTCCCAGCTGGGGAAAAAGCACAGACACTGGTGAGGAGATCAGGCCAAGAGCCGGGGGGCAACCCAATCCACTGCCCAAGAGCCGCTCCGAACAAAGCACAGCTCTGCCCCTCAGACTGACAAATGAAGGACAGAGTCTAAATGAAGGCTGGAGTCTAAATCTTTGGGATGCAGGCCAGGCTACTTAAGTATTTACAAAACTTCTCACTTACAGGATTCCATGGCTTCGTTTTCTCCTTTGTCTGATCCTGCAAAGACATGAAAATAAATCTCAGGAAGCAAGACAACAGATGATATATCCTAAGAACCTAGTTTTCTTTATGAAATGAAAACCCCAGGTCACAGCAATTGTATTTACTTCTCTGGTAGTAGAGGTTCTATTAAAAGACATCAAACTCGACTACCACCTACCACCCCAGGCCTGAGAAATAACCTTAAATGAAGTGGACACCAGTCTCACTCCTTTAAAAAAAAACTTAGCTGTGATTCAAAACTATAGATCTAACACTATCAGACTTTTAAAAGTTAGAATTTAGACCACATGATAACCAACTCCTAGGTCTACTTAACAAAAATGTAGATAGCCACTTAAAACTTCCTTCCCTTTACAACTGTGCCCTTAAATTTCCACACATCCTGAGTTACAACAGGAAGGAAGTGGAAATGGTGACCACTTCTGATCAAATGTGTCCTCATTAACCTTGGTCCTGCTCATTTGAAGAGATCCCTAAGGAGACATCAGTGACATTCTCCGGGTTCAAGTGAGTAATGGCATCAGATATTCTGTCCAGAGAGATGAGGGCTTCCGCAGCATATAAATGACCCAAAAACCTAAAATTAGAAAGAAAAACAAAAACAAAACAAAAAACAAATTTCAAAGTGAAAAGGAGATCACCTCAAAAATACCCCATGTATAATAAGAGTTGGTATATGTTACATATATTCAAGTCCTTGAACTGACTGATATCTAAGTTTATAAATGGATAATTAAGGGTCACACTTAAGTGTTATCTCTTTAAAACGATCTTAAAATATATACTAATTGCTCTGGCTGGTGTAGCTCCCTTGGTAGGGTGCTGTCCCATGAACTGAAGGTGGCAGGTTTAATTCCTGGGTTTCGGGGTTGGGGACGTGCAGGAGGCAGTCGATCAATGTTTCTCTCTCCCTAAAAAAAATTTTGAAAATCTTTTAAAAATATACAACAACTTTTATATTAACTAAGTAGGAACAAATTACACATATCAATTAAGAAAGTTCAAAATTGGCAAACTTATGCTGTTCTATTTATGTTAATGTTAAAAGTAACATTAACATAAGAAGATAATGAGGCTCTAAAAATGAGAGGCAGGTCCAAGGAGGAATGCCCATCAAGTGAAGGTTCAGAACCAGATTGCTCCAGTCTCTGCTCCTAGAAAAGCCAAAACGCACCAGACTGCCAGACCAGATTGGGACCAGATTTCAGGGGCATCGACTCTACCTCCATTCTACAGGTTTCTGCTTTTCTGATCATCTATTTTACGCCCACCGATGCCAGAGCGGATGCACATCCTCCCGGCTTACCACAGCCTGCTTCTTCCAGTCTCTTACCTTGAGCCATTTCCCCCACAATGCCCTGACTGATTTTTCAAAATGAAAACATGCTGAGACATGTTTCACCTTTGCTCAAAATCTTAATGATTTTTTTTCTACATGAGAGCAAAACAGACAAAGCTAAACTTTCAGAGATTTAAAGCTTCCACAGTTTGGTTCATCCACTCAATATTCTTACTCCCCCAAAGATTCCCCTGTTCTACCAAACAGTGTCCTGGACAGAGCATGCCCACTGCCCCCCCCCCCTGCCGTGGCCTGGCCTTCCTGGGCTCAAAGCTGGGCCTCAACTCCACGAGCCATTATCTAACTCCACCTTTTAAAGGGCCAGCTCAGGTCTCACCTCCTCTAGCTAGCCTGCCTCAATTGGGGGGGGTTAGGGGTGGAGGGTAGGGGAGGGAGGAAGGAACATGCAACAAGTGAAAAAATTTCACTATTAAACACGAAATATAGATCGTTTTAAAGAGATAACACTTAATATACATTCACTCCACTGGGGGAGTAAAAAGAAGCAACATGCACCACGAACTAACTGAAAACCTCCCAACGAAACAGAGCAGGGACACACAGGACAAGTCACACTTACTTAAGAGATCCTGACAGCTTGGGCTGCTGAAGAAGTTTATCTGCGTGATTCAGAGCCATAAGGTTATCGCCCAAAGCCAGAGCCACGTACGCGCTACAGGCCAGGATGGAGCATCTGCAACATAAAAGGGGAGGGCTGAAAACCCGAGTTACCAAACTGACAATGGTTACATCTGCTAGATGGGAAAGAACACCCTAGTTACAGCGGTGACTATCTGGACACCAGGAAAGCAGAGAGGAAGCCACAATACTAATGGGAAAAAATTAGAATGATGTATAAAACTACGGTCTGAAGCACAGTATAGCTATTTCCCTAAAGAAATCATCTTTGGCTTCCATCCAACTGACCCCCATCTCCAACAAATTAACCAAATAGAGTTACGATACTTATATTTAGCCTGTAAAAAAATAATGTAGTTAATGGCTTATTGAGAACTTATTTCCCATAGGACATTTTCTTTTTTTAAATATATTTTATTGATTTTTTACGGAGAGGTAAGGAGAGGGATAGAGAGTTAGAAACATCAATGAGAGAGAGACATCGATCAGCTGCCTCCCGCACGCCCCCTACTGGGGATGTGCCTGTAACCAAGATACATGCCCTTGACCTGAATGGAACCTGGGACCCTTCAGTCCACAGGCCAACGCTCTATCCACTGAGCCAAACCAGTTAGGGCTACAGAACATTTCTTTTAACATCCTAGAAATAAAGCTATAGAAGCAGATGCTATTCTTCCTATATTTGAGATTTTTGCTAAGAAACACAGTCCACTTACAAAAATCCATTAACTTAGCTACTGTAAAAGTGTCCTTCTCTGAGCTTATTAAGCAGTTTATAGTTCTTGCTAAGCAACAACAGAAAGAGTAACTAAAATAATTTCAGTCATACCAATACTATTACCCTCAATGAACATTTAAGAAGAAAAAAACAAAACAAACCCAGGCTGAATAAATACATGTGAGAATAAAAAAAATTAAGTTACATTTAATTTTGCTAAGTCGGATTGGAAACCCAAATTTCTGTTTGGTTTTCTACTTAACGTGTGGCTCATTTAAAACAGCTCTGGCTAAAGACTTGACACTAATAGATCATTCGAATGTTAAACAACCGTTCCACAAAGCAATCTTAAAATAAACCCCTGTCAAATAGAAATGAAGTCTGAATGGCCCGCTGCAAATGACCTGACTCAGATACAGGGTTCTCAGTTATGTTTACAAATGACAATACATATGTATATCATTAAGTGCATTCGGGTTGTAATTTCAGTCTAAGGGAGAACGTAACCGTCTCACCGCCGAGTTTCCTAACACTCTGGAATCCTCTCACTGGGAACAGACCTTTCTAGGAAAGGCCCAGCTGGGCCAGTTCGGGAGTTTCCCCTCCCTGGCTCACCCCTGGCTGCCGGAACCTCAGAAAACTACCTACTCAAGGAAAAGTAGCCCCTCCACTTCCAACAACACAGAAAAGGAGACTGGTCCCAGAGAAGACAAAAGTAAATGGAGATTTATGGCCTTGGGCTGCGATGGTAGGGCTGCAAGACTGCCTAACGCGGTTCCTCGTTTTACCGATGGGGAAACCGAGACCCACACACTGTTCTCGAGCTTAGAGGGTGTGATTCGAGTCAGGCTAACCGTCAACACTGTGGACTCCCACCTCACTGCTCTCCCCAACCTATCTCCCTGCTTCTCTATCATGTCCCAGAATGGCCCTAAAAAGAAAGCAGAAAGGTTACATGAGGATTTGTCTATGAGCATGTTAACTTGGCATCTACATGTATGGACCTGCTATCTTTTTAAAAAGGAAGAGAACAATTTAAGCCACATATTACAAGTGTAAGTATTGCTACTGAGCACGTGACTGAAAATCTGAGAGGAGAACTGAAGAGCAGGCAGGTAGTGCCGTTTCCTGAGGGGTTTCCCTAACCAGCCTGCTGTCAGCATCCCTCTATGTCCAAGAGCTGTCCTCACCAGCGAGACCCCCCCACGGCCCCGGCCCTGGGGACCCTCCTCCTGACAGAAGACTCCCAAAGGAGGGAGGCCGGCCACTGACCTCCCGTTTTCAGAGGCACTGCCAGCGGCGAGCCCCCCACATCGGGAGATCGGGGAAATTTAATTTCCTCCGTTGGCCCCCGGGTAGGTTTCATTTTACCATGGCGACGAACGTTTCGTTATCAGCAATGCATGCATCGCTTCCGAAGGAGGAGGAAGACTTTTACAGCCCTGGGCCAGGCGGGCCAGAGGCCTAAGAAGACCGACTCGGGGTTCCCCCACCGTCACAGAGCTGCACACCCACTTTCATCGGTGACTGCCAAACATGGGGACAAAACAGAAGCTCCTGGAAAGCAGAGGCCCCCACCTTTGGTTCCCTCCGCAAGGACAAGAGCCACTGCTCGTTGACCTGTGGCAGGCGTTCCCGAGGTCTTCACCGAAGACCACGCTTCAGTGTTTTCGCTGGACTTCTCCGGCGCCCACAGCCACGCCTGGCCGGGCCTGCTTGCTGGCAGGTCACCCTGCCGACCCAGCCGGGCCTTCCTGGGACTCAGGGGAGCCAGCGCGAGTGGCCTGGGTCCGAGGCCAGGGCCCCCCTCCTCAGGCGGGCTCGCTGGGAAAGTCTGCCCTGGCCTCTCCCGACAGTAGGGGGGCCAATTACGGCCCCAGCCCACTGTCAAGCCTACTTTGGGTCCAGAAATCAGTCATGTAAGATTGACAGCAAGGATTCTGCTTCCCAGGAAGTCCAAGCAATAATTGCGGACAAGGCGAAAGTCTGTTACCTTCTGTCCCTTTTCCCACAAGATCCCATTATCAAATCACAATGGGGTAAAAGGTTCTAACAATAAGACACGCTTTCTAGAAAAACAACAACAACAACAACAACAACAACAACAAAACACCCACACTTAAATATGTGAACGCAAAACTTCAAGGATGGCTTTCTGATGAAAAAAACATTAGGATAAGCAAGTTCCACCGCATGAAACGCAAATTAACATTTATGTCCCTCTTCTCTTGCTGCCTTACAATAATGGCCCCAACTCACCACTCCTCACTCTCTCCCTCATCCTCCTTTTCCTCCTGTCCTCCTCTGCACCATTCCCACAGACCCGGAACCCCGGAAACGGGTTTATCTGCTAAGCCCCTGGAGAACACACTTTACTTCTGATAAGTTGCTACTTAAAATATGGACACCCCCTGCCCCCAGCCCCACTGTTTCCTCGAGTCACTGTCCAATCTGCTTACCAACCCCTCAGTGGATCTGACAGTTCAGCAGACTGGAAGGACTAGACCTCGAGGGAAGAGACACACTAGCTTCTGCACGCTGCGGCGGATCTCACACAATCCCACTCTCTCCTCCACAGGCTGGAGAGCTGGCTCTACGTACACAGACTGCCAACCCTTGGAAAAGGGTTGTGGGTTCAATCCCCAGTAGGGGATATGCAGGAGGCAGCTGATCAATGATTCTCTCTCATCATTGATGTTTCTCTCTCTCTCTCTCTTCCTCTCTGAAATCAATAAAAATAAATTGATTTAATTGACTTAACATATATATATATATATATATTTTATTGTTTAAAGTATTACATATGCCTCCTTCCCCTTCCCCCCATCAACACTTCCCCAGTCACTTCCAGGACAAGCCCCCACTGCCCCAGTGTCTGAGTCCACTGGTTATGCTTATATGATTTAATATTAAAAAAAAAGAAGAAAATCTTAAAAGTACACCCTTGTAATATAATCAATCAGTGCAAAAGGAAATCATTATCTCCAAATGCATGTGGCAGCATTAATAATTAAATCAAAACATATGGCCCAAATATCAATCCTGCGCAAGCTTCTACATTCTAGGATTCATTTGGACATTAGGCCTTTTAAAGACAAAAACACTCCTAAAGAGATATTCAGCTAAAATTTGTGGCATGTAAGAAAACTGGCATAGCAAAAATATAACACATTTGTAGAAACCATATATCAACAATACAAACACTTCAAACCCAGCTCAAAAATCTTAGAGCAGCACTGTTCAGTAGAAATATAACTGGAGCCATAAGTGTGATGTTAAAATTTCTATTCAGCAAATATTTAAAAAGTAGAAAGAAACAGGCAAAATTTAATGAATTGTATATATTTTAATTGATCCAATATAATTAAAATATTTCAACATACAATCAATATCAGAATGACTGAGATAATTTGGGGGTAATGAGTTCTGAAATCTGGAACAGCACACCCTATAAACAGCCACATTTCATGTGGTCAGTAGCCACATGTGATGAGTGGATCTGTACCGAATACTGTAGCCTTGGATCTAAGAAATATATGTTAAAAAAAAAAAAAGAAAGAAAGAAAGAAAAAAAGAGAAATATATGTTAAATACAAGTAGAGGAACTCGTTGATCGATGTCTCTCTCTCATCTATGTTTCTAATTCTCTATCCCTCTCCCTTCCTCTCTGTAAAAAATCAATAAATAAAAAAAAAGAAACCAAGTTTTCCATGTCATGGCACTTCATAAATGATGTGTAAAGGAAATTGACTTTTTATTGTTTAAATTATATTTCCTGAAAGAATATATTTAGAATTATGTAACTTTTCTAAAAACCTTAACATTTTTTTAAGTGAGGTATAATTTACATACATTAAAATACACCATTTTTGCCCTAGCTAGTTTGGCTCAATGGATAGAGCATTGGCCTGTGGACTGAGGGGTCCTGAGTTTGATTGTGGTCAAGGGCACATGCCTGGGTTGTGGGCTCAATCCCCAGTAGGGGGCATGCGGGAGGCACCCAATCAATGATTCTCTCTTATCATTAATGTTTCCATCTCCCTCTCCCTTCTTCTCCGAAATCAATAAAAATATATTAAAAAACACACCATTTTAAGTGTATGGCTTGCTGAGGTTGTGTGTGTGTGTGTGTATCCTATATAATAAAAGCCTAATATGCAAATTGACCAAATGGCGGAACGACCAGTCACTATGACATGCACTGACCACCAGGGGGCAGGCTCTCAATACTGGAGCTGCCCCCAGCCACATGCCCCAGGCCAGCCAAGGCAGGTGCCAGCAGGAGCCCCTTGATTGCCCCACCGGTCACCCCACAGATGGGCCCTTATTGCCAGCCAGGCCTAGGGACCCTACCCACACACAAATTTTACACACACACACACAAACACACACACACATTAACATACAGAATGTTTCTGTCATCCCACAATGATTCCTTCCAGTCAATTTCTCAACCACTGTTCTAATTTCTATCAATATAAATTATTTTGTAAATTTTTGTTCATCATATAAATGGTACAAATGGAACTAAACAGTATGTATCTTATACTAAGTAAAAAAAAAAAAGAAAAAAAAGAAAGAAATTCAAATCATGTTAACTTGGGCATCAGTAATTTCCTTTATTTTATAGCTGAGAGTACTCCAATAGATAAATCACACATTTAGTTATCCGTTATCCATTCATAAAGGGTTTCTAGTTTTTGTATATCATGAGTAAAGCTGCTATAAAATTCTTGTGTGGACAAGTTTTCATTTCTCTTGTCTAAATACCTAGAAATAGAATCATCTTTTATATTTTAAAAACTTAAAACCAGAGCACTTATTTAATTCAAGGCTGCAGAATACATCAATGTGTTTTCCTAACTGAATGAAACTGATGGCTTTGCAGAACTTTAGTGGTATAGGAACTGAATCAATATTCTTATAGAGTCTATACACACACACACTAGAAGCCGGGTGCACGAAATTATCCATAGAGAGAGGGGAGGTGGGCGAGGGGGAGGGGCCTCAGCCCAGTCTGCAACCTCTCCAATCCGAGATCCCTTGGGGGATGTCCCACTGCCAACAGGGATTGGGCCTAAACTGGCAGTTGGACATCCCTCTTGCAGTCCAGGACTGCTGGCTCCTAACTGCTTGCCTGCCTGCCTGCCTGATCACCCCTAACCACTTCTGCCTGCTGGCCTGATGCTCCCAAATGCCCCCCTGCTAGCCTGATCACCCCCTAATTGCTTCCCTGCTGGCCTGATTGCCCCCTAACTGCTCCTCTGCCGGTCTGATAGCCACCTAACTGCCCTCCCCTGCTGGCCTGATTGTCCCTAACCACCTCTGCTTTGGCCTCTGCCACCATGGCTTTGTCCGGAAGGACCTCTGGAAGATGTCTGGTCTAATTAGCATATTACCCTTTTATTAGTAAACACACACACACACACACACACACACACACACACACACATTTATACCTTTCTTGATCCATTATATTAGTGCCTCTAAGTTCATCTGAGCCTCACAACTAAATTATTTAATTTTGGAAACATTTCCCTGATTTGGGGGCAAATATCTGTTTTAATTGTAACTACTTTTCTGAAACCTACCTTAATTTTATAGTATGGAATCTTTCAACTAATTCAGGTGTCATATGCCTTTTGAAAACATACTTGTAACCTGGTTAGAGTGAGTATTTTTTGGAGCCATCTTCCTTTATGTACAAAAGAAAAAGAGCTGAAACCGGTTTGGCTCAGAGGATAGAGCGTCAGCCTGCGGACTGAAAGGTCCCAGGCTTGATTCTGGTCAAGGGCACATCCCAAGTAGGGGGTGTGCAAGAAGCAGCCGATCGATGTTTCCCTCTTAATGATGTTTCTAACTCTCTATCCCTCTCCCTTCCTCTCTGTAAAAAAAAAAAAAAAAAATCAATAAAATATATTTAACAAACAAATAAAAAAAATAAAAATAAATAAAAAATCAAACAGAAAATACTCAAAATGCTGTGAACCCATACCATAAGAAGAGGCCATCAGAACAGTCATGATAATTTACTGCTTAGTAGTTATGCTGGAAACAGGAAATAAATTTTGCATTGGTGTCTTGGGTATTAGAGAGCACAAGGGGTCAAATATAATAGTCAATAAAAACTAAACTATTCACAAGTCACACACATTTCCAATCACATACAAGAATTCAGGACAGAAATAGATGAAATCTCTACAAATTCACAATCCTCACAGAACCAATGTGCTCCTTCTCGCGATAGAAGGCAGCTGGCTCCTGCCACAGAATTGCCCTTGATCGTACCCAACTGCATTGTGAGCTCTTACAGCCTTAAAAATTACGACACTAATCTTGCACGATTCCTTCCCTGCACCATTTGTCTCCACATTACCATGACTACTGTCTTGCATAGCAGTCCTTTTTATAAATTTACCCTAAGGCTCCTTCCGTCCTGTTCCATTTCCTTTCTCCCATCTGTTCCATAAGAAAGAAAGGTTAATATAAACCGAACCCATCTTCGTCTCACTTTATGACGATGCAACTCCCTATGGAGATCCTTCACCCCTTTCCACAAAAATAGGGAAGTAATTTTATTTTCCCTGAAAGTCACCAATCCCCCTGCTAGGTAAGACATATGGAAAGCAAAGAATTACGCCACGAGAAGTACAAAGCTCTTTGAGAAGTAGGCCACCCTGCACATACCCTTTTCTTTAATGTCATTTTTCAGAAAATAAAGTTAATTTACACAATTCTGCAGCTGTTCAATCATTATGGGATAATATACTTCTTAAGTTGAATGCAAAAATTAAGAATCCTAAAATGAGTATTTATTCAAGTAAATCTGTAGATATTATATCTTCTTCTTTAAGTAGTCTCCTATAGATTGTATGATATTCAATAAAGCATTATTTATAATAGCAAAGACTGAAACATTACAAATAGCCAAATATAAAGAAATGTTAAATAAATTGTGATACTATTTAATGCAATGTTATGTACCCATTAGAAAGAATGAAACAGAGATTTGTACCAATATCAAGTAATAAGATACACATAAAGTCAAATGGAAAAAATAGGTATAGAGAAGTATGGACATCAGGCCATTGCTAGTATAAAAACCCCACCATATATACATATGCTGGAATTGACAAATATATAACCTACCCAAACCGACACAGAAACAGAAAATGTGAGTAAAACTCATTCTATTGGAGAATTTGAATTCATTATAAAAAAATTCACCCAAAGAAAACCCTAAGCCAGATAGTTCCACTGGTGAATTCTAGCAAACAGTTGAGAAGAAATATTTATCATACATAAACTCAGAAAACAGGAGGGAAGAAGCACTTCCCAATTCATTTATACGTTCAGCCTTAGACTGAAACCAAAACCTGACCAAAGACATTACAAGAAATGTGTGAACCAATCTTCCTTGTGAACATAGAAGCAAATATTTCTAACAAAATAGTAACACACTGAATCCAGCAACTTACAAAAAGGGCAACGTATTCTGATTAATAGTGTTGGTCATAAGACTGAAAGGTTAGCTTAACATCTGACATTCGATCAATGTAATTCATAATCTTAAAAGGATAAGAGAGATTAAAAACTATGTGCTCATTTCAGTAAATGCAATATTAATTTTGTTTGGATACTCACTTTAAGTTTTCTAATTCTTGTTTCCTTAATGGAGAAGAAGGTGGAGCTGGAATGAATTTATCTCCTTCATGACTTTTACTGCTAAAAATAAAGCATAAATAATTAAAAGTAAAATTTTGTTTTCCATGCAAATTTTATGATGAAAGTACAAAAAGAGGCAAAATAATGAAATATGCTTATAATCTGATATCATTGATGTGTTAAGATATATTGTTTATTAGTTTCTTTCCCCCAGCATATAATACTTCTTTTAAAAACCTCTAATTTAAAACATTATCTCCACCATACAAAAAAACCCACTTCAAGATTTTCACACATTCCTCATTCTTCTGATGACCTTTTTTAAATCAACTATGGTAAAACATAACCCCTTTGGGGAGAGGAAAAAAAACCCACCATAATTTATTTATTTATTTATTTTTAGATTTTCTATATTAAACACATATTTTTACTATCATTAAGAAAAAAATGCTGGGATAGGAGACTTGAGTTTAAAGATGCTATGTGTAAAAAGAACACTTTTCCCCAATTTCTATAGATTGGTACAATTTTAGGATTTAAATATTTATTTTATTTAAAATATTTTTATTAATAATTAGAGAGAAAGGGATAAGGAGAAAGAGAAACATCTATGTGAGAGGGGAACATCCATCACCTGCCTCCCACAGGCCCCTGGGGATTGAACCCGTAACCTGGGCATGTGCCGACTGGGAATTGAATTACAACCTTCCTGGGCATGGGACAATCAATGCCCAACCACGTAAGCCACATTAGCCAGGTTAAGTATTTATTTTATCAAAAGTTAAAAAAAAAATACAAACACTTAAACATTTATACTTTCTTTTCTTATTCTTCAAAATGGAGAATTTTAGAAATTCAGGGTGAAGACTTTAGGGCTTCACCTGCAGCACACAGAGGCTTCCTAATGAAGACCTGAAGGGGAATCCTTCGGAATGCCACGGAGATTCAAAGGGATTAGAATACCTGCAAGTTTCACTGCTTTCACTGCTCTCCGTGTTGCCACCTAATTGATTACTGTTTTTAGACCCATTTTCCTGCTTCAGATCCTGCTGTTCTTCAGGTAACAGCAACAAGGCATTTCTGAGACAAATGGCTGCAAACTCCATACTGGCTACAGGAATGGCTGAAGACTGTCCATCACTTAAAAGGATAAAACCAAATTAGCTAAGTAAATAACATAAAAATTAATAGTATTTTCCCATGATCAGAAATAAAACCAATATAAGTGTAAATGGAAACTTTGCCCTGTGGTAGGCAGAAATTTTAATATAAGCAGTTATAAGAGAATGCTAAAAGCTCAAATTGTAAATACAAGGTGCAAAAAAGTATATAGATTATACCCATTATTGTTAATGGGTCAGAGGAGTTATCAACAAGAAAAATTGTAATGAGAGCCAAGACAGGTATAAGAACTGGAAACAAGGGAAGGAAGATTTCCACACTTGAGCCTTGTTTTGGTTGGTATTTACCTTCGAAAAATTCCTTTATTATATTTTGCAAGAGCAGCATTATTTTTCTTCTTATAATTTTGTTGAGATTTTCTATAACTTTATTTGCTTTGATATCAAACTAAACTGAAACTAAATAGGCTTTACTAAGAAAATATATAAATGTGAAAATTAGTAACAATTTTGCAATTGTAGGAAAGTGATGTGCTATATCAAGTCCTTAAAAAAAATCTGCATCATAGTTGAAATATATTAATACCAAAATATTGTGTGCTAGATACTATTCTAAAACTGGGAAAACTTTTAAATAGTAGTGAACAAATTTTATTTTGGGGGGGAAAAAAGCAGTGAAGTACTTTTTTTTTTTTTATTAAGCCTACTACTTTAGAAATACTAGCAACTCCAAATTGGAATCTTTATACAAGATAAAGACATTCATATTTAACTAAATATTTTTTTACACGTGACGGATTTATATTGCTTTGAATGTTTTATGTATTAGTATTTTTTTTTCTCCTAATATAAGAATTCGCTTCAGGGACTAGAAGAAAATTACCTAAAAGTTAACAATGACACTACAAAAAGGAAACATCGAGATGCCCTCTTCTGGACATTCTGAATAATGGCACTGACTAGACCAGGGCTTCTTAGGCCATCAATAATTTCAGCTCCCAGGAATGTAACAAACCAAAGTCACATGCCAGGTAACATTCACTAGGCACCTATTTTGAAATAGTCATAAAACTTAGTTACAAGGTGGTTCCTCCTATGAAATAATAAATTTAAACACATACACTTTCTCTTTGCAAATACTTACTTATACACTGTGTTCTGTATGGACTGTGAGGCCAAAACGATCTTACGATGATAGCCTTGGCCAACAATAGACTGTACAATTCCTTTTTTACTGGGAAGACCTTTAGTTTCTTGTTCAGAAGTCTACAAAATGCAAATAATTTCTAATTAATTTAATGGAACTGTAAAACAGGGTATGAAAAATAATCCACTACCTTTCCAGTTACTCTAAGAAAGTTCTTAAAAAAAAAAAAAAACCAAAACTGTTTGGCTCAGTGGATATAGTGTCGGCCTACAGACTGAAGGGTCCCAGGTTCGATTCCGGTCAAGGGCATGTACCTTGGTTGCAGGCACATCCTCAGTAGGGGGCGTGCAGGAGGCGGCTGATCGATGTCTCTCTCTCATCGATGTTTCTAGCTCTCTGTTCCTTTCCCTTCCTCTCTGTAAGAAACCAATAAAATATATTTAAAAAATATATATATATATTATTGACTTTTTACAGAGAGGAAGGGAGATAGTTAGAAACATCGATGAGAGAGAAACATCTATCAGCTGCCTCTTGCACATCCCCTACTGGGGATGTGCCTGCCACCAAGGTACATGCCCTTGACTGAAATCGAACTTGGAACCCTTCAGTCCGCAGGCCGACACTCCATCCATTGAGCTAAAAATATATTTTTATTGATTTCAGAGGAAGGGAGAGGGAGAGAGAGATAGAAACATCAATGATGAGAGAGAATAATTAATTAGCTGCTTCCTGCTCGCCCCACACTGGGGATCAAGCCTGCAACCTGGGCATGTGTCCTGACTGGGAATTGAGCCATGACCTCCTGGTTCATAGATCAATGCTCAACTACTGAGCCCCACTGGCCAGGCAATAAAAACATATAAAAATAATAATAATAAAGGCTTCAGTCTCAACTACTCCCAGTATTTTTTTTTAAAAAATCATATGCAATTGAAATATTCATTATTTTATAATATCTTGGCAGTAATAGAACTAACAAATCTTGAGTTTTAGAACTCAAAAAAACAAATGGTACATTTTCAGGAAAGTAAATGGTACATTTTATGTTCTTTTTAAATACCTTCTCTTACACTGGTTAAATACTCTCCCTACAATTGAGTCTTACGCTTTCTCTTTAGCAGATCTTTTCTCATATATTATACACTACCCACCACCAAACATCAGCCCGCTTGTGCCAAAATGTCTGAAGCAACATACATCAGATAAACAGGGCCAAATGATCTCCTTAGTATCACCAATTTAACAATTAAGTTGGTTCTTTTTATTCAAAAATAATTTTTAAAAAAATATATTTTATTGATTTTTTTACAGAGAGGAAGGGAGAGAGATAGAAAGTCAGAAACATCGATGAGAGAGAGACATCGATCAGCCACCTCCTGCACGACCCACAGTGGAGATGTGCCTGCAAGCAAGGTACATGCCCCCGACCGGAATCGAACCTGGGACCTTTCAGTCCGCAAGCCAACGCTCTATCCACTGAGCCAAACTGGTCTCGGCTAAATTTGTTTTTGAGGCTACAAATTGCCTTCTTCAGCGTCCCCTCTGTCCTAAGTTGAAAGAAAATTTACAGAATTCCACTTGGAGTTTCTTGTTGCTCTTATTGGGATTTTGCGAGTGTTCTGGCTTGTTTCTACTATTGTTTAGGCCATTTCAGGTCATTTTTAAAAGGAGGAGAAACACAAAGAGGTAATTATTCATTTCCTATTATTAGCACAGACTGAGTGCTCTGGTATCCACCAAGTTATGGCAACCAAGTCATCTTGACCATTTTTTTTTTTTAAATTACAAATTTTTAAACTTTCTAGAACAAAAGGGGGAGCCGAAACCGGTTTGACTCAGTGGAGAGAGCATTGGCCAGCAGACTGAAAGGTCCAAGGTTCGATTCCGGTCAAGGGCATGTATCCTGGTTGCGGGCACATCCCCTGTAGGGGCTGTGCAGGAGGCGGCTGATCGATGTCTCTCTCTCATCGATGTTTCTAGCTCTCTATCCCTCTCCCTTCCTCTGTAAGAAATCAATAAAATATATTAAAAAAGAAAAAAAGGGGGAGAGTTTGCAATCCATAGAATGAAGACAATTCTAAAAATACTTTCTAAAAATATATAATTTGAAAGGAAAATATTAAACCTTAATATGTGTCTCTACTTCCAGGAAGACATAATGCCCAGGCTTCCATTAACTGTACTATTAGAAAATGACCTAAATTCATAAGTGGACTAAACAAAATAGCAATTTCTAGAGAGCCTTTTATTTAAAAAAAAATTTTTTAAACATATCTTGATTTTTTACAGAGAGGAAGGGAGAGGGATAGTTAGAAACATCAATCAGCTGCTTCCTGCACGCCCCCCACTGAGAATGTGCCCGCAACCAAGGTACATGCTCTTGACCGGAATCGAACCTGGGACCCTTCAGTCTGCAGGCTGACGCTCTATCCATTGAGCCAAACTGGTTTCAGCGAGAGCCTTTTATTTTAAAAAAGTATAAATTCTGCCTAGAATTGTCAGTTAATTTAACAATTATCCACTAAGAAAATTGTCATGTAAAAGGAAAATTAAGATGGAATAAATCAATGATGCAAACTTGCAGATGTTTTTCAGGAAGTGCTTTTTCAGAAAAGGAAAGCCCAACTATCTTCTATCACCCATGGCAGGCAAGCTAGGCAACATTTCACGCCACCCCCTCCAATCTCCACAGAACCAAGAGCACAGCAAGGGAGGGGGGTGGTGGTGGTTGGGAAATGGGGTGATAGAGACATCTGATAATTCTGATACAACCTGCCTTCCCCCCTCCCACTGACCACTCCTCAGTTGAGGCTTCCACTCAGTGTGCCTTATGGAGGCAATCTAGGCATGGACACCGATGTTAACTGGCCTATTTCTCTTAGACACTGTGGATACATGTGTGTCAGAGGGAGAGTCTGGTCATTGTGATCTCTGAACCAATTGATCTCTGAGTCAAAATGAAGCCTCGGGCCCAGTCGGTGTGGTTCAGTGGTTGAGTGTCAACCTATGAACCAGGAGGTCATGGTTTGATTCTGGTAGGGGCACGTGCCTGGGTTGCAGGTTCGATCCCGAGTGTGGAGCTTGCAAAAGACAGCTGATCAATGATTCTCTCTCATCATGTATGCTTCTACCTCTCTCTTCCTCTCTGAAATCAATAAAAATATATTAAAAAAAAAATAAAGCCCCAGGCAGTGTAATGCAGTCTTCTCCACACTCACTAGATTATCAGTAGGCCTGCTCTAATTGCCTGGCGCACACACCATTCTCACACCCGCAGATGACATGGCCCCTGCCCGGCAGCTAAGCTGACCACTGTCCCAACAGGTATGACCTTGTTGATTCTTTAATGTGAGTGCTGATACCTGTTGCCATACTTACCAAGAATCAGAATGTTAACAAATGATTTTCTGAACCTAAAATTTTTTGTCCCGCTATTAAAGAACAGAAGACTTTATAAATTCCCTGAGAGTTAAAAAGGGGGTGAAGTCTTGTAGGTTCCCAAGTCTTTTTTGCTTTCCATGTAATAGTGTGTGTGTGTGTGTGTTGGGGGGGGGGAGGTGTGAGGGGAAAGCAGGGGAGATGAATGGAGAGTGAGGGTTCAAAAAGGTCCCCAGGCAGTACTCACCCCCTTATTGGCAGCGATGCAGCATTCAGCCAGCCGCAGCCAGAGGCGGGGATTGGCGTGATAGACCTGAACAGCTTCGATTAGGCACTCGAAGGCAGCAAGGGGCCTCCCGATGTGAAGCAGCTGAATCCCACAGTTATACAGCAACTCATACCTCTTGTTGGTCAGCAATGTGCACATGGGTCTTCCTGAAAATTTTTTGCCTAATGATAAAAATTGGGTGGGAAGCAATCATTAGATTTAAAAGCAGTTACTTAGTGGAAAACATTCATTCCACTAAGTCAGTGGTCAGCAAACTGCGGCTTGAGAGCCACGAGCGGCTCTTTGGCCCCTTGAGTGTGGCTCTTCCACAAAATACCACGGCCTGGGCGAGTCTATTTTGAAGAAGTGACGTCAGAAGAAGTTTAAAAAATGTGGCTCTCAAAAGACATTTCAATCGTTGTACTGTTGATATTTGGCTCGGTTGACTAATGAGTTTGCTGACCACTGCCCTAAGTATTTAAACACTACCTTGTTTAATACCACTGACCCCAATGTGAAGTTTAACAGCCCTCACCAATGATGACCTCAGCCCCAACCCACAAGTACTGGCCAGAGTCACCTCCGTTGTCTGTGTTGCCAACAAATGAGAAGAACCCAGGCCACACATGCTCCAAGAAGGCAAAGCAGAGAGAGGACCCACTCTCCTTTGAGTCTTATGCATTGTAGAGTCTGTAAAGATTCCACTCTTTGTTCTTTAAGTTTGGTTAATTAAATTATTGTCATGTACTTTCGATTAACCCGAAGTATTCAGCTAATGTTACAGTGTTACAGGATTTTATTGTGGCAATATAAGTATTAATGTGCTATAACTATGATGATTATCATTCACTCACTCACTCAGAGTTTCACAATCCATAATAAGACTATTAATGATTATGAATACATTTTTCATCAATTAAATAGTTTTAAAAAATACAAAGCTAAATGATTGCTTGATTTCAAGCATTTAAAATCAATAATCTATATAATATGAATATTAAAGGAATAAACTTCAGGAATTACTGAAAGATTGCCAGGTGCTGCCAACAATACCACATGTGAAATGCTGAAAAGAAGTGATAATATTCATTTGACACAATCAAGAAATCTTCAAAAATTACTTTGTTAACATTACCCATATGGGATTACTGATTTTCAAATCTATGGGGAAAAAAAAGGGAATTAAAAATACTGAATTTTTAATCTATGAAAAAAGGGGAGTAAAAATGTCTTTGATAATTACTCTTAACTCCTTGCTATTCAAACATCTACTAAAAATCCCCACAGCCAAACTTGTTGGGCAGGGCCAGTGATAACTGCAGATGCATAGGGCATGCTCTTTGAACTCAGGCTTTCCTCATGTAGTAAAATATAAAATGTCCCCAAGCAGAGGGCATACCTGGATCAGTGCTGCCTGCACTGAGCTGTGCACAGACATTGTCATTCTCCTGGAGAGCTTTTTTAAAGTAGAAAATTCCCAAATTGTGCTTGCTCATGGCAAAATGGATGCAACCAAGATTATTCCAGAACATACATCGCAAGCATTCACCTGAGAAAAACACAAATACGTTTGTCCCCAGACAAATTTTACTGTAGATGTACCTCATACAAGAATTTGGTTTATCTAACACGAGTTAACTCTATATGCAATTCCACATAGTCCCTACAGAATTGTTTATTAGACATTTGAAATTTAGGAAACATCTGGAAACTTTGTAAGCTCCCTTTCCTTTTTTTTCTTTTTTTAATCCTCACCTAAGGATATGTTTTTATTGATATGTAGAGAGAGAAGAAGAGGGAGAGAGACACGTTGGTTAGTTGCCTCCCACACACACCCTGACCTGGGACTGAAACTGCAACCTATGTACTGCATCCACATAACAAAATACTACGTAGAAAAAAATATTTATTAGTAAATTAATATATGTATTGCATCCACATGACAAAATACTATGGACGACGCTCCAATCAACTGAGCCAGCCGGTCAGGACAAACTCCCTTTCCTTTTTTTTTTTCTTTTCTTAGGAAATGTTTATTTTTCTTTTTCTTTTTTTAAACAATAAAATAAATCTTTTACCAGATTCCCTGTCCTTTTAAAATGTCATTTATTAAAGGCAATAAACCAACCCTGCATAATGATTTAATAGCCTGTTCATGTTTTTTCCTTATATAATTTTATTTATTTTTAAAAATATATTTTTTATTGATTTCAGAGAGGGAGAGGGAGACAGACAGAAACATCAATGATCAGAGAGAATCATTGACTGGCTATCTCCTGCACGCCCCCTACTGGGGATTGAGCCTGCAAGTGGGCCAGCTGGACTCTGATGTAATTTTATTTTATTTATTATTATTTTTTAAACCTGAAGAAGTGTAATATTCACAAGCTTTCTCTGAAAGAATTACTTATGAGTAACTGTATATATGACTTTTTCTTTTTAAAAATTTTTTTATTAATGTATTACATGTGTACATTTCTTCCCATTGCTGTAATTTTGAATCATTATAGGCAACAAATAAAAAAAATTGCAAAAAAGAAAAAAATATTAGTAAATTAATATATGTATTGCATCCACATAACAAAATACTATGTAGAAACTGAAAGAATTAATTAAGTATATAAGGAAACAGTGAAAATACATTAAATGAAGAATAGCAAAAATATATAAAGTAGGGTATATAAAATCCTGCTTTTTGCTTGTTAGATTGTAAATCTCCACTACTCTTTCAGATTATGCTTTAAATAACGCCATGGCTGAGCACCTATCTTCTCATGTTAGTTGGGCATTTGTATTTCTTGTCTGAAACACTGCCTCTTCCTGTTTTTAGCCCATTTTTAATTTTGGTTACAGATGTTTTTCTGCTGGGTACCTGTTACAGAAACCTTCGGTCACATCTATTTCAAATATTTCCTCCACTGCCAGTTTGTCATCTGTATTGTGATTTGGTCCAGTATATCTGTGTTTATTGTTTATGTTTTTATTCATAAAAAGTTTCATATTTTATGTGGTCAAATTTAGCATGCTTTTCTAAGTGTTATGGTTCTTGGATTTTGCATAATGTTAATCAAGGCTCCGCTACCACAATAAGAATATATTTCTCCAAGTTTCCTGTTGCTGCTTTTGTGATTTTATTTTCACATTTTAATCCTTCATCTCTCTGGACTGTATTTTGGTATAAGGGAAGCAATCCAAGCTTTAGTTTCCTTTTTCTAAATGGCTTCCCAAACATTCTAGAACAGTTTACTGATAGTCCATCTTTTGCTCAATGATATAACATGCCTGACTAGATCAACAAAATTAATAATCAGGATCATCAATGCTTAATACTAAAAACTAAATGTTGGCTTTTGAACTATTTTAAAATTAAGCAATGACTGTATTTTAAAAAGAGGAAAACTATACTTAGGTAAAAATAGGGTAGAAAATACACTGATATGTTTAAATGAAGTTGCTTCTGGGTAGTGGCATTGTGAACGATTTTTAAAAATATATATATTTTATTGATTTTAGAGAGGAAGAGAGATGGGGAGAGAGAGATAGAAACATCAATGATGAGAGAGAACCATTGATTGGCTGCCTCCTGCATGCCCCCGACTAGGGGTCGAGTCCACAACCCAGGCATGTGCCCTTGGCCAAAATCAAACTTGGGATTCTTCAGTCCGCAAGCCGATGTTCTATCCATTGAGCCAAACCAGCTAGGGCATGAACAATTTTTTTAAAATTCTATTCCCAAACCTTTTAAAATGTCATTTATTAAAGGCATATTAAATAAGCATATTTTATCAGCAACAACAACAAAAAAATAAAGTTTATGTATGGGAAGCAAATTAACAGTTTTAAAATTAATAGTTATAAAAAAATCAATGTATAAAATATACAACTATTATATAAACATATTTCCTATAAAATGATGGTAACTGTTGATTAGTCAACAACATGTCCCTGCTCCTGACTCCATTTTAGAGATTGCCAAGATCAATTCTGAAATCTGTGCCAAGACAATCCTGAGCAAATTTTCTTAAAGCATATTATCTGCTTAGTCTGAGAGATCATTCCAGTGATTAGGTGTTAATGGGCTCCCGAGGGGAAGCCATGACAATAAAAACATAAAAATTAAAATTTAGCAGAATTAGAAATGGGTACTGGGGGTAAGGGGGGGGGGGGGGGGGGGGGGTGGAGAGAAGCAACAAAGGGTAGAAGAGCCAAGAAGAAAACACAAAAATGTCACCATTTTCTTTTACCTGTTTTTAAGAATCCTGGATGTTCTGCAATGTTTGAACTATTTAATAGCTTCACAGCTTTTCGATAATTGCCTCTTAAGTACTCAAAATTGCTTTTAAGAAACAGAGAGGGTGCAGACTGTAAAGAAAACATCAATTACTTATAATTTATTTTTAGCTGCTCAATGAGATCATAATCACACTGTTGTGCTGGTTGTGCTGGTTCAAGGGCATAAATGAATCAGTTAAGCTATTGTCACCAAAATGAGGCTCTCTCCTCCTTAAGTGTTCCCTGACCCAGGGGTAACTATTTCTTGCATTACAATGATTTATTTTCCTGTTTGCCTTTCCCTATGACTATGATATCTTTTAAGGTAGAAATCATGCTTTTATTTTCTAATCTCAAAAAAAAAAAATTCATTATAACTGGCTGGCTACATAGGTCTTACCCCTCCTCTTAGGTTGAGGCTACAGTTGTTCTCAAAAATTACTTGAGTACTGACCCAGTGGCTAATGTGACTCCTGTTTGGGATTTTCTAAGGTCAGTTTTCCTGAATTATTCCTATTACAAACCATATCTTAATCATGATTTAATACTTTCAAAAAAATACTTTTTTTTTATTGATTTCGGAGAGGAAGGGAGAAGGAGGGAGACACAGAAACCTCAGTGATGAGAGAGAATAATTGATCGGCGGCCTCCTGCATGTCCCCTACTGGGGACTGAGTCTGCAACCCTGGCATATGCCCTGACTGGGAATTGAACCATGACCTCCTGGTTCATAGGTGATGCTCAACCACTGAGCGACTCTAGCCAGGCATAATTTTATATTTTTAATTAATATCCTAAAAGCCTCAAGATTTTTCACTTCTGTCTTTCCCACTACCATCTTAAAAATTCTCAGTGGGGGACTGGGGTGAAGGGGGTGGAAGGAAGAAGTACGTAATTATATTTCAAATACTAACACTAGCCAAACTGAAGGTATTGTCAGGCTAAAGATCATTTGGAAGAGGCAGGTTTGGGCTACAACTTGACTGTTAATCTTGAATTAAAGTTTTCAGTATAATTTTTAAAAATCCTGGTGTCCAATAACAATGCATGTTTATGTGAATTATGATAAACAACTCATAAAATACTGGTTAGCTATTTAAAACGGTGGTTTGGCCCTAGTCAGTTTGGCTCAATGGATATAGCATCAGACTGGGGACTGAAGGGTTCCAGGTCCAATTCCGATCAAGGGCACATGCCTGGGTTGTGGGCTTGATCCCCAATGTGGGATGTGTAGGAGGCAGCCAATCAATGATTCTCTCTCACCATTGATGTTTCCATCTCTCCCTCTTCTTCTCTGAAATCAATAATATTATATATATATATATGGTGGTTTGAAGGCTACATACCAAGGAGAAATGCTTGTGATAATTTTAAGTCAGAAACATATTGCATTAAATTGTAGTAGACACAGTATGATCACTACTTCATAGTTCACTTTCAAACTAAGATAAATTATTTAAAACTGACAAATAACAAATTATACAAATAAGAAAATTTCAGGACATAAGAGATATGAATTGAAAAAGAAAGTTAAGAAGAAACTTACATTTCCAGCTGTGTTCATGACGGACTTGATCTCCCTTTTGCACGCTTTCAGAGACTTCATTTGGATATAAGCTCTTACTTTATACTGTCAGAGGGAAAATGCTAGCATGTAAGAACTATATTTACACATGGTGAAGCAGTTCTGCTTTCTCGTTAAGGAAATGAAACTCAATCTCTTTACAACATGGGTATGCCAGCAAAAGCAAGTTAAAAATGATCTTAAATAACCTATTTTTATCGTATTCATGGAATACACTCTAAAAAACTAGAAACACGGTAGAATAAAATCTATACTTAAGTTCCAAACAAAAATCCTACTGATTCTTATCTGCACATGGCTAATTAACAATGAACTTAAAAATTTTTTTTTTTATTGATTTCAGAGAGGAAGGGAGAAGGAGAGAGAGAGAAACATCAATGATAAGAGAGAATCATTGATCAGCTGCCTCCTGCACACCCCCCACTGGGGGTCAAGCCCGCAACCCAGGCATGTGCCCTTGGCCAGAATGGAACCTGGGACCCTTCAGTCCGAAGGATGATGCTCTATACACTCAGCCAAGCTAGCTAGGGCAACAATGAATTTTTAAATGAATCTGATCTCAACATCTAATACACTCCCAGACCATTTTTTCCTCTCTCAATTTTCTATAGAGTAAATAAAAGAAACGATATTGCATTATCTTTTTAAGCAAAGTATACTTAGGATTAAATGGCTTCTAAACTACAATACCTCAAAAGATAAATAAACATACATGTCTTAAATGATTTACTGCCTTCAATGATCCATCACATTCTTCATTATTCATAACCACAAGTAAACAGATGTGATGTATAACCTCTCTGAAGTTACGTTACCTGATGTATCTTTGATTTTGCAGCTTCTATTAGAGCTCCACTTTCAGCTTTATGGTTAGAACCGTCTTTGTTGGTGTTATTACCAGTCTAGAGGGTGATGAACAAAGCTTATCAAAATGAAATATTTCTGACCATTATTTAAATCACAGATTCCAAGTGAGCGAATCTCAATCACCTAGAGAATGTTTCGAATTTCAGTATCCTAGGTCCCAGTCCCACAGACTGAGGTTTACTAGTGTGGAGTGAGTGACAGGAAACTACCTAGGAGACGCTCACTATGGAGCACAATGACAGACTAGGTTTAAAACGCATACGTCTTACTTGGGCAAAACTCAGGTTGGCTTTCTACAACCCAGACACGATCACGTAATTCCCTTCTTAAAAACTTGCCCTGTCATACACCCTGCCAATCTCAGACCTTAAATTCCGAGTCAAGTATTCAAAATCCTTCACAGTCTGACCCATATTCGAGTGGCCACTGTCGCTCGCTGCTGATCTCCATTACATTTCTCAGGCACGACTTCCCATTTCAGATGACTAGAACTCCCCCAACACACCTTTTCTGCTGTTTTTTCTTTCTGCCAGGATGGTTATCCTGCTTCATCTTTCCTTTTCCGATCTGTCAAACCATTACATCTTTAAAGGCCCACCTCAATCACCCAAACTTCTCTGAAACACTCCCTAACCCCCATCCTCCCCGTCCCTGAGCAGATTTGTTCAAGCTTTTCCTCCCACAGACTTCGGTTCCTTGAAAATCAAGAACTGTATGGTTTTCACTGTTGTCACCTGAGTACCAAGCAGAGCACAGAAGAGTCGGTTGAACTGAATTATTCTTCACCAACTATTACAAGGATTGCATATGGAAATAATTCACTCCAGTTTATGAATAATTATGCTAAGATTATTTAACTGAACTCTTATGCATATATGTTTAAGACCTAGTCTCTAAGCAACTTTCATATGTGAAATATAATGGTATTAACTAGTCATCATGCTGTACAGTGAAATAATATTTCAGTAAAGCTTTTAAAATAACAGTATTATTATTTAGATCTTAGTTCATTATTATTTAGATCTTAGTGTGATCACTTTAAGACACTCACCTCGTTCTTTCCATTCTTGTTATTGTTACCCTGTGAAATCATCTTTTCTAGGACAGCAAGAAGATGCAAAGCTTTCTCAGCTTGGTAAGTTAAAATATACAGGTCTACAAGTAGAAAACACACTGCTTGGGCAAATTTTTCTTCTGGGGAGAGGGGAGGCGGGAAAATAAAACAAAAAGAAAAATTACAATCCAAAGTGAAGCAAACATCTCAGACCTCCCCACCACTCCTCCAAGCTCTAAAGAGCAAAGCCTAAGTCTTTACTTAAATGAATTTCGTCACCTAGAGCCATGGTGGAAACAACTGGCAATGCCAATGCCAACAAGGCTGTTCTATCAGGCAGCTCATGCCCCCGCATTTCTTTCCAATTGGCATCTCCCCACCTCTGATTTCAGAAAGTCTAGTGACTGAACATCCTTTGGCAAAATATCTACCAGACACCAGCACACGAAACGAGGGTTTTACTTTATGTGGAAGGGTATCTCCATTCCAGTTCCTGCCTGCTACTTGCTAGTTATGTGGCCTTTACACATCATTGAACTAATGTGTAGACTCAGCTGGCTGACCTGCAAAATGGGGAGAACACTTTACCGGCCTAAAGGCAGGAGGTGGACTGAGGGGACCAGGTGATCTCCTGAAGTTCCTTCTCACTCTAAAAATCTCTGACTCTGGTAAATATATTTCCCTTCAAGGTGCAGAGAGGGGAAAAAGAAACGATTTTATTGCAGACACAAAAGAACCAAGGTGTGGGTTGGAGCACATCAGGAAATTGCAACAGCCAAGAGGAAAATATAAAGACAAGAACATCAAAGGAAGAACCCAAGGAAGAAAGGAAGGGTGACCCAGCATGATATAACACTACTTCCTTTCCTTTCAACGGGAAGATAAAAGGAAAAATAAGGATGAAAAGAAGGCCGCTATAATCAAGAACAGAAAATTTCAGAAGTCCTTAAAAGCCTCCTAGCAAGTCTTCCTGATTCCCTTCTTGCTCTTATAGAGTGGCCAGAGTGGTTTCCCTTTAAAACCAAAGTCAGTGCAGTGACTATGCAAAGGTGGCATCTCCAAGGGCTTCCCTCCAAATTAAACAAAAGTCCGACCTAGGTTACAATAACTTACCTGTTCTGTCCCTGGCTACTTCTGAGTCCATTTCCTACCATTTTCCCCACCTAGCCCCAGTCACAGTGGCATTCCAGCTGTTCCTCTCGAAAACAATAACCCCTGCCGAAACCGGTTTGGCTCAGTGGATAGAGCGTTGGCCTGTGGACTGAAAGGTCCCGGGTTCAATTCCGGTCAAGGGCATGTATCTTGGTTGCGGACACATGCCCAGTCGGGGTTGTGCAGGAGGCAGCTGATCAATGTTTCTCTCTCATCGATGTTTCTAACTCTCTATCCCTCTCTGTAAAAAAAAAAAAAAAATCAATAAAATATATTTAAAAACAATAACCCCAGTCAAGCTCTATTCTGTACCCAATTTTAGCTTTTCTTCATAGCATTTACTATCTGACAATATATTTCTTGTGCAGCACTCTCTCTCATTAGAATGTAAGCTTAATAAAGGTAAAGACATTTTCTCTTTCATTCACTGCATCAATCTTTAGGTCCCAGTGTCTGGCCCATAGTATAGGTTCAATAAATAGATGTTAAATGAGGCATCCAAGTAGTAAATATAAAGAAATAATTTTCATGCCGAAACCGGTTTGGCTCAGTGGATAGAGCGTCGGACTGCAGACTGTAAGGTCCCAGGTTTGATTCCGGTCAAGGGCATGTACCTTGGTTGTGGGCACATCCCCAGTAGGGGTTGTACAAGAGGCAGCTGATCGATGTCCCTCATCGATGTTTCTAACTCTCTATCCCTCTCCTTTCCTCTCTGTAAAAAAAAAATCAATAAAATATATTTAAAAACAATAATAATTTTCAAAGAAGAAGAAAAATACATTTGAGTACTAATTGGTTGCTAAATTCTGCTCAACTCTAGCAGATTAACAGGATTTCAGGAACTGTTCTGAAAATTCTAAAAACCAGCTTTATGGGAAGGCAAAACCACATCCGTGCCATCCTTGAAGTATAATTCTGACTTCTGGCTTTTCAGAAGAAAAGGACTGGTCACCCGTTACATAATGCTTCACCACTGAGGCCTCTCAGGGGCAGTCTGTCCTGCCACCACACTCTCAGGATTGGGGGAAAGACGAGAAGCACCTTGAAAATGCTCCCCTGGAGCCATAGTAAGCAGCTGTTCAACCAGCTGTCAGCAAAAAGGGGCTCTGCAACTCTCCCCAAAGCATCATGGGGGAGCCATCACACTCCACCACATGTCCTGAGGGGACAACATCAGTAATCAGGTGTTTATAAAGCAGAAATCTGCATTAGTGTTTTGAGTTTGAAAATAAGTAATCATGAAGCAAAAGACAAAAATGTGAATCACAACTGAAATGTGCTTGTGGGTGGACACCAATAGCCCTAACAACCATTTCCGGGGTCCAGCTTTGCTGTTTTATTTGCTCCCTCTTTTTCCCTTTGCCCTTATCTTTGTTCCTACTCTTGAGGCTAGTAATTGTAAGCTAGTTAAGATAACCAAAAAAGCTAACACAGGAGAGAAACCAAGATGGCGGCATATGTGAACACCTATATTGCTGCCTCGCTCAACAATTTCAAATCTACAGCTAAAAGACAGAAAGGACATTATCCAGAACCACAGGAAAGCCGGCTGAGTGGAAATTCTACAACTAGAAGGAAAAGAGGGGCTCACAGAGACTCAGAGGAGCTGGAAAAAGCTGAGGTATGAAGACACGCATGTGGAGAGGATGGGCAGTGGAGTGCTTGAATGGCTTCCTCTAGCAGGAAGGAGATGGAAACTCCTGACTGCACTGAACCCGAGTTCCGGACAAAACTTAGACAGGGGGGGAGTCTGGACTGTCGGAAAAGGCATGAGTGCATAGAAACTCAAGGGAGCCGTGAAAGGCAGAGGTCTGGAGGCGTGTGAGTGTGCGTGCACACAGAAAGGACTGACTACTGATTGTGCCGCTGGCTTTCTCTAGCTAGAGGAAGATGGAACCTCCAGAATGCACGGAAATCCAGTTCTAACTGCACTGAGCGTTGGCCTATGGACTGAAGGGTCCCAGGTTCGATTCTGATCAAGGGCATGTACCTTGGTTGTGGGCACATCCCCAGTAAGGGGTGTGCAGGAGGCAGCTGGTCAATGTTTCTCTCTCATCGATGTTTCTGGCTTTCTGTCCTTTCTTCCTCTCTGTGAAAAATCAGTAAAATGTTAAAAAAAAAAGAGAAAGAAAGAAAGAAAAAAAAGAAGAGGAAGCAGAAAAGATAAAAATAAAAACTATGAACAACAAACACATATCTATCAACAAGTGAATCTAAAAATCAAGTGTACTAAAAATCTGATGAACAGCTTTAGCGGGTTTGGCTCAGTGGATAGAGCACTGGCCTACGGACTCAAGGGTTCCAGGTTCGATTCTGGTCAAGGGCATGTACCTTGGTTGCAGGCACATACCCAGTAGGGAGTGTGCAGGAGGCAGCTTATCGATGTTTCTCTCTCATCCATGTTTCTAACTCTCTATCCCTCTCCCTTCCTCTCTATAAAAAAGAATAAAAAAAATATATTAAAAAAATCTGATGAACAGAATAAACTGTTGAATATAATAGAATCAGGAGCATAGAAAGGGAGTGGACTGAGAATTCTCAGGGGGAAAGGAGTGAGAGGTATGTGGGAAGAGACTGGACAAAAATCGTACACCTATAAATGAGGACAATGGGGGAAAACTAAGGGCAGAGGGTTAGGTGGGAACTGAGTGAAGGGGAGCTATGAGGGAAAAAGAGAGAAACAATTGTAATAATCTGAACAATAAAGATTTATTAAATAAAAAAATAAATCAATAAATAAAAGCTAACACAGTTCTCTACTATCTACTCTACTTCAGTTAGGCAGTAGACAGAATACTTTACTACAAAGTCCCCTAACATTACAAAACAAGCCTTCCTTAATATACCACTTAGGTAAGAAGGGGTCAGGCCCACACCAAAGAAAACCCCCTCCAATCAGCAATCGTTTCATATTAGAAATAGCAATTCTAACAGTTACCTTAAAAAACTGGGTTGGGAGAGTGCTAAAAGAAAACCTGGATTCATATGAAAGTGATATAATTTTTATCTTTTCTAACCATTAAGAAAACCGGATATAGCTTTTTTTCTTTCTTGCTGACAGGTACTTCTCCGATTTAGGTTATCTGGGTACAAACACCAGAGACTTTGCAAGTATGAGAAGACATGGAAATTACTGACTTGAAAGATAACATACCAAAAGGTTCTATAAACTGATAAAGTTTTTCACCAACTGATATGGCTTCTGTATACTGCCGCAAATGATAAAGAATGACTGCTTGATTGTAATACAACATGCTGTTTTCAACATCATCTAATCCATCCATTTCTTCAACAGCTGAGTGGACCTATAAAACAATCCACAGGGTTTATACTATAACCACAGTAAGAAAATAAAGCACAAGAGTGAAAGAAATCTACATGAATAATCAAGAACACAGGCCAATGTTTCTTATTTTGAATTTTTCCACGTTTTCAATATGCTCTCTAGATTTCAATTACTCTCACACTAAAAAGTATTTCATTCATAATAACATTCTGTCTAGTAAACTGTTTTGATGGGATTTATTTAGTACCTAGCACAAGGCAGGGTGATTCTCCTTGTCACTGTGAAGATATATCTTTTATGTTGACCTGCCAGCATGGTTTCTGGGTTGGATTTCTACCTTGTTAGACACATGGGCCAAATTCAAAACGGCCTTTCCCATGAGCATGCTACACAGTATGTACACAGAAACTTGGTTTCATTTTGTAAAAACAAAAGTAAAATTTAAACATTAACAAACAATAGTTAACTACTTAACTATGTGCCAGGCCTGCTACACCGAACCTTTTTACAGAGAACACCTCATTTAATCCTCACCATACCTCGAGAACATAGATAACATTGCCATGTCTATCTTATAAATAAGAAAAGAAGCACAAAAAGCTTAATTATCTTGACCACGGCCAGAAAACTAGTAAGAATACTCTCTGATTTTCGTATGACGTTCAGGTTTTGTTCCCTCGGGAAAAAGGATAGATTTTTTTTGAAGTAATGAACAAAATACACTTTGTCACACATGGTATTGAAAACAGACTTCCAAGGGCTTTATTAGAACCCTAACGAAAACATATGGTACCAAAAGAAAAAAATTACATCACTTTGCATTTTCAAGCTAGACTCTCTGTCTACCCAAAGCACATTCAAATTTGGTATATTAATCTATTTTATTCAAGTAAGAAAACCCAATAGAAAACAAAATCATATTTTGTAACTTTCATTTCTTGGAATAATTTCATACAAGTAAAATTAATACCAATGAATGTTTCAGATATATTAGAAATTGTTCTATGAATATCAGACAAGAAGTCACATTAATTTTCCTTAACTATTTTTATCCTAAAATTTAGAGAGCACAATAGCTAAATTCATTTGTGTACATTACCTGATTCTTCAGCTGATTAAGTGTTTGTCTCAGACTATCTGTTGTTGTTTGGTTACTTTTAAAAAACTCAGCTACCGCTGTATTTAAAATTATTTTATAATCATCTTTGTTTATATCTTGTAGGCAGGCAAGGTGTTGAAGACAGGCATCATAATTTCCAGCCTGAAACAAAAATGAAAACACACATACACAAAATTACATACCAGCTTTAACACCTATATTGAAAAGAAAAAAGGAAAAAAATGGTGGCTATACATTTTCCTAAAAATGGAACCGATTAAGGGAAACATTCCTTACCGTGAAAGCTTGGAAAGCATTGGTGGACAGCTCCTTCTCTTGATCAGTGATCCCAGAGGACTGACCTGTCCCTTCATGCTTCTCAGCTCCCTGATCTGCAAATACACAGTTTTACACTTCTTTAGAAATAACAGTTGTGCAGTGATGTGTCCCTAGTTTTCTTCTTAATAGTCTTCTTCCTAATGAAGTTGCCAAAGTTAGAGCTCTCTCAACTACAATGACTAATTGGTGTTGAGAAAGAAACCATTCCTCTAAGACCTTAAAGAAGAAAAAGTTTCCTTTAGCCATGGCCAAATTCAGTGAAAGCCCACCATTATTTATGTAAAGACTAGAGGCCTGGTGCTTGATGTTTGTGCACTGGGGTTGGGTCCCTCAGTCTGGCCTGTGCTCTCTCGCAGTCCAGGACCCATTGGGGGCTGTCTGACTGCCAGCTTAGGCCCACTCCCTGGCAGTCGGATATCCCCCAAGGGATCCTTAGCACTGCTGTGGAGGTGGGAGAGGCTCCCGCCACTGCTGCTGCGCTCGCCAGCCATGAGCCTGGCTTCTGGCTGAACAGCAGTCCCCCTGTGGGAGCACACTGACCACCAGGAGGCAGCTCCTGCATTGAGCATCTGGTGGTCAGTGCACGTCATAGCGACTGGTTGTTCTGCTATTCGGTCAAAATGCATATTAGGGTTTTGTTATATAGGATTATAGCTCTTCCCATCAGGACATTAGGGCTTAGAATGTTTGCTCTTTTATTTTTAAAAAATATATGTTATTGATTTTTACAGAAAGGAAGGGAGATGGATAAAGAATTAGAAACATCAATGAGAAACATCGATCAGCTGCCTCCTGCACAACCCCCACTGGGGGTATCAAGCCTGCAACCAAGGTACATACTCCTGACCAGAATCGAACCCGGGACCCTTTAGACCATGGGCCAATGCTCTATCCACTGAGCCAAACCGGTCAGGGCTGTTGTGCTCTTTTAGAGATATTAGTTCTGTTCCTCTAGCAATATACCAAAAGCAGCTCTAGAGACCCAAGGAGATTATAAATACAGTGGTACCTCGAGATACGAGTGCCCTAACATACGAGATTTTTGAGATACGAGCCGTCGAGCGGGCGATTTTTGCTTTGAAATACGAGTAACAGTTGAGTTACGAGTAATCTTGCGGATTGGCCAGCTACACATGGCCCACCAGTTTACCGCGACTCGAGCGTCTCATAGTTTCCCATGCCTCAAGGTTACGGAATTAAACTCGTATCTCGAGGTACCACTGTACACTAGAGGCCCAGTGCACAAAATTCATGCACAGGTAGGATCCCTAGTGGCTGTCAACTATGGCCTGTCTTCCCCCAGCTGCCTGCCACTGATGCTGGGCCACCGCCAGCCAGGGCCTCCCTTCCCATAGTTGGCTGGCTAGCCTAGCCCCCTGGTCGAATGGACAATTTGCATATTAGGCTTTTATTATATAGGATGTACAATGCCTTCAAGAAATTCATATTTCAGTTGGAATATAGTAATAACACTTAACAATGAGAAATCTACATTGATAACTTAAAGGTGATTTCTAGGCAAAGAATGCTTTCATAAACTTAGAAATCCAAAAGTCAAAATTAACACATTTAAAAAGCTTCCTTAACATGAGTTAAGTGTCCAAATACATTCTAAGATTAACGATATCTGCTCTACAATTTATTATTTTAAAAAACTGGCTGGGTAGCTCAGCTGGTTAGAGCATCATCCCAATATGCTAAGGGTATGGGTTCAATCCCTGGTCAGGGCACATACAAGAATCAACCAATGAGTGCATAAATAAGTGCCCAAATCAATGTTTCCCTCTCTTCCTCTCTCTTCCTCTAGTCGATAATAAAAAAAGAAAGAAGTGATACTTCTGTTACTTAAAGGTAACAGATAAATTGGCATTTCATTTCACCATTAGCATACAGATAAAGAAACAGAAGAAAGTAAAAGGGGGATAAGTGGAGATGGAAGGAGACTTTGTTTGGGTTGGTGAATGTACAATACAATACACAGATGATGTATTGTAGAACTCTATACCTGAAACCTGTATAATTTTATTAACCAATGTCACCCCAATAAATTTAATAAGAAATTAAATTTAAATTTGTAAAAAAGAATTGAATCCTAATAGGGAGGAAGAACTAGTAGTTTAATGGAGAAAGTTTACCAGTTCAGAATAAGGACGGTGTTAAAATACCTTTTCCGTTAGAAAGCCAACAAGCTTGACTGCAAGACTACTGTTTACACAGTACTATACCTGTTTTACAAAACTTTCAGGTGCATGCACAGGAACAGTAGGAACCAATTACTTTAAAATGTGTAAAAATGGGACAAAGAATTTCAGGATCCCAGAAAGCAAAGTATGAGTTTAGAGTGAAGCAGAACTCTGAACTTCATGTATATTTATTATCTATCTATCTAACAATCTATCTATCTAAAAGGCTAAGTGTTTGTCCTTCTCTCTGACCAGTGGCTATGATGTGCACTGACCACCAGGGGGCAGACACTCAATGCAGGAGCTGCGATGATACACACTGGACATTTAAAAATAAACGGCACCACAGACCTGGCGCCTATAAACCAACACTCGGCTTCCCACCACCCCAGAGCAACACTCCACCAGATTGCAGCCAATGCTGCCAAGATACCATAGCGCAAAATGCGGCCCCTAGCCCAGCCTGGAAATGGTTGCTGTGAGTGCCGGGTAATGACATCGCGTAGCAACATCCGGCTTCCTCTCCCTAGTGACTAGCCTCCTTGGAGTTCCTTCAGCCCAGGAACCCAACTTGTTTTATAGCCAGGTGCAAACATTTTACAGTTCAACCAAATATCTGTGATGCACTTTCCAGTGCCTTATCTTATTTGATCCTCACAGAAGTCTAGAGTAGATAGATAGGAGACTCACGAGAATCCCATTTTCTTTTCGTTAGCAAGACAACAGAGATTTAGAAAGTTTAGAAACTTGACCCGACTGAAAAGAAGAAATGGTGGAACTGAAAATTACTTCAGGTTTTCTCACTGCCCAAAATATAGTCAGACATTGCTATAGTTAAATATTTTACCCTTTTTTCTCCCTGCATGATGTATAATAATAATTTGTTCTGTGTTGGTATTTACTGACATATTGCTGACAATTACCTGAAAGAGAAGTTGGGGTACTTCACTGGGCTGGAAAAAGTTTAGCTAAATCAGAAAGCAGGTCTAATGAAGCAAGTTTATCTATACGTACTATCTAATAAAAGAGTAATATGCAAAACAAGCATCACTCAGCTATACCCACAAGCCACGCCTGCCAGCGAATCAGGAGCAAGCATGCAAATTAACTTCAACCAAGATGGCTGTGGCTGCGGAGCAAGAGGTAGCTCAGCTGGTTAGAGCATTGTCCCGATACGCCAAGGGTATGGGTTCAATCCCTTGGTGTTTCCCAGGCAATGGAGGAAACCAAGCTTTCTGTATACCCTGGCAGGCCCAGGCTTCCACTCAAGGCTACAAAGTTTCAATTATAGAAGATAAATAAATCCCAGATACCAGGGCCTCTGTATGGGTTGCTGGGGGGCATGGCCAGCCTGCAAACCACCACAGGCCCCTTGCCCAGGCTGCCCCACGCCCTAAGGGAATCCCTACTCTGATTCGGGATGCCCTTCAGGGCAAACCAGCTGGCCCTCACCTATGCACCAGGCCTCTATTCCAGCTAATAAAAGAATAATATGCAAATTGATCATCACTCCAACACACAAGATGGCTGCCCCCATACGGACATAAGATGGCTGCCACAAAATGGCCAGCAGAGGATAGTTGGGAGGGACTAGGCCTACAAGGGAGGGCAGTTGAAGGCAATCAGGCCACCAGAGGAGGGGAGTTGGGGGCGACCAAGCCTGTAGGGGAGGGCAGTTAGGGGCAAATAGGCTGGCAGAGGAGCAGTCAGGCATCAATCAGGCTGGCAGGGGAGCAGTTAGGGGGTGATCAGGCTGGCAGGCAGAAGTGGTTAGGGGCAATCAGGAAGGCAAGCAGGCAAACAGTTGAGAGCCAGGAATCATGGATTGTGAAAGGGATGTCCGACTGCCTGTTTAGACCCGACCCTAGTAGAGTTGGGCCTAAACAGGCAGTCGGACATCCCTTGAGTGGTCCCAGATTGGAAAGGGTACAGGCTGGGCTGAGGGACACCACACCCCGTGCATGAATTTTGTGCACTGGGCCTCTAGTGTATATATATATAAAAGGCTAAGTTGACTCGCGCATGTGCAATACATAGAAAACTCTCGCTAGCACCAATTGCACACGTGTTTCGATCTGTCATTGTTGATCATGAATTTGGTTAACACTTCTGTTATAGAGAAAAGGTGAATAGTAATATTAAAATATTTCTTCTAATTAATTTCCTTTCAATGTGCACAAATCCATGCACCAGGACACACTAGTCAAATTATAACAATAAATACAAATACTTTAAAAAAAGTTTGGAAACCTAAACTGTTTTAAAAATGCATCTTCCCTCATCATAAAAAAGTAAACTAAATTTAAGACAAATGACAAAAATTCTTGATCTGCCATCAAGTTATCTCCATAGCTTCTTCTGAAATACTTATATCCTCTCTGGACTAGATGACATTCTCTAATGGGACTTCTGGGCTCAACTGTCAAAGAGTGATGTGTAAATATAGGGCAGAGGGAAATACACACACCTCACACCAAGGCATTGAGGAATTTAAGCTTCTATCTACTTTCCACCAAAGGCAGATTGGCTCAGGTGGCCACTGCTGCTATCACTGTCCTCTAGGAGCTGTAAAAGTCTCCAAAAAAATTTTCCAGGAAAGGAGAGAAGCCAACTTTAAGATAAATAAATAAATAAGCTAGACTTGAAGGCTGACAAGAGACTCCGAAATTCTCCTTTCTTCAGACATTTCAAAGAACTGAGCTCAATAACAGCCTTTTATATATTAACCAACCATCAATTTACCTTCATTCTTTTTTTTTTTTTAAATCTTTATTATTCAGACTATTACATTTGTTTCTCTTTTTTCCCCTCCATAATTCCCCTCCACCCGGCTCCCACCCTTCTTCCCTCTACCCTTCCCTCCCTCCCGTTGACCTCACCCATAGGTGTATGACTTTTGTCCAGTCTCTCCCTGTACACCCTTCACCCCTTTCCCCCTGGGAATTATCAGTCCACTCCCTTTCTGTGCTCCTGATTCTATTATATTCACCAGTTTATTCTGTTGATCAAGTTTTTAATTCCCTTAATTTTTAAATTCACTTGTTGATACGTATTTGTTGTTCATATACCTACATTCTTTTACATTAAGATATACTTCAATGGGATTACTATTTTTATTTTCCTTGTATGTCTCTCCACTGTTCAAGTTTTCTGCAAGAAGTGGGTGTTATTTGTAAAAAAACATTTATTTTTTTGGTAACTGATTTCTTACCCGTGAGAGTCTGCACGTAATCCCACAATGTGTCTTTATTTGTCCAAAAGTAGTCTCCATTGCCGATTGAAACGGTGTATGACCGTTCATCCATAAGCTTGACTTTCCTCCTACTGTGGCCTAATGCACATGGCTGACCTTCTAGGCGTACAGAGCTCTTTGGCGCACAAACCTTGACATTCTTTAAGCCAAAGGGCTTCATTTTGAACCCAACAATTGCCTTTAGGTTTGAACTAAATACAAAAGAAACACACTGCTTTTTCAAAACTGAAAAAAGTCAGTTAACTGAAAGCATAGACACATTCCATTAAAAGAATGCTAATTCAAATATGATTGGAGGAAGATCTTCCACACAAGCTAGCTACACTTTTCAAATTTTAACTCCAATGGCATTCAAGGAAAAAATTTGGTTCCAAAGAAAAAAAGGATCGCTGAGGCCTAAGGAAATCTGCAACACTCACAAACTAGTGTTGATGCCTCTGTGAAGGAAAATGTTAAATAAGAAAGACATTTTCAACAAAAAATAATTCAGGTTCACCAAAGTCACCATCTAGCTAAAGCTCGCACGCCTCACGTGTGGTTTTCCATCACTTGAACTAGTACAGCCGACTTATAATGCTGATTTCTATACAACTCAAGAGAACTAATGTGACCAGTAGTGCTATAGATTTCAGCACCCTGCCCAGCACTGCAGAAATAAACAGAATATCAAGAATCAAGAATATAGCAGCATGACTTGGGAAAGACAGGCAAAGCAGAACACTACCACTGCCAATGGGTATTTTTTATTTTCATAATTGAGAGTAGTTTTATGCACAGAAAAAAGATTTCTGCTAGTTTTCAAACCCATGACCAACGCTCTAACCACTTAGCTACACCAGCCAGGGCTCTTTTTAAAAAAATTGAGTTATAATTGACAGATTAATATTATATTACTTTCAGATATATAACATGATGTTTTTGTGCATATCCCAAAGATTTCTTCTAATTGCAAATGGAAGATGTTCCTGTCACCATCTTAACAAATTGATCAAATTTAGCATCTAATAGAGGACAAACTTTTACAAAAAGTATATAGCTTCACTTAGAGAGTATCTTACAAATATATTAATACCAAATCTAATTAAGCCTGTTAAAATAACTTTTAGTTTACAGAAAATACACAATAAGGAACTAAAGGATGCTAAGAAGAAACAATTAGAAAAATCCAGAATGCAGGATGTTCTACAAAGCAATCAACTTAGTCTCTTAAAAAAAAAAAATCAGTCATGGAAAAAAAAAAGGAATTAAGAGACATACCATATGTGAATCTTAACTGGTTCTTAATTTGAAAGGCATAGTTTAAAGTTTTATGGAACAGTTTTGGTTCAACTGGGAAAATCTGACATATTCAAATATTAATTTTCTGAAGTATAATGGTATTATGGTTATGTAGGTAATTGCCCTTATTTTACGAAATGCATGGTGAAATATTTGGAGATGAAGTGTCATGTCTGTAACTTCTTCAGAAATGACTGTAGCTAGAGATAAAGGAAATAAATACAGCAAAATGTAACAACTGATTAGGTAGTGGTTATATGGGTATTCATTTTATTTTTTCAATATTCTGGATGTTTGTAATAAAAATCTTTAAAAATACCAAATGAGCACAGATTTTTCTAAGTATGTATGGTGACACATGTTAACTAGACATACTGTGGTGATCATTGTAGTATGTACAAATATCGAATCATTACGTTATACACCTGAAACTAACCATTAAAAACAAAACACCAATCTATACTGAATGTTTTTTTCATTTTTCAAGGAAAAGAGAATATCTAACTATAAAGTTATGTGATTCTATCAGGGATTTTTTTTTTTAAGTCAGTGTGAACTTGAGTAGGTACAGAAAAAGTATGGAAGAACACACAAACTCATACTGGTTATCTAGAGAGTGGGGAAATAGAGGACTTTATATATATCTATATATATAGATATATATAAAATATATTTTTATTGTTTCAGAGAGGAAGGGAGAGGGAGAAAGAGATAGGAACATCAATGATGAGAGAGAATCATTGATCAGCTGCCCGCCACATGCCATCCTGGGGATGGAGCCCACAACCCAGGCATATGCTCTTGACCGGAATTGAACCCGGGGCCCTTCAGTCCACAGGCTGACACTCTACCCACTGAGCCAAACCAACTAGGGCTGGACTTCATTTTTATTTATTTTTTTTACCTTATATACTTACTAATAAAAAGTTTTGAGGGTTTTAAATAAAATAAAAAATACCCTTGGCTTCAAGTTTTCCCATTTTCAGTCAGTCTGGCTCACAATTTCAAAACCCCCCTCTAAGTATTCATATCTCCTGGTTTTGTATTATTCACCTGGTCCTGTCTTTCCCCTGTTTATATCATCATCAACCATTCCCATTAAGCCTACTACTACCATCCTCATAATCCAAATTCTCAGATAAATTCAAATCTAGGATTTTGTTTTCTAACTTCAGCCACATTCTCCTTTCAAATAACTATCAAAAGTAAAGTAAAAAAATGATATTGGTTTTAGCCTTTGCTGGTGTCGCTCAGTGGTTGAACGCTGACCTGTGAACCAGGAGGTCATGGTTCGATTCCCCGTCATGGCACATGCCCATTGATCCCATCGAAGTTGCAAGCTCGATCCCCAGTAGGGGGTTATTTAGGAGGCATCCATAGTTGTTTCTATCTCTCCAATTAAAAGCGATATTGGTTTTACACCGCCTTTATATATTATATAGGGACACAAACCTTGTGAACCTTCCACTGCCCTTCAATCTCTGGCTTTGGTTGATGCCCCATCTATCCTCGGGCACTCCTCCCTTTACAATTTGGTTGAAATATAACTCGGGGTGTGAGACTGCTGGCTGATCAGTCACTGAAAGGCCACTCAACCTAGAAAGACAGGTAAATTTGTTCCCAGGGGGTGAGTCTTGACCAACTGGAAACAAAAAACAGAAGGAAGCTAGACAGATAAATATCCCTCTTTTCTTTCTCCTGTGCAGTTTCTTCTGGAAAACCTTAAAAAAAAAACCGCTGAGACCGGTTTGGCTCAGTGGATAGAGCGTCGGCTTGCGGACTGAAAGGTCCCAGGTTCGATTCCGGTTGGGGGCATGTACCTTGCTTGCGGGCACATTTCCACTGTGGGGCGTGCAGAAGGCAGCTAATCGATGTCTCTCTCTCTCATCAATGTTTCTGACTTTCTATCTCTCTCCCTTCCTCTCTGTAAAAAATCAATAAAATATATTAAAAAACAAAACAAAACAAAACAAAACAAAACAAAAAACCCTACATGCAGTGACAGACTAGGTCTCTTCCCAGCTCCAGGTGAAACAGTGGCCAGGGATGGAATGTACTGCATCTCCCTCTGCCTTACTTCCTTCTCTCCATCCCTTTTCACTACCCCGGACTTGCACTTCCCGGACAAGAAGTTAGCTCCTTAATTGGGTTCTGCTTCTCAGAAGAGGTGGGCTAAAACACACACCTTATCTTCCGTTGATCCTCCTAAGCTACAACCCTATGAGGTAATTAAAAAGCTACTAGGAATAAATTAAGAACTTATAGCATTCCTATTTTATAAATGAAGAAACTGAGGCTCACCTAAGAACCTTTCCTGAAGAGTAAGGCTTTCTGTTTACCGACCATACCAATGAGTCACAAATTCTACCCATTTTACTCCCTAATAAACATTTCCCAGATCTGCCTCGCCTCTCCACCCTACCACTACCCCAAAGTAATAGTCGTTAGCATTTTAAAAAACCGGGGTCTGAGATGATCTCACTTAAACCATTACCAACTCTGTGCAATAGATGTCATTTTTATTCTACACACAGGAAAACTGAGACATCCAAAAGGTTTCTTAAAATTTACCCAGGTCTCCACAAATACCAAGTAGTACCACTCGAATGAACCCAGGCTGTCTGATTTCAAATCCTACGCTCCTAACTTGTCGTCGACTGTCACCTGGCTTAAACCATAAATCAGATCCCATCAGGCCCTAGCTGAAATCTCCCAATCGTTTCCCATTAGTTAGAAGGAATTCAATTTTTTTTTTCAAGGCCTGACCTAAGCCCTCCCCTGCCATATCTCTGACTTCCTCTCTTGCCATGCTTCCTTTGCTCACTCTGCTATAGTCCGCATCCAGTGCCCCCCTGTCTGCCAGCCGTTGCTTTAGGTGCTGGTGAACGAGCACAGCTAACACAGGCGAAGCCACTTTCCCCAAGGGGTCTTTGAACACAATTCCCCATTTGTTTCTCTCTCTACCTGGATCCTTCTTTCCCCTTTTGGTTGGCTCTTTATCTTTAGGGTCTCTGTTCAGATGTGATCTCGAAGGCAGCCCCCCTTCCTTCTCTAACCAATCTGTTCAAAGCAGAGTCTTGCTCTCAGTTATCCTACATCCTCTTACTCATTTTTCTTTTCTTCACAATCTTGATCACAACTTAAAGTCCTAAGTATTTATTTTGTTTAAATGTGTATGTCTTTCTTACTACCTTATAAGTTCCACGAGAAAAAGACTTTGCAGTGCCTTCACAGAGCAGGCCATTAGTGAGCATTAATTGAATAATATCAATATTAACTGGTATTAGATCGTCTCTGGCCAGTCTTGGAATCTACCCTATACCCTAGCCAGTGTGATCTGGTCACTTACCTTCTTAAATCTCTCTAGATCAGCGGTTCTCAACCTGTGGGTCGCGACTCCTTTGGGGGTCCATTGACCCCATCATAGGGGTCGCCTAAGACCATCAGAAAACACAGATATTTACATTATGATTCACAACAGTAGCAAAATTACAGTTATGAAGTAGCAAAGAAAATAATTTTATGGGTGGGGGTCTCCACCACATGAAGAGCTGTATTAAAGGGTCCCGGCGTTAGGAAGGTTGAGAACCACTGCTCTAGACCCTATGGGCTTCTTTCCTTACCAGAGATGAAGAGCCTATCAGCTAGATTTCTGAATGACGAGCGTGTTCACCAGACAGAGAAGAGAAAGCAGGGCGTTACCACTCAGAAGCTCACAAGAACACGATGCTTTCCAAGAGAGTAATTTCAGATGTGAAGAGCTAGATTTGCTGATATAAAAACATCCACTAAAAGTAGTTTGTGAAGAGCCTTACAAATGACACTATTAGTGAGGTTTTGATGCCCTCAAAAAATGGTACTGTTCTTAGGTAGTTTATAGGCAGTGGAGTGGTATGATCCAATTAGTGTTTTAGAAATAAAATGAAAAGGCAGCCCTGGCCGGTGTTGTTAAATGATTAGAGCATCAGCCCCAGTATGGAAAGGTCTTGGGTTTGATTCCTGGTCAAGGGCATGTAACTGGTTTTGGGTTTGCTTCTTGCTCCCAGACAGGGTGCATGCAGGAGGCAACGATGTCTCTCTCTCACATCGAAGTTTCTCTCTCTTTCCCCCTCCCTCCGCTCCCTTCCACTCTCTCTGAAAAGAAATGTTGTCGAGGATTAACTACAACAATAAAAAATTTTTAATGAAAAGATGGCAGTGAGAGGAACAGACTAGATAGGAAGAAACAAACCTTAATCAAGAGGTTTCTCTCTTTTTTAAAAAAAAATGTATTTTATTGATTTTTTACAGAGAGGAAGGGAGAGAGATAGTTAGAAACATTGATGAGAGAGACATCGATCAGCTGCCTCTTGCACACCCCCTACTGGGGATGTGCCCGCAACCAAGGTACATGCCCTTAACCGGAATCGAACCTGGGACCCTTCAGTCCGCAGACCAACGCTCTATCCACTGAACCAAACCGGTTTCGGCAAGAGGTTTCTTAATGTGAAACATATCACATAAAGAGATAAAGGCCAGAATCTCAGAAGCTGAAATGAGGATGGAGAGGAGGAACAGAGAGATAGATATTCAAGCGAGCCACAGTGAACACTTATTTACTTAATATAAACCCAACCTCATTATCAAGGTAGGCAGTTTCCTACATCATGGCCTACAAACTTAAACCAGTCAAAGCAACAACCCCCTAATCATTTAGAAACTTATCCCTTTTTTAAAAAAAATAATATACTTTTATTGCTTTTCGAGAGGAAGGGAGAGGAAGAGAGAGAAACATCAAAGATAGTCATTGATCAGCTGCCTCCAGCACACTCCCTACCAGGGACCTAGCCCACAAGCCAGGCACGTGCCCTTGACTGGAATTGAATCTGGGACCCTTCAGTCCACAGGCCGACACTCTATCCACTCAGCCAAACCAGCTAGGGCAGGAACTTATTCTTCAACTATACGTATTATATATAAAAAGCCAAAGGCCGTCATGATTGAAACGATTGGACGGACAGCTGAACACAGGCTGCGTGGGGCAACCAGGCTGACAGGGGGGTTAGTGAGGGATGACCAAATGACTGAATAAGCAGGCTGCGTGGGGCGACCAGGCTGGCAGTGGGGTTAGTGAGGGATGACCAAACAACTGAACAGCAGGCTGTATTGGGCGACCAGGCTGGTTGGGGCGGGGGTGAGGCATTTGGGGGTGACCAGGCTGGCGGGGTGCAGGGCAATTGGGGGCAACCAGGCCAGTGTGGGGGGGGGGGGCAGTTAGGGGTGATCAGGCAGGCAGGCAGGTGAGCAATTAGGAGCCAGCTGTCCTGGATTGTGAGAGGGATCCTGGATTGGAGCAGGTGCAGACTGGGCTGAGGGGAATCCCCCTTCTCTCCCTACCCCCCCTTCCGCCCCCATGGATTTCGTGCATCGGGCCTCTAGAACATATTATATAACTCTTCACAGATGGGAGTGCCATTATAACTGGTCTGT
>JAAGEH010000125.1:29242252-29407247 GCA_011751065.1 Lasiurus cinereus | reverse complement strand
CCCAAAGGCAGGTTTTTAGATGAAGTTCGTAGATATAGAGGGAATGACAAGTACACCACCACCACAACCATCTGACAGACAGTGACTGTGAAATGCTAAGGGTTATGAGAAGCCTTGCCAATTTCTGAGATGAAAAAAGGATGGTGTTTTAAAATCAGTGAAATGTGGTGAATCTTTCCTAGAAGCCTCTCACCAAAATTAGTTGCCTGCCCACCACTGGGAAGTTACTGGCAAAAACAATGAAGTCATTCCCTATTTTCATTTTACAAACATGGCTGCACAGCTCACTCTTGAGCATGCGCACAGTTAAACGAGTTTCTTTAGGATAATGTTGTACCCATATTTTCGGGGAGTGAATTTAATTATGAGACCTTCCAAAATACTCAAAAGTAAAAAGCATAACAAACTCCATGTGTCCATCCCTTTGTTTCATTTTACCAGATACTAGAACTTCTTTAATCTATACTTTCCTCCTCATTATGTTTTGCTGTTGAGTGCTTTAAAGCAAATTCCAGACATCATATAACTCACTTCTAAACACTTCAGAGTATGCAACGCAAGAAAAAAAATCCAAATATTTTCTTGCTTAACCACAATGCCATGATCACATCTAACAAAATTAAAAATATTTCTTTAATAAGTAACTACCAAGCCATACTCAGATTTCCTCTATGATTTTTTTTGTAATTTCTGTTAAGATCATTTTGATTGTTATGTCTCTTATATTTCTTATAAGCCTTTTAACTCTTACATTTCTCTTAATCTAGAACAGCCCCCTCCCTTTTTATTATTTCTTTCATTGACTTGATGAAATTAGGATCCAATATAAGATCCCTCCTTTGAGATCTGGTATGTTTCCTTGTGAATTGCATCCTTTATGCTCCCCCTATGTCCTGTGGACCACAGGTCATCTCTAAAGACATGATTATGTTATGCTTCAAACATTTTTCCCCCCTGAGAATCCTCTTCCTATGTGTACTTTTTAAAAAAAATATATATTTTATTGATTTTTCACAGAGAGGAGGGGAGAGGGATAGAAAGTCAGAAACATCGATGAGAGAGAGACATCGATCGGCCGCCTCCTGCATATCCCACACTGGAGTTGCGCCCGCAAGCAAGGTACATGCCCCCGACTGGAATCGAACCTGGGACCTTTCAGTCCGCAAGCCGATGCTTTATCCACTGAGCCAAACCAGTCTCGGCCTATGTGTACTTTTTAAAAATATATATTTTATTGATTTTTTTTTTTACAGAGAAGAAGGGAAAGGGATAGAGAGTTAGAAACATCTATCAGCTGCCTCCTGCATACTCCCCAATGGGGATGTGTCCACAACCAAGGTATATGCCCTTTACCGGAATCGAACCTGGGACCCTTCAGTCTACAGGCCAACGCTCTATCCACTGAGCCAAACCAATCAGGGCTCTAGGTGTACTTTTTGCTTCTACATCAGAAAATACATAGTGTTGGTTGTCTCACTTTTTGTGACATTAGGATTGATCCTTGCCTCCAGATAGTGACAGCCTGATTTTTTATACATTTCCTATCAGCCTTTCTCCTACTGGTTTTAAAAGCATTAATGACCACTGCCCGAATCACTAATAATTGAAATACTTTTCTAATTTGGACACTCTTGCATTTGTTAAGTAGAATCAGAGCTGAGTGCCTCCTTACATTTTATACTTTAGGCATCCACTCACCCTTACTTTACTCCTGGCCCGAGGCAGAATTCTTCAGTACTGAAGACCTTTCCCTTTTCCATAGTGATATTTGGTTACACTGAAATTCAGTTTACACCAGAAAGGCAGGATGAATGTTTAGTTCTTTCCCCATGATTATCAATTTCCAGAGGAATAAGTTTGATGTTCTGGAAACCTGCAGGATTATTTCCTTTCTGAAAAATTATCTGAATGTATGACTTTTTATATATTCAACTAGAGGCCCGATGTACGAATTTGTGCACCAATAGGGTCCCTTGGCCTGGCCTTTGGGATCAGGCCTAAACCCGCTCTCTGATATCCTCCAATTGGTCCTGGATTGCAAAAGGGCGAAGGCCAGGCCCAGGGACCCCACCAGTGCATGATGGGGCGGGGGGGGGGGGATGCGGGAGGTTGGCCAGCAGGGGAGGGAACCCCAGAGGGCTCAAAGGTGTGTCTGGCATGTCTTGCAGTCCCAATCAACAGGACCCCAAGCAGCAAGCTAATCTACTGGTCAGTGTGTCTGTCCCCTGATGGTCAGTATACATCATAGTGAGCATTTGAATGGCTTAGCATATCATTAGCATATTAGGCTTTAATTGGTTGAACACCCCACCGGTCAACCGGACACTTAGCATATTAGCCAATTGAAGTTCTTCATTTTTTTGAAATTAAAATTATTCCATGTGTGTCTTTGGGAGCACACAATCCTAATGATTGTTATTATAATTCTACCATGGTGTTAATTCCTTAATTTAGCTGTTGTTGTTGATGTGTTTTAGATATATTCTCATGTTCACCAGTTTCTTTGCTCATCCTCCCTTCTTTCTTAAAAAAATAGCTACATTGAGATATAATTAATGTACCATACAATTCACCCCCATTTAAAGTGTACAGTTTGGTGGGTTTTAGTATATTCACAAAGTTGTGCAACCATCACCACTAACGCCAGAACATTTTCATTACATTCAGTAGAAACCCAGTACCCATTAGCAATAATTTCCCATTCCTCCTAACCCCCAGCTCCTGGCAATCACTAATCTGCTTTTTATCTCAAAGTGACCATTTGAGGATCTGTTTATTCTGGATATCTTTATATAAAGAGAATCATCATAAAATGTGTACCTTTTGTGATTGGCTTTCTTTCACTTAGCATAACATCTTCAAGGTTCATCCATGTTGTAGCATGGCATAGATGTCTTTCAGATTGTTCATTGCAAACATATCTATAATAATAAAAGTGTAATATGCAAATCAACCAAATGGCTGAACAGTAGAACGACTGTCCGGACATCCTTCAGGACAACCTTCAGGAGGAAGCTGAAGCTGTAAAGGGCTGAGGCAGCCGTCAGGGCTCCAAAGGCCTACTCTTGCACACATTTTGTGCATAGGACCTCTACTAGTAATATAATTGATTTTTAAAAATTTTTCGTGCCCAAACCGGTTTGGCTAGGTGGATAGAGTGTCGGCCTGTGGACTGAAGGGTCCCAAGTTCGATTCCGGTCAAGGGCACGTACATTGGTTGCGGGCACATCCCCAGTAGGGGGTGTGCAAGAGGCAGCTGATCGATGTCTCTCTCTCATCGATGTTTCTGACTTTCTATCCCTCTCCCTTCCTCTCTGTGAAAAATCAATAAAATATATTTTAAAAAAATTTTTTGTTATTGTTGAAAGTATTACAGATATCCCCTTTTCCTCCATTCCTGCTCCACCCCACACCTGTCCCCCACCCAGGGCCTTCACCATACTATTGTCTATGTCCATCTATGCATGTATATTCTTTGGTTAATCTCTCCCCATCCACCCACCCACCCCATTCCTGCAACCTCGATGAACTGGTTATTAGTTCTAATGGTTTTCCAGTTAATTCCTTAGGATTGTGGATACTCCAGGTAATTAAAAAGGCATTCTCTTTCATGGTGATTTTTCTTTCCAGAACCTGCTGTCTCTTCATTCCAGTCCAGCCTTCCTTGGGAAATCCCAGTTTATGAGGCAGGTCTGTACCTGTAAATCCAATTGTGAATTGTTTCAAGTTCCTTTTGTGTTTAGGACTTCTGGGCCATTGCAAATTAAGAGGTGAAATTAAGCAACTGTTTTAAATGTCCCTGCATTATCAATGATAGTTAAGAAGTTCTTTGAACGTATTCCAACAGAGAGGAGGCTGGTCTGCCCAAGGCACATAGGAATTTTCTAGGAGCCTCATTTTCTCACCGACTGCGTGTCGGCTGTATTGATGAATGTCTTAGTTGGCTCCAATTGAAGGAAAGCCAAGCCCAATTACCCCACTGGGTAAATCAAACAGGTGTTACATACCTAGGGGAATCAGAAGGAAATGAGCAGAGTTAGAAAACTGATAATGATCAGCAGTATTTTTTAAAATATATTTTATTGATTTTTTTACAGAGAGGAAGGGAGAGGGATAGAAAGCTAGAAACATCGATGAGAGAGAGACATCACTTAGCCGCCTCCTGCACGCCCCCTACTGGGGATGTGCCCGCAACCAGGATACATGCCCTTGACCGGAATCGAACCCGGGACCTTTCAGTTTCCAGTCCGACGCTCTATCCACTGAGCCAAACCGGTTTTGGCAGCAGCATTTTTTTTTTGTATGTGGATGGAGTGAAATGCTAGCTGCAGTACCCCAAAAATCTCACCACAGGGGTGTGTGTGCTAGTGGTGGGGGTGAGTTGCAGATGGAAATATCTCATTAAAACTGGGTCATATTAGGCCTTTAGGAAGCTCAACTCTTCCTCCTAGGTCCAGCTCTCTGTGTGTCTATGTCAGCCAGGGCATAAGCTGGGCCAGTGATCCTCATCAAACCTGGGGTTAAACTATATGCAACAGTACTCTCAGGCACCAGTCAAGTACCCTCAGCATGAACAGCTTCATTCATCACCCTCTCCGATGTCAGGTAAATCCAGCCTGGTCCAAAACATTCCTGAACTCAGAGCTGGGGACCTAGAACAAGGCTCAGTGCCCCGGAGCCTCTGGATCATCCAACAGATCCTTAGACCAGACGAACACTTCAGCTGCATGCATCTAGTGTCAAGACATAGAATCATCGTTCACCGTCCATATTCAGGAAATGCGTCTCACGACCTCTGCCGGTTTCCATTGCTACCACCTGTCCCCAGACCTCATCATATTAAGCTTCAAAAGTGGCCTCAGAAATGCCCTTCCTGCTCCCTGGTTCTATACAATTCTCACACCTGTGGCTTGCACTACAGCTGTATTGGACAGCGCCCATTTAGACCTGTGTGACTTTGTATTACACCTCTAACTTGAAAACAGAAATTTACCATTGACCAGTAGGTGGCACCCTGTCACAAATTATACTATATTGAGGGTCAGCTTTATTATGACAGCTTTCTTTGTTTGAGACTGCCCCCTCCACACAGGAAAAGGCCCATCTCATGTGTCTCCTCCTCAGTCCAGCCTGTCTAGTCTCAGAACTTTGCCAACAGGGAGGATGCCTTCCACCTTTGCCCTTTCATTTATCAATAGAAGGAAGGGAGAACAATATGATCACAAATCCTTTTCCGTAAGTGGTCCAAGAAGGTCCAGGCCACACTATTTATAGCAGTAATGCAAATGGAAATAAACCAAGATATCTTCTCCTGTGGATGTGATTGTTCTGGCTCCTTGCTACTGTTGAACATCCTGTGGTGATTGCAGCCATCTTATATTATAAAAGGTTAATATGCAAATAGACCAAACAGCAGAACTACCAGTCGCTATGACGTGCACTGACCACCAGGGGGCAGGCCCTCAGTACAGGAGCTGCCCACTGGTGGTCAGTGCGCTCCCACAGAGGGGAGTGTTGCTCAGCCAGAAGCCAGACTCATGGCTGGTGAGTGCAGTGGCGGTAGTGGGAGTCTCTCCTACCTGTAGGGCAGCGCTAAGGATGTCCGAGGGCACCCAGATTGCAAGAGGGTACAGGCTGAGCTGAGGAGACAACCCCCCCAGTGCACAAATTTTGTGCACCGGGCCTCTAGTATTTCGTAAACTTGGATGCAGCTGGACCTTGCTCTATTCCAGCAAACGCTGGGAGGTCCTAGCCAACTCTCCCTTCATCTGGTCCCAGTGCACTTGCAAACTGACAAGGCTTGCTACCTGATTTCCTGTCATGGCATTTGGCTTATTTCATGTTCCTACTATTCTTGATTCAAAGCATATTTTTTCTTTATTGCAATATGTGTCAAAGCCTCTGTCCTCTACGGGCCACTCTGTGAAGATTGTTGTCCCTGGCAGAATATTATACGATGTAGAGGATTTTAAAGTAGGGAAAGGGAGATTGACAGTCAGGTTAGTTAGTAAGACACAGAAGCCCTGCAAACTTATGAGGCAATCCCCTGCTGGTTTGCAGTCTGCTTAGTTCTTTTAAGGAAAAACAGAAAGTGAGAAACTGGCAAGGTGTGAAAAGAGACTTAGTGTTAACCTACTTTGGGCTTGTGGGATTAAAAATAAGGATTTCTTTCCCTTTGACTACCACATATTCTCCTAACAATAGATTGCAGTGACTGTGCTTATGGGATAGATTATAATTGCCAAGATCTGAAAGAGAGGATTTATCTGTGTCCTCTACATATATGAAATGGTTGAACAAAAACAGCAACAATAACAGCAACAAAACAATTCTTTCCTTCTGATCACAAACCTCAGATTTATCTGTATCTAGCAATTTGTACACACAGTGCAGAAACAACAGAAGGATCTTGCTTTATTCGGAATTTGGCAAATAAAACGGCAGTGACTGAGGTTAACTATGTAAAGTCCCTGGGCAAACTAGACTGTCACCTGGACCCAGCATAAGAAGGAAGCTAGCTAGTTGATGGTATCAGGGAACGAAAAGCCGCAGATCAGTGGGAGGAGGCACAGTCCATGTGGAATAAAGGGAACGTAGTGATGAAAGGAGGACAATAGAAGCAAGTGTCCTGAGCCTCACACATGATGGTCCTTCTTAAAGACAAATATATTATGACTGCTATTATCTAGGCCTTGTTTTCTTTATCTGTGAAATAAGAAGGTTCAACTATAGAAAGTAGGGGAAAATATAGGTGCAACTCAAATTAGCTTAAGATTTTAAAACATTTTACGTAAAGAGGAAATGCATTGACTCACATGATTAAAAGAGGCAGAAAAGGAACTAACCAGACAGTTGCTCAAAAAATGTAGGTGAGCATCTGTTTTCATCATTCGCCTCTGTCCTCTTCCTGGCTTCATTTCCAGGCAGTCTCTTCCTCCATAGTAGCAAAAACAACTTCAAGGTTACATATCAACTATCTTTTCAAATCTCTAGTGCATTTTTATATGGAGGTTCCCCCCTCCTTGTCTACATATTTCATAGATCTGCCATTGAAAAGATAAGCAATGATCAAATAAACCCAGTAAAAATGAGCACCATTAGCATCCAGAGTATGGTTTTCAAAGTCTTTTTTTCTCACTCGAAAAGTAAAGACTCTTTTGGGAAATGGTTGCTTCCAAATTTGGAATAAAAAAAAAGTGTACAAGATAAGCCCAGAACATCCTGTCATATGAACTACCAAGGAAGCTATCCAAGAACCTGATGTCAAAAGTATTCAGAAAACAAGATGAAGGGGTTGCACTGGTCAAATGTGAGACAATCTGAACATTAAAGAAATGCAATGGGCCCTGGCCAGTTTTGCTCATTGGTAAGAGCGTCAGCCCGTGGACCGAAGCAGGCTTGCTCCCTGCCTTTGGGGGGGGGTGGTGGCAAGTGAGGGAGACAGCCCGTCAGTGTGTCTCTTTCACTTTGATATCTCTCTCTCTCTGTCTCTTTCCTCTTTCTTCCTTCCTTTCACTCTCTCTAAAAATTAATGGGAAAAAAATCTCCTTAGGTGAAGATTAAAAAAAGTTCAATGAATAAAAAAAAAAATTTCAGCTGAAACCGGTTTGGCTCAGTGGATAGAGTGTCGGACTTCAGACTGAAAGGTCCAGGGTTTGATTCCAGTCAAGGGCATGTTCCTTGGTTGCGGGCACGTCTCCAGTAGGGGGTGTGCAGGAGGCAGCTGATTGATGTTTCTCTCTCATCGATGTTTCTAGCTCTCTATCCCTCTCCCTTCCTCTCTGTAAAAAATCAATAAAATATATTTTAAAAAAATTTCAATCCATAAGTCTATAGTAGTGCTCAAAAATTTTAGTGACTGTGTCAGGATGTTATGAACAAGCTCAGCTGGAAAGCTTGAAAATAAAGATAAAGAATCAGCTATGTATGTTGCCTTCCTGGTCCCTCTACTTGGTATGTCCCTCTAGGTAGCCAAACAGTACGTGCAGAGAACTGTTCTTTATAGAAGAAGTATTCCAGATAATGCATGAAGAAGAAATGACCAAGTGAGGATATCACTATGTTGTAACTCCTAATGGATAATGGATATATTATTGATCAACACTTGATCCCAAGAGAGACAACCAGTCATTATGTGTCTACTAATGGGAAAACACAAGATAATCCATGAGGTAGTCTTACCAAAAGAAAATCAAACCCAAAGCAGATTAGGCCTCTAGATCTAACTACAGGAAATACAGAGGGCAGAGGAACATGTTAAATACACCATGAGGAATGCAGTCAGCAAAATTGAGCCAGCACTACTATTATTTATTTATTTATTTATTTATTTATTATTGATTGATTTCAGAGAAGAAGGAACAGGGATCATTGACCGGCTGTCTCCTGCAAACCCTCTACTGGGGGTTGAGCCCACAACCCTGACATGTGCCCTGACCAGGTATCAAAACATCCATGATGCCGAAACCAGTTTGGTTCAGTGGATAGAGCGTTGGCCTTTGGACTGAAAGGTCCCAGGTTTGATTCCGGTCAAGGGCATGTACCTTGGTTTCGGGCACATCCCCAGTAGGGGGCATGCAGGAGGTGGCTAATTGATGTCTCTCTCATCGATGTTTCTGACTTTCTATCCTTCTTCCTCTCTGTAAAAAATCAATAAAATATATTTAAAAAATAAACAAATAAAAGAAGTACATGACCTCCTGGTTCATAGGTCAATGCTCAACCGCTGAGCTGCACCTGAGCATGCTGGAAATGTTTTTATTTTTTGTTAATCCTCACCCAAGGGTATTTTTCCATTGATCTTTTAGAGAGAGTGGGAGAGGGAGGGAAAGATAGAGAAGCATCGATGTGAGAGAAACACATTGATTGGTTGCCTCCTGCATGCGCCTAACAAGGGCCCCAGAAGGAGGCTGAAACCATGGTATGTGCCCTTGACTGGAATCTAAACCAGGATCCTTTGGTCCGCAGGCTGATGCTCTATCCACTGAGCTAAACTGGCTTGGGCTAATAGAACTTTTTTTTAAAATATATTTTTTATTGATTTTTTACAGAGAGGAAGGGAGAGGGATAGAGAGTTAGAAACATCAATGAGAGAGAGACATTGATCAGCTGCCTCTTGCACGCCCCCTACTGGGGATGTGCCCACAACCCAGGTACATGCCCTTGACTGGAATCAAACCCAGGACCTTTCAGTCTGCAGACCAACGCTCTATCCACTGAGCCAAACCGGTTTCGGCGGGCTAATAGACCTTTATGTAACACTGGAAATATACTATATTTGCACTGTCCAGCTATTAGTCAATATATTGTGCAGACCTATTTATAAGCCAGATTTGAACTTTTCTTTCTCTAAAGCTGTCATAAGAAGCTCTCCATGAGGCCGTGGATGTGGGTTGATGGAGGGACTGCAATGCAGCAGGACTGGGTGTCATAGGAGGAGAAGGTGCTGAACAGGTCTGAGCACATACACCTTGTTTATGCCTTCTAGACCTGCTCTAATCTGATCTCTAACTTACCGCTACCATGTGATGACGGATTGCTGCTGCACATGCCTGACTTCATGGGCTGATCTGTCAGCACCCATTCTTTCAATTACTTAAGTTTCCATAGCCAAGCATTCATCTCTATCGGGGCTCAGGAGCAAACCAGAAACTTTTTTTTGAAAGGAGAAAGGTTAAACGCAAAAGAGGATATGGCTTTGCTTCCAAAACATACCTATTTATGCTATGATTTTCCTATTGGGACTCATCAGAGTCTTTGCCTGGTATGTACTTTTATTTATCAAAGAACACTCAAATGCTATGCTGAGTCAAAAGACTCACGTGGCCTGACTGCTGTGACTCAGTGGGTAAGTGTCCACCTATGAACCAGGAGGTCATGGTTCAATTCCTGGCCAGGACACATGGCTGGGTTGTGGGCTTGATCCCCAGTGGAGGGCATACAGGAGGCAGCAAATCAATGATTCTCATCATTGAAGTTTTTTTCTCTCTCTCCCTTTCCCTTCCTCTCTGAAATTCTTTACACACACACACACACACACACACACATCCAAGTGGCAGGTTGGTATGTACCTGAGAGCTTGGATTTGCTGCAGAGTATTTTGTGTTCTTTTAAATTAATTACAAATGTTTTGTCAATTACTATTGACATACAATATTATATTAGTTTTAGGTGTACAACATAGTAATCTGACATATAACTTATGAAGTGCTCACCTCAATAAGTCTAACATAAGTAGTTATTATTATACTAGAGGACCAATGCACGAAATTTGTGCAAGAGTAGGCCTTCCTTCCCCTAACTGCTGGCACCAGCCTCCCCCTGGCTCACGGGACCTGGGCTTCTCTTGCAGCCCTGGCTTTGTCTGGAAGGTTGTCCGGAAGGACATCTGATCTAATTAGCATATTACACTTTTATTATTATAGACTAGAAGCCCAGTGTGTGAAATTGCGCAGCCCCCCCCCGCCCCATGCCAATCTTTGGTTCTTACAGAGTTAGGGTCCCTGGGTTTTTATAATATAGATATATTATAAAATACTGCATCGTGTTTTATTATTCTGGGACCACACTCAACACTGGCTTCTTTATAGCAAGGGGGTTAGAGCTATGCATTTAATATGGTATAATTTTGCCTTCAAAATCCAAAGAAGCTAAAACAATAAAACTTCTAAGAAAATATAGGCACAAATCTTTATGAGCTTGAATTAGGCAATGATTTGGCACAGCAACCAAAGAAAAAACAGTAAGTTGGAAATCACCAAAACAAACAACTTTTGTGCAGCAAAAGACACTCAACAACAAAAGACAACCTAAAGATATCCAAATGGTCAATAAGCACATGAAAAAACACTCAACATCACTAATCATCAGAGAGATGGGAATCAAAACCATAATGAGATTCCACGTCTCACCCACTAGGATGTCAATAATAAAAAGAGATGGACAGCCGAAACCGGTTTGGCTCAGTGGATAGAGCGTCGGCCTGCGGACTGAAAGGTCCCAGGTTCGATCCCGGTCAAAGGCATGTATCTTGGTTGCAGGCACATTCCCAGTAGGGGGTGTGCAGGAGGCAGCTGATCAGTGTCTCTCTCTCATCAATGTTTCTAACTCTCTATCCCTCTCCTTTCCTCTCTGTAAAAAATCAATAAAATATATTTAAAAAAAAAGAGAGAGAGAGATGGACAATAGCAAACATTGGTGAGGATGTGAAGATATTAAAATATACATTGCTGGTAGAAATGTAAAGTGGTAGAGCCACTTTCAAAAGCAGTTTGGCAGTTCCTCAAAAACGTAAACATAGTTACCATATGAGCCAGCAGTTCCACTCCTAGATATATACCCACGAGAACTGAAAACATGTTACCCCAAATACTTAGACATAAATGCTCAGAGCAGCATTGTTCATAATACCCCAAAAATATCAACAACCTAAATGTTTGTCAATTGATGAATGGATAAACAAAATGTGGCACAGTAGGTCCTTGGGTTACGTCAGAGATCCGTTCCTACGAACGGAACCAGATTTTCGCTGTGAATCGGAACCCACCTACTTCACTCACATGGAGCACTTGCACAGCAATAATGAAGTGGAAAAAAAAATTAAAAGAAAGATAACTTGTGTTAAATAAATAATAAAAAACATAAAGCACATATGTACATATGTCGAAATGACGGAACTTTTTTTTATATAAAGAAATGGGAGCCAAAACCGGTTTGGCTCAGTGGATAGAGCATCAGCCTGCGGACTGAAGGGTCCCAGGTTCGATTCCCGTCGGGGGCATGTATACTGGTTGCGGGCACATCCCCGGTGGGGGGCGTGCAGGAGGCGGCTGATTGATGTCTCTAGTTGATGTTTCTAACTCTCTATCCCTCTCCCTTTCTCTCTGTAAAAAAAAAAAATCAATAAAAATATATTTAAAAAAGAAAAGAAAAGAAAAAGGAGATGGTGACGTAACCACGAAACGATGTACGTCCAAACTGACGTAACCCAAAGACTGCCTGCATATCCATACAGTGTAATGCCATGAGGCCATAAAAAAGAAGACAATACCAAGACTCACATACAGGCAAATCCATCGATACAGAAAGCAGATTAGTTGTTGTCAGGGGCTGGTGGGAGTGGAAATGTCGAGTGACTGCTAACGGGATAGAGGTCTCTTTTAGGGGAGATGAAAATACCCTGGAGTCAGACAGTGGCATGGTTGCCCAACTGTGAATATACTAAAACCCCCTCAACTGTACTTCCCTCTTCTTCAATTTGAAAAGAGTTCTTCAGTCTTTCATGGCATTCTGACACCTTTGAAGAATATAGATCAATTATGTTGTCAAGTGTCCTCTATTTGAGTTATTTAACGTTTCTTCTTCTTTTTTAAAAAATATATTTTACTGATTTTTTACAAAGAGAAAGGGAGAGGGATAGAGTGTTAGAAACATCGATGAGAGAGAGACATCCATCAGCTGCCTCCTGCACGCCACTTACTGGGAATGTGCCCTCAGCCGAGATACATGCCCCCGACCGGAATCGAACCTGGGACCTTTCAGTCCGCAGACCGACGCTCTATCCATTGAGCCAAACCAGTTTCGGCTTGACACTTCTTCTGGATTAGATTCAAATTAAGCATTTTGGGCAGAAATGACACAGCTACCTCAATACATCATTTTAGGAAGCACCTGACATCAGTTTTCCTAATGCCCGTTGGTCCCACTATTGGTGATGCTAACTGGGATCATTTAATAAAGTTGGTGTCTGCAGGTCTTGCCACTGTCACATAACTATTCTCCCCTTTACATTAAATATGTAATTTGTGGGGACTGGTACCATATAAATAACTTATTCTCGCTAATTTTCACTAGTTTTATCATCCTTTCATGATTTTCTCAGTCCTCTATGGTTTAAAATAACTCGTTCCTACTCAGACTAGAAGCTGTTTAAATATATTATTGTCTTACTCCTCAGTTAATACCAATTCCTCTACAAAAAGTTTTTTGTTTTTTTTAAAGTCCTGATACTCTGAATATGTACCTTCTGATCGATACAAGAGAGGCATTTAGGCTGAGAAAGAGTTTGACACAAAGAATTAAAAAACAGCAGGGTGCATTCTCCTTTCTGTTCTCTTGTTTTCCAATGCAAGCTCTGCATCTAGACATAGAAATAAACACACATTGTTCAGTGTAATTATCTGTATTATTTCGGGGGCTGAATAAGTCTGGTGGGGGAGGATAGACTAATGAAGAGGTTAGCACTATTTTTCCTCCCCACTCAGGCACTGATTGGAAGAAGTACAGCTGTGGAAACACAAAATCATGTTTATGAAGCCCATCGTCTGATTTCCCTTTCTTGTCCTGGTGATGGTGGGTGCAGATCTGTGGTGAAGCTAGTGTCTCAGGAGACATTCTGGAAATCAAATGCTGCAGGAGCAAGCTATTGGGGCTCCACTGATTGAGGCTCTCTGCATCAGTTCTCCCTGGCTATTGATGCCCTTACCCTCAGCTTTCCAAGCCGGTTTCCTCATCTGAAAAAACGGGAAAGGGGTGATAATAATAATAATATCCAACTAATTGTTTAACAGATTAAATGAGTTAATACATGTGAAGCACTTGACATGGTCTTGGCACCCAGTAAGAACTCTGTAATGTTGGTTATTATCATTATTACTGAGCAGTTTTAACTGGGCTAGGGTATATACAATGACAATTTTTTAAAAATAATTTTTTCCAATAAGAGTTGACATACAATATTATATTAGTTCCAGTTATACAACTCAGTGAGTAGACATTAATATAACTTGCAAAATAACCACCCTGGTAAGTCTACTACCTATCTGACACCATACACAGTTACTGCAATATTACTGGCTATATCCCCTATGCTGTACTTCACATCCCCATGACTATTCTGTAACTACCAATTTGTTCTTCCTAATCCATCCACCTTTTTCACTCATTCCCCCACCTCTCCTGCCATCTGGCAACTGGCAAAATGTTTTCTGTATCTGTGAGTCTGTTTCTATTCTGCTTATTTATTTATTTATTTATTTAGTTTTTTAGATTCTACATACAAGTGAAATCATATGGCATTTGTCTTTGTCTGATTTGTTTCACTCAGCACAATACCCTCTAGGTCCATCCATGTTGTTGCAGATGGCAGGATTTCATTTTTTTTTAATGGCTGTGTCCTTTCATTGCATATATCCATTCATCTATTGATGGTCACTTAGGTTGCTTTCATATCTTGGCTACTGTAAATAATGCTGCAATGAACATAGGGATGTATATGACTTTTCAATGTCATGTTTTGAGTTTTTTAAGAGAAATACCCAGAAATGGAATTACTGGGCCCTTCTTTGACTCTTGTTATAGCCTTTGTTTCATTTAAAAAATATATATTTTTATTGATTTCAGAAAGGAAAGGAGAGGGGGAGAGAGAGATAGAAACATCAATGATGAGAATCATTGATCGGCTGCCTCCTGCACGCTCCACACTGGGGATCGAGCCCATAATCAGGCACGTGCCCTGACCAGGAATAGAACTGTGACCCCTTGGATGCCCAACCACTGACTGAGGCACATCAGCTGGGCCCAAGCACTTGTTTAAACACAGCACGAACTCAGGACTCTTCATCAAAAGCCTATTATGTAGGTTGTATTAGGATCTCTGATTTGTAGATGAGATATGTCTCAGGGACCAAGAGGTCACAACTAGTAAGGGTGGAACTGATTCAAACTCAGGCAAGTTCATGCTTTTCGTCTGCGGGCAGTTTTTTTAATATCCAGAAATACAAGAAGGGCAGAACCCAACATCACTAAAGACTTAGATCATCACCAACGGTCATCAGGCACTTAGGTCTTGGTTTATGGAGACAGGAACTCGCTCCAGGGGTTTGTCGTCCTGGGAATTCACTCCTGCTTTGTGGAGCTTGTTTAAACTGGAGCGCTGTGCAGGTATAACACCTCATTGCTCTCTCTGTGAAGACTGTACCTATGGGGGTGGGGTGGGGAACGGGCTCCCGGGGCTTTCTAAAAATAAAAATAAAAAATCCATAGCTCTGAGTATATTCTCACAGATGGAAACAAGCTCACCTCAATTTACTAAATCTGGCAGCCCTAGGCATTGGCCATTCAGCTCTTCTGCCCCATGTTTCCTTCTCTTGACCCAATTTTTCTTCCAGCAGGTGCTGCAAAACCCTGCTGTGAGCAAGTGTAATCTGACAATACCTATTCTGCTCGGATAGCCAGATTTTTTAAATAAAAAAAGTAAAAATCCTATAAAATTCTCACCATAAATTTTTGCTTCAAAATTGGGAGCAGTACTGCATTCTGCTGAGGATTTAAGGGAAGAGCCTCATTTCAATTTAGAGTCATTATTTCAAATGCATCCCTTCTTGATTAAGGCTGTGCCTGCTTTGGAATCCCAGCTCCACCACTAATTAGCTGTGTTCTTTTGTACAAGTTACACGATCTCTCTGGGCTTCAATTCCCCCATCTAATAAAACCAGGGTAGTCCCCAGCTAATAAAATCAGAGTAGTAATACTACTTAATTCATGGGATCATAGTGAGGCTTAAATGAAATAATACTTAAAGACAGAACAGTGTCCGGAATGTGGTCAATAATAAATGTTCTCTTACTTTTCCTAATCCTGCATTTCCAATTCGCTGTGCGTAAATCATGTTTTGGTGTATTTTAATTACACCCGAGAGGCCTGCAGAAACCGGTTTGGCTCAGTGGATAGAGCGTCGGTCTGCGGACTGAAGGGTCCCAGGTTGAATTCCGGTCAAGAGCATATACTGTACCTTGGTTGCGGGCACATCCCCAGTAGGGGGCGTGCAAGAGGCAGCTGATGGATGTCTCTCATCGATGTTTTTCTCTATCCCTCTCCCTTTCTCTCTGTAAAAAAATCAATAAAATATATTAAAAAAATAAATGATAAGGCCTTACTAAAAGATAATTTTTTTTGGCATGTAAATAAATGACCTCTTAATTGCTCTGTTTAATTGTAACAGCCTTTTTCCATAATGCTTTCAAGGGAAGAATGACAGCCCCCCTCACTAGGTGGCGCCAGAGTAAGCTCCCCTAGGGGGAAACTAGGGCCTTACCATGCCAACCAAAGTATGGATCGTCAGCTGCCAGATAGTATCATAGGTGTGGTCAATTTGGCCTGCAAGGAATTTACAACATGTTTAAAAAAATTTTTTTTTGCCAACATTAAAAAATCAGAAGATTTCAAATAAAAGCCAGATATCCAGCCAAACAATACGTCGGAAGATCTGTCAACCCCAGGCCTGCAGTGGTGCCTCTAGAAGGCTGGGCTGGTGTCCCTGAGTCCAACAATGCCTCCAACTGCCCCCCAGACCTCCTGCCTCTCTCACTTGTTCCTCCCTGGCTCCTCTGGGCATCTGAGTTTATAACTCCCACTTCTTCCAATCCCTCCCTTTTCAGAGGTGGAGGCTGAGGTCCTAAAGAGAAGTTGAGGGCTGGACCTACAATCTCAACCCGCAGGCCAAGGTCCTTTTTACACCTGTTGTTGTTTCTTTTACTACTTTGGTTGTTTGCGGAGAAGGAATGAAGTGAAACAGCAAGAAAGAGACATAGCTGAAACCAGTTTGGCTCAGTGGATGGAGCGTCGGCATGGGGACTGAAATGTCCCAGGTTCCATTCTGGTCAAAGGCATATATCTTGGTTATGGGCCCATCCACAGTAGGGGGAAATGCAGGAGGTGGCTAATTGATGTCTCTCTCATCGATGTTTCTAACTCTCTGTCCCTCTCCCTTCCTCTCTGTAAAAAGTCAATAAGATAGATAGATATAGATATAGATATATAGAAAGAGACATAATGGGAGAACTGAAATTTGGGGAGATTTGAGGCACCATGTAGATGACTAAAATGAGATGAGGGGAAAAGTTGAGGTCAGAGGATTTTTTTTTCTTTTCTTCCTGGAAAATAACTTCTTTTTGGGTGGCAGGAGAAGTAATTTAGGTTCAGTGCAAAAGATGCAAACAATATGGAAAATACAAAGAAGAGGGTAAGTGTGGTGATTGCAGAGGTGAGGATGGAGGTGGAAGAGAGTATAGGAGGGATAAATGGTAATGGGCGCGGGGGGCGGGAAGAGGGTAAAGATTACCCAGAATTTCATTTACAAGTTCATTAACTTTGGTGTCTATCCTTCCAGCCCTCTCTGTGTATTTATAGAAATACTTAATATACCACTGATGGGCCAAGGAATACCTGAGAGTGTGGGGTTTTGGGATTCCACATAATTTTCATCAGCTCCTCTCCAAGTAATTATTTTTTCCCCCCAAATAATTCTTTAATATGCCAATTGAGGCTTTTTCAATTATATTGAAGTGCTTAAGCAAAGGCAATGGCAAGCCTTTTTGCTTACCCCACCTCCCTTCCAATCAGATTATTTAGCCCACCTCTATAGAAATTCTGGGGCTGCCAGTGTACATGTTTGAAAATTTCCTAATTGAGAACATACAAGTTGTCTCGTAAACTGATTTTTCTAGTAATAGTACTCCTGGGATATCTGTCTCTAGTTTACAAATACAGACTTTAAATAAAAAAAATCTCACCTTCAAGAACATCCATTGTATTCTCAAGACAAGCTAATAGGTCTCCTATTATTTTTAATGTTTACTTATTAAATTGGGATGACAGTGGTCAACATCAACATATAGGTTTCAGGGCTAGTAGGTCTATTACAAAGACTTTGCTCCATCTGATTAATGACTGTAAAGATGGGGAACACCTAATTGGAACCCAGAGTGCACATTTCAAAGTCCATATGATTGCTCAGGGTAGGCATTATAGGAACGATTAGTTTCTTTTTTAAAATATATTTTATTGACTTTTTTACAGAAAAGAAGGAAGAGGGATAGAGAGTTAGAAACATCGATGAGAGAGACATTGATCAGCTGCCTCCTGCATGCCCCCTATTGGAGATGTGCCCGCAACCAAGGTACATGCCCTTGACCAGAATCGAACCCGGGACCCTTCAGTCCGCAGGCTGACGCTCTATCCACTGAGCCAAACCGGTTTCGGCAGGAACAATTATTTTCTTAATGATCATATTAGTCAGCATTTGCTGTGATAATGTTTCATAGCAAATAATGCCCAAATGTCAGTGATTTATAACAACAGACATTTATTTTCCTCTCACTGGTCTGTGCACTGCATGTAGGTTGGCCAGGCTTGCCTTGGCCTTAGATGTTGGTCTGCTCCTCTTGTTTCTCCTTCCAGGAGTCAGGTTAAGCGGGCATTCTCTCCTCATGGGAAGTGGCAGAAATGCAGGAGATCAAGACAAATTTCACAAATTCACGTAAACCCTGCAGTCAGACATGGCATATGTTACACCCACCTGCATTCTATACACTAAGGCCTACTTGAATGAGGTGGGGAAGTGTGTAGTCTATTCACAGCAAAACATGTCAAGGGTAGGGAAGGAAGAAATAATTGTCAATAAAAAATACTGTCTACCACTGGGATCAAGCAAGATGAAGGATAAAATGAAAAGGAGACTGAAACCTACTCTTGAGCCTTAAAAATGCAATTTAAACCCACAGTGCTTAGGAACCACAGCAGCTTCGCCTAATGCAGTGGTCGGCAAACTCATTAGTCAACAGAGCCAAATATAACAGTACGATTGAAATTTCTTTTGAGAGCCAAATTTTTTAAACTTAAACTTCTTCTAATGCCACTTCTTCAAAATAGACTCACCCAGGCCGTGGTATTTTGTGGAAGAGCCACACTCAAGGAGCCAAAGAGCCGCATGTGGCTTGCAAGCCGTGGCTTGCCGACCATGGGTCTAATGGATCCCTTAATCAAACACCTTTTGTCAACAAAGATCCTTAATGAAGCTTCCTCTTTGATTGTACTCACTCTGTCTTTGTAGTTAATACTAGTGGCTCACCGTGTGAAATCGTGTGACACTGGGACCGCGGGACCCAGTGTCAAGTACCCGTCCACCCGCATGCACCTCGCAGCCCACGCAGCCCTGCCCACCTTGAAGACAGTTGTGGACGGAGATAAGATCTTTTCTTCTCTAGGCACAATTAAATTGACCTTCACTGGAAGATGAGAACTGAACAGAGCAACACTTATTTGTTCCCATGAAGAAATCATATGACATTCAGCAGATGCCTTTTGGTGTTTGGTCGTTACAGCATCATGGTGTCACAGCCACGGGGTTCTTATAATAGAGATGCTTTATGCATATATATATATATAGCTATACAACATTAGTATACTGCATATATACATATACATATATAATAGAGGCCTGGTGCACGAAATTCATACACTGAGGGGGAGGGGAGTGTCCCTCAGCCCAACCTGCACCCTTTCCAATCTGGACATCCCTCTCACAATCTGGGACTGCTGGCTCCCAACTGCTCGCCTGCCTGCCTGCCTGTCCATAACCGCTTCTGTTTGCCAGCCTGATCATCCCCTAACCATTCCACTGCCAGCCTGATTGCCTCCAACTGCCCTCCCCTGCCAGCCCAATCACCGCCAACTGCTCTCCCTTGCTGGCCTAGTCACCCCAACTGCACTCCCCTGCAGGCCCAGTTGCCCCTAACTGCCCTCCCCTGCTGGCCTGGTTGCTCCTAACTGCCCTCCCCTGCAGTCCTGGTCACCCCCAACTGCCCTCCCCTGCTGGCCTGGTCAACCCCAACTGCCCTTCCTTGCCAGCCATCTTGTGGCAGCCATCTTGTGCCCACATGGGGACAGCCATCTTGTGCAAAGGCGTGATGGTCAATTGGCATATCACCTCTTTTTTTTAATAAATCTTTATTGTTCAGACTATTATAATTGTTCCTCTTTTTTCCCCCCATACCTCCCCTCCACCCAGCTCCCACCCCTCCCTCTTTCCTTACCTCCCCCCACCATTGTCCTCATCCATAGGTGTACTATTTTTGTCCAGTCTCTCTCTGCATCCTCCTCACCCTTTTCCCCCTGAGAATTGTCAGTCTACTCCCTTTCTATGCCCCTGATTCTATTATATTCACCAATTTATTCTGGTCATCAGATTTTTTATTCACTTGATTTTTAGGTTCCTTGTTGATAGATATGTATTTGTTGTTCATAATTTTTATCTTTACCTTTTTCTTCTTCCTCCTCTTCTTAAAGAATGCTTTTCAGCATTTCATATAATACTGGTTTGGTGGTGATGAACTCCTTTAACTTTTTCTTATCTGTGAAGCTCTTTATCTGCCGTTCAATTCTGAATGATAGCTTTGCTGGGTTACTCAATCTTGGTTGTAGATTCTTGCTATTCATCACTTTGAATATTTCTTGCCATTCGTGTCTGGCCTGCATAGTTTCTGTTGAGAAATCAGCTGACAATCATATGGATGCTCCCTTGTAGGTAATGAACTGTTTTTCTCTTGCTGCTTTCAATATTCTTTGTCTTTTGCTCTTGGTATTTTAATTATGATGTCTCTTGGTGTGGTCCTCTTTGGATTCCTTTTGTTTGGGGTTCTGTGCACTTCCTAGACTTGTAAGTCTATTTCTTTCACCAGGTGGGGGGAGTTTTTGGTCATTATTTCTTCAAATAGATTTTTCAGTATCTTGCTCTCTCTCTTCTTCTGGCACCCCCATAATTCTGATGTTGGTATGCTTGAAGTTGTCCCAGAGGCTCCTTACACTGTCTTCACATTTTTCTTTTTGCTTTTCCAGTTGAGTATTTTCTGCTTCTTTGTATTTCAAATCTTTGACTTGATTCTAGCGTTCCTCTAGTCTGCTGTTAGGTCTCTGTATGGTATTTTTTATTTCAGTCAATATATGTTTAATTTCTAATTAGTCCTTTTTCATCTCTTCTTGGGTCTTGCTAAATTTATCCATCTTTTCTAGGAAATTCTTGAAAACCTTATAACTGTGGTTTTGAAATCTATATCTAGTCATTTGTTTTCCTCCATTTCTTTGGTTTGTGATATGTTCCTTTGTCTCCACATTTTTGCTGCTACCCTGAGTTGATAGAGTAGCTTTGTGTGCTAGGAGTCCTATATGGCCTAGTAGCTCTGCCTCTCCAGTTACCTGAGGTGGATTCTCTTGGTGCACCCTTTTGTGGACTGTGTGTACAGTCTTGTTGTAGTTAATTTTTGATTGTTGTTAGTATCACTGGGGGGAATTGACCTCCAAGCCAACTGGTTGTGAGGATCAGCTGTGTATATACCAGGAGAACTTCTGTGTTAGAGTCAGCTTTATGAGACAAGACAAAATTGCAAAAGCCTCTGTGCTCAGCTTCTCAGGACTGAGCAGACAGCCTTCGCTTCCCATCAGCCCTGCCCTATGAGGCCTCTGGGTCCCAGTGTCCCTCGGTAATCACTGCAGCCCTCTCTGTGTGCACTTGTGCCCGAGCACCTCCAGACCTCTGCCTTTTGCGGCTGCTCTGAGTTTCCGTGTGTCCCAGGGATCCGTATGTGTCTGGGTCCCCAGGGTCTCGCCCAAAATTGGGGTTCAGTGCAGTAGAAAGTTGGGAGGTTCTGTCTTCCTCTTGCTAGGGAAAGCCAGCGGCACAATTAGCAGTCAGTCCTGTCTGCATGCCCTTGTGCGTGCGCCTCCAGATCTCTGCCTTCGGGGCTCCCCTAAGTTCTATACACTCCTTCCTTTTCACAACAGTCCAGACTCCCCCCGTATGAGTCTTGCCCAGAACTGGGGTTCAGTGCAGTTGGAACTGAGGTTCAGTGTAGTTGGGAGTTTCTGTCTCCCTCCCGCTAGAGGAAGCCAGCCAGGCACTCAGCTGCCCATCCTCTCCACGCGCGTGTCTTCATACCTCAGCTTTTTGCAGCTCCTCTGAGTCTCCATGAGCCCCTCTCTTTCCTTCTAGTTGTAGAATTTCCACCCAGCCAGCTTCCCTGTGGTTCTGGATGATGTCTATTTTGTTTTTTAGCTGAAGTTTTGAAATTGTTGTGTGAGGCAGCAGTTTAGGTGTTCACCTATGCCGCCATCTTGGTTTCTTCATTACCTCTTTATTATATATGTTATCCTATGTAATAAAAGCCTAATATGCTAAGTGTCCAGTTGTCCGGTCATCCATTCAACCAATCAAAGCATAATATACTAATGATATGCAAAGCCACTCAACCTTTTGCTATGACGTGCACTGACTACCAGGGTGCAGATAGTCGGCTACTTGACCAGTCGCTATGACATGCACTAACCACCAGGGGGCAGATGATTTGACTAGTAGGTTAGCTTGCTGCTGGGGTCCAGCCAATAGCAGATAGGCCCTACGTGTCCTGGAGTTTTCCCATGGTCCCTCCCGGGCTGGCCAACTTCCCGCGTCCCTCTCGGCCTATGCCCTCTTGCAATCTGAGAACATATATATATATATTATGTTTTCTATGCTCTTTAGGGTTCTGGAGACCTCATTTGGGTATTTTAAAAAAAGATTAAATTGGCTTATCCATTTTTTGAGTATTGAGAAAACCATATTTTCTTTCCCTTTCTCTGCCAAAGTCCCACCAATCAGCAAAAATAAATTTCCCTGTGAATAAAATCAAAGAGTATTGCTGCCAGGCAACTAAGAAAGTGCTATTTTTGTTTTTTGGAAGGTGTTGCATCTTGCTCCACTGTTTCCATGGAGAATCCCAACTGTCAAGATTTATCAAATGCTGGAAAATTGAAATTTATCCAAAGAGACTAGCTTAGTAAGCAATTATCTATGCTAAGTGACAACTAGGAGAAATATTTAGATGAAACCTCTTAGCACGAATCAAGCATTGTCCTCTGGCATCAACTGACTCAAGTTAACACTTTCATGTGCGCCAGCTTGCTTTTCTAAAGTTATTACAGTGATATGTCATTAAAATCACAAATTGCGTGTATGTCATTTTCAGTATAAGTCAGCAGTGAATGTTTAGAATGCATTTGAACTGCATCAGAATACTGTAAGCAATATGTAAGGAATGGTTGTAAACAAGTTGTCTCTATTTTGTTATCATGATAATGTGTCAATTTCTGGTACAGAAGGGATGGACCTTGAAGACATTATACTTAGTGAAATAAGCCAGACACAAAAAAACTTGAATATACTTTAAAAAATCCTAAATGCTGCTGCTGGGTTATTGCAGTATTTATTACAATCATGGTGTTTGTTTTTGCTTTTCTCCCCCTTTTCAGGAAGGAAATGATGCAGACTTTTCTCTCTTATTAAAGAAGTGATGTTTAAAAGGCGAGGTCTGATAATTATCTAAACTGTTGTAAAATTGGGGAGAGTTATGTTTACAGGGATACAAAATTTAAGATACTTACTAGAAATACAGAGGAAATGATTTTTTTAATAAAGGGAATCCAAGAAGTGTGTGTTAAGGTTATTGTTTCTGAGACATGAAAAGGAGTCGTGGTCTAGCACCAGCCCAGGCAGCTGGTTATGAACCATCCGTGCTTTTGGGAGCAAGTTGCAAGAATTGAACTTTCCACTGCAGGCAGCCCTCCTCACTGCTGGGGAGCCACAAGAAAGGGAAATCTACATCAATGTCAAGGTCCTTCTAATGGGAATCAGCGAGGGCCAATCACTGGCAGCAGGCAACACAAAACATACTGACCGTTCAGGAAGAACAAACTCATGGGGACAACAACGCCCAGGACACTAGCCTAGAGCAGAAGGTGAAAAATTGGATGTTGAGGAGGATCTGGTAATGAGGAAAAAGGAAAGTCTCAGCACTTGACTAAGGTGAGAATAGAAGGACCCAGCCATAGTTCATTTTCTATAATACTTCTACCACATGTGATGGACCAGATCCTGCTCTAAAAAGACAAACCAGGAAAATTGAGACAGAGTCCTAGGTTGTCTCAAAATATATGCAACATCGAGTCATTGGAGCAATTTTATAGAAGACCCCATAGGGACTCAAATGTCTTTCCTAGACAGTTATTCCACCTCTGGCTACTTCTTGGACGAACAGTGTTTTGGTGGTAACAGTGACTTAGTTATTGACACAACTTTCTGAGGATCAGTTTAAACAACTTGTGTTCCTAAGATCGAGGTGGGTTGACTGAGGGGATGGGAGTTTTGAAGGGCAAGGAGGAGAAGGCAGAGCAAGAGGAGGCCAGGAAATGAGGAGGATGGAGAGTGCTGAGAGGGAGGTGTGAGAAGGAAGTTAGGAAGAAAAGGCCTATTTCATAGCCACTTAGTTAGCCTTTATCAGTGTTCCAAATCCTTCCAGTAATTTCCCTTTTGTGTAAGGTCTCTCACTCAGGTTCTCTATGTTTATATTTTTATTGATTTCAGAGAGGAAGGGAGAGGGAGAGAGAGATAGAACCATCAATGATGAGAGAGAATCCTTGATCAGCTGTCTCCTGCATACCCACACTGGGGATTGAGCCCGCAAGCAGAGCATGTGCCTGGACAGGGAATTGAACTGTGACCCTTTGGTTCATAGGTCAACCACTGGGCCATGCTTGCTGGACATGGTTCTCTTGCTTATAACCTAAAGAATCTCAGTAGTACAGTTACTTTGTTTTCTTTTGTCTACGTGCAGAGTTAAAAAAAAAAAAAGATCTGGGAACAGATCACTAATTCAGAAGAGGGTAAATTCAGGGCTTCTGAGCTTGGTGAGAAAAAGCCTACTGGACAGCTCTCTTTGCATCAACGGAGAGGTGGGAGCTAAAAGCATCTCTCAACTGGTTAATTTATACTTTCATCCTATGTCAGAGGCTGAATTAGTTTCTCCTCTTACAAAGTTGGTGTCTGGCTTTCAGCCTCAAAACAATACACTTCAATCTGCATACCCCTCTCGGTTGGCATTTTTCCTTTTCTTATATGTAGATGCATTTTTCCACATTTTTTCCCTGTATGTTCATACAACAATCCTGAAAACAGAGCAATTTGAGGGCATGAAAATGGCTGTACTTCCTAATAAAAATATCTTCTGAAGGAAAAGAATCTTCCTCGTGAGTGAAATTTTGACCCCAAAACTGTTCAGTTTTTAAATTGTCATGAAGGAAATGAGCTCTACAGAAAAACCAAAATAGACACACATGACTCCAGATGAACCTAAAGACAATCCTCTGATCTGAGTTACCAGGCAACTCTCTCTCCAAGGATGCTGCCATTTAAATTTTATAGAATAATCAGGCACGTGATTTTCTGACTCAAGAGACTGTGGGATCATAATGAATTCATCTTTTAACATTTAAAAAAATTATAAGCAAAAACCTCTCTCTTGCTTGGTACACATTTGCTGTGTTTTTTTTTTCTTCACAATTTCTTTGTTTTATGCCTTCAAAGCAAAGAATGTTTCATGTGTTTGCGATTTTTTTTTTTTGATCCTTCGGAAAGTGGGGATGGATGAAAAACCATGCAAGGTGCTGATTTTTAGCTGCTTCAGATTTTGACCCTTTGGTTATTAAGCTATTTTATCCACAAGAACCTCAAGGAAAAAAAAAACCTCCACTTAAACATCATCTAAAATAGTAGTTATGATAAATTCATTCTTATGCCTAGAAGCAAGGTCTCTGTACATAGGTAAATTATTACTGGATAAAGAGCTGGACAAAGAAACAGAGCACATACAAGACTGTTTTCATCAATATTTGAAAAATAACGTCCCTACAGAAGCACAATGTGGGTACTTGTGTATGGAATCACACACAAGTGTTTTAGAAAAAAATGCATGCTAGTTTTCTTTTTTTCCTTTTGGTCTGTACCATGATGTGTTACTCTTTATTCACTTGCTGACTGGTGAAAGCCTAATTTGTGCAAGGGTCTCTTCCATACATGAGTGGAAGAGTCCATAGTCCCATTCTTCAAGGCATTTACCCTCATGAAATGGACAAAGACATGTCAACAACTCTTGACCAATGATATTGGAGTGAAAACAGTAGGATCTGCTGTCTGTGCCATTACAAGTGGCTCACTACTTAAGGCTTTTTGAAGTTGTTAAATGTTATACATAGTGTGAGCTTCTTGTATTTTTGTTGTTAATCCTCACCCGAGGATATTTTTCCATTGATTTTTAAAAATATATATTTTATTGATTTTTTTACAGAGAGGAAGGGAGAGGGACAGAAAGTCAGAAACATTGATGAGAGAGAGACATCGATCAGCCGCCTCTTGCACGCCCCCTACTGGAGTTGTGCCCGCAAGCAAGGTACATGCCATTGACCGGAATCGAACCTGGGACCTTTCAGTCCGCAGGCTGACACTCTATCCACCGAGCCAAACCGGTCTCGGCTTTCCATTGATTTTTGGTGAGAGTGGAAGAGATAGGGTAAGACAGAAACATCAATGTGAGAGAAACACATTGATTGGTTGCCTCCTACACAAGCCCCAACCGGTCCCAGGCTGGGAAAGAGCCTGCAACCAAGGTATGTGCCCTTGACTGGAATCGAACCCAGGACCCTTGGTCCACAGGCTGACACTTTATCCACTGAGCCAAACCAGCTAGGGCTGAGCTTGTATTCTTTGTTTCTTTTTTTAAATATATTTTTATTGATTTCAGAGACGAAAGGAGAGGGGGAGAGAGATAGCAACATCGATGATGAGAGAGAATCACTGATTGCTGCTTCTTGCATGCCCCCCACCCCCGCAACTGGGGTCTGAGCCCAAAACTTAGGCACCTGCCCTGAACGGGAATCAAACCATGGTTCATAGGTCGATGTTCAACAACTGAGCCACACTGGCTGGGCTCCTCTGCCTTTTGATGGGAGAAATATGCAGCATGGATTATACTCCAGAATTGCTCTGTGGGACCAGGCTAAAGCTGCCCTCTGAACTTTAAATTGGACTTTAAATTTAAGTACCAACTTGACTGAGATACAGGGTGCTCAGATATTTGGGGAGACATTTTTCTGTGTATGTCTGCAAGGGTATTTCCAGGTGAGTTAGCACTTGAATAGGTAGACTGAGTAAAGCAGATGGTCCTCCCCATTGTGGGTGGGCATCATCCAATCTGTTGAGGGCTGCTTATTCTTAGGCCTTTGGACGTTGCCTAGAACTCATACTATCTGTTCTCCAGGTTCTCAGACTTGGACTAGAACTACATCATTGACTTTTCTGGATCCTCAGCTTGTAGAAAGCAGATCATGGGACTTCTCAGCCTTTGTAATCATATGTGCCAATACCCTTAACATATTTCTTTATATTTATTTATCTGCCTTTGGTTCTGTTTCTCTGGTGCACCCTCATATAGCATCCTTGCTTCATTTCCTCTCCTTTCCTGTTCTGCTTCACCCACTTCCTTTTTAAAAAAATATATCTTTCTTGATTTCAGAGAGGGAGAGGGAGTGAAAGATAGAAACATAAATGATGAGAGAGAATCATTGATCGGCTGCTTCCTGCATGCCCCCCAACTGGGGATCGAGCTCGCAAACTGGGCATGTGCCCTTAACCAGAATCGAACCTGGGACCCTTTAGTCCAAAGTCTGATGCTCTATCCACTAAACCAAACCAGCTTGGTCCACTTTCTACTTTCTCAAACCAGCTTGGTCCACTTTCTACTTTCTTGGGAACATTTCCTTAATAAGTCACTTCTGCATGAATATGCATCTCAGAGTAGGCTTGTAGGGCACCTGACCCTCTGGGAAAATTCCCCAAAGCCTCACCTCTCCAAGGCCACCCTGGCCCCTCCCACAGGATGTCTCATAGCTCCCTGTGAAATAATGCCCGGCCCACCAGGGAGCCTCTTCGAACCTGTTCCTGTGCTACAATCAACATTTGCTCTGAATGGTCAGCACCTGGGCCATGGCAGTTGTTAAATATTTTGAATATCAACCCTGAACCTATTTAAGTGTGAGGGCTAATCCTATATAATAAAAGGCTAATGTGCAAATCGACTCTTACGGCAGAATGGCTGGTCTGCCTGGTCGCTATGACACACTGACCACCAGGGAGCAGACGCTCAATGCAGAGGCTGCCTCCTGGTGGTTAGTGCGCTCCCACAGGGGGAGCACCACTCAGCCAGAAGCCCTGAGCCTGGCTGACGGCTGGTGAGCACATCGGAGGTGGAGGGAGCCTCTCCCGCCTCCAAGGCAGTCAGACATCCCCTGAGGGCTCGGGGCTGTGAGAGGGCGCAGGCTGGGCTGAGGGACCTCCCCTCTAGTATAATATAAAAACTAACTAGAGCAGTGGTTCTCAACCTTTCTACTGCTGCGACCCTTTAATACAGTTAGTTCCTCATGTTGTGGTGACCCCCAACCATAAAATTATTTTCATTCCTACTTCATAACTGTAATTTTCTGATGGTCGGGACCCACAGGTTGAGAACCACTGCTGTAGAGCCTAAAACCATAGAAAAACACAAATATTAACATTATGATTCATTAACAGTAGCAAAATGACAGTTATGAAGTAGCAACGAAAATAATTTTATGGTTGGGGGTCACCATAACATGAGAACTGTATTAAAGGGTTGCAGTATTAGAAAGGTTGAGAACCACTGAACTAGATGTCTACTCCATTCACAAAATTTCCCAGTTTCTGGGAAGACTAAAATATATAGGGGCAGGTCCCTCTTAGTCATGTGTGAGCCACATGAACCTACCACTCTGGTCGTGGTTGTTTGGATTAAGGATGGGCACCTCATCTAAACTAGGCCAATCAGGTTCTCTCCCCAGAAATTTGAAACTTAAACAAAGGGACAGAGAGGTTGGGACTTGTTGGCTTGAGTCACACCATAATGGCATCATCATCATCGCCCTAAGGGGAAAGTCCATGAACACCTACCTGGTCCTGCCCTATCCAGGGCTTGGATGTTTAACTCTTTCAATAGTGGGTTCCAATAAATTTCCATTTTTGCCTATATTTGCTAGAACAGCTTTCTGGTTTTTTGTAACCATAAGACTTAGCTAATATCATATATTAACATCTGGAATAAGCATTACTTGTTTGTCTTTTTCACAAGCTTAGTACAGATTAGGCACTCAGTGAATGTTTGGTGCCTCAATAAACAGAAAAGTACCTTGAATATATACATATATGTTTTGGATACAGGCTTGAAAATGGGGAGATGAAGGCAATAGAGTGATTGAATTAAAAGTGTCTGCCTTTTGACAACAAAAAAACAACAACTGGCCTGTGTTTCTCAAAAGTGTTATGTTCATGAGAGATTTTAAAAAGAAGAAAAGTTGAGGAACTGCTGCTGATTAAAAAAGATAGAGTGTGTGATCATGGATTGGTTCATGAATGAGAAGAGGGGAAAGGTTACTTGTAAAGGATATCATGGGGCAATTTGGAAGTCTAAATATGTGCTGTATATCAGATGGCATAATTATTTCAATGCTATATTTCTGAAATGTGATTATTCTACTGTGGCCCTCGTGTGCTTCTTTCAGAGGCTTGTCAAGGGCTTGCTTACATGTGTGCCAGGAGAAGTGGTACATGATTGCCAAAAATTACAAGTGGCTAAATCTCTCTTTTTAAAAATATATATGTGTGTGTACACACACACACACACACACACACACACACATATTTGTAACACAGATGTGCTGCCCCCTTAGGACACATCAAGTGGACACAGCAGGCCCCAACACACCCACCCAGGAAGCAGGGCTGCTCAGACACCTCAGAGCTCCCTCTCTGGCTTGGGAATCCTAATACTCTTGGGTGTAAGTTATGAACCCACAAACCTCTATAGCATCTGAGGTCACCAGACTCAACACCTCCGATTATTGTTAAGCAGCACTGAAATCCCATACAGAGGACTGTACATCTCAATAAACACTTTAAATTATACAGAATCATATCATGGAAACATCGAGGGCTCAACTTACAGAGTGCGCTCAAGTCTCCTGGGGGTTTTCTGAGCTAATTTTATTTGCAGGGTGGGCATTGATTTTTAAAAACGGCATCTTCAAATCAACATCATATACTACAGTGGCTGTATCTGATCAGAAAAATCAGCATTCTTAGACTAGTGTTGCCTACTAAATTAGCAATTCTGGGAATTCCCACCAGGCACTCTGATATCTGAAATATTTGCTTCAATAAGCAGCATAAATGACTTACGGGTAAGCAAAAAGCTGGTAACAATCAGAGCCAATGTCCTTGGACTTCACAAACTCTGACGGTGGTGAACGACACTGGTCTTAAGGTTACTTATTTAAACCGAGTCACTTCCTGCCAGGTAAAGCCTGCTTCCCCCTGTGCAGCCTGTTTATGTGCCTGCAGCCTATGGGCAGAGGCCGGGCAATGGTTCGAGACCACAGCTTGCTCTGGCACAACAGGGCATATGAGAGTCCCAGGGGGACGAGCCTGCCATCCATCGAAAGCCGTGCCCAGCTGAATCTCTTTGAGACACAGTTTCCCTATCTGAAAAACAACTAAGACGGTTTGGGAGGAAACCATCTCCGGGGTTCCTGCATGTTCAAGGACGCTGATCCCGTATGTTGGCACACTGGCCTGCCACTCCGCAGCCAACGAGTTCTCTCCTCCAGGGAGTGCCTGTAGAACGCAGCCCCTTAAGTCTGTCCGCAGACTTTTGGTCTCATTCCCGTTTGACTCTGTAATTCCACACCCAAGAGTACACTTTGACAAAAATACCCAGAGGTCATGTGGTGTTCACCACAAAGGTGTTCACCATAAATATACCGAAGAATGGCCAAGGAGTTCATGGCACCTTCAGGCGATGGCATATGACGGAGATGACAGGAACATTTTCAGGAATTGTCAATGACGTGCAGAATACGTTTGAGCCCCCTGGGAAGGGATTTTCATCTAAAATGGAACTAGAGGATAGGAAATGGAGAACCTCAGGTTTCAGGAATACAATTCCACATTACATCACCTGGGACAGTGGTCGGCAAACCGCGGCTCGCGAGCCACAGGCGGCTCTTTGGCCCCTTGAGTGTGGCTCTTCCACAAAATTCCATGTGCGGGTGTGCACGTACAGTGCGAGTGAAACTTCGTGGCCCATGCGCAAAAGTCGGCTTTCGGTCTGGGCAAGTCTATTGAGAAGACGTGGCGTTAGAACACTCAAGGGGCCAAAGAGCTGCATGTGGCTCGCAAGCCACGGTTTGCCGACCACTTATCTAGGATAGTGGTCAGCAAACTCATTAGTCAATAGAGCCAAATATCAACAGTACGACGATTGAAATTTCTTTTGAGAGCCAAATTTTTTAAACTTAAACTTCTTCTAATGCCACTTCTTCAAAACAGACTCACCCAGGCCGTGGTATTTTGTGGAAGAGCCACACTCAAGGGGCCAAAGAGCCGCATGTGGCTCATGAGCCGCAGTTTGCCAATCACTGATCTAAGAGAACAAACTTCGCTGAGAGACCGATTTCCCGTAAAATGCCTGATTTACAGAAGACCCAGACTTATCTCCTGGCCAGTGAACATCTGCCAAAACCCCTTCTTCCATTCTCAAGCCAATGAACTGACTGCTTGGACTCTGACTGGACCTCCCCTCGGTTCGCTTTGCCCGTGAATACAGTCCTCACCCCCACACTTAACCTCAACAGACTCACTGATAACTTGCTACAGCAGGGTTTCCAGAATGCAATTCCTCTGCTCTTCCCACGTCAACTCAATTTCTGGTCACTTGAGTTTGCCTCAGTTTACTTTATTTAGGCTGACACCTGGTGTGCTCAAGGAACAGGTTAGAAAATCATAAATGTAGAAAATCCCAATATGGAATTATACTATAAACATTCTGAATTTTATTTATGTATTTATAAATTTGTCTGTTTTGTTTATGTATTTATAAAAGATCAGAAAATGGACTTACAGGTGATTTCCCCCCTTCTTTACCATTTTCTATATTTTTAAAAAAATATATTTTATTGATTTTTTACAGAGAGGAAGGAAGAGAGATAGAAAGTCAGAAACATCGATGAGAGAGAGACATCGATCAGCCGCCTCCTGCACGCCCCACAGTGGAGATGTGCCTGCAAGCAAGGTACATGCCCCCGACCGGAATCGAACCTGGGACCTTTCAGTCCGCAAGCTGACACTCTATCCACTGAGCCAAACCGGTCTCGGCAATTTTCTGTATTTTCTTAGTTTTCTACAATTACAGGAAGTATGTATTGTTTTTATAAAACAAAAGAAAGCAAAAGTGTTCTTTCTTCTTAGGAGCAGAATTAAAATAGAACATGTGTGGACCCTCTTATTTGTCTGCAAGAGCGCTAATGTGGGTACCTGGCACTATGCTAGACATCTTATGCTCATTGGATTTAATTGTCACGGCCATCAGAGGTAATCAACAGTGTCCTGCATCGTCTGGATATAGATGATGGAGCCTGAGCCCTGTTCTGACTTGTTTCTTGCAAATACTGTCGTCTCAGTTTTCTGCTGAGTGTCAGTGGCGTCATCTTCTGCCCACACTTGTGCTGACTCTACAGGGAGAGGGTGACCTCATTTACTCTGAGTACAGTTGGAGAAGGGGGATGGAAATGGCAAATGGTGAAGGCTTCGATTCTAATTGGCTTCTGCTCCACAGCCAGTAGCTACAGCTGGGTTTTCTGCTACCTTACTTAAAGGCAAACATACCTTGCAAGGCAAAAATGGTCTTTCAAACAGACAGACTCTATATTTTACATGAGGAACACAATGCTTATGAGTCTGTCTTTGACACTTGTAACAGACGCTGTTAGTGCCCCACCCATATGTCCTTTGCCTACCTGGAGGACTTCCTATGCCACTCTGTTTGAGGACATTCTCTGACCTTGGAGGGTGGGGCTGTTCAGTCCCCTGTGGGCAGGTCAGAAGTGTCAGTGAAGGTCCCAGGAGCAATCTTCAATCATTGAGGAGTGAGAGTTGGTGTACCAGTACCCCAACTCATCCCTCAGAGGGGCCGTTTTGAGGCATGTACCTGCAGACTCTCAGAGAGTCCTCAGCGGGATGAAGCACCAATTGCCCACAACTGAAACTTGCTATTTAACATCTGCTTTACTGGCTCTCCACTCTCCCCTTCTTCCTTACCCACTCCCTCCTGTGGTCCTGAATACACTACTGGCACCAAAATTCTTGCCTCAGAGTCTGCTTCTGCATTTGAGGGAATCCAACTAAAAGAACTTCACTTCTTGTGAATCTGACAATGTTCTTGGGCCATTTGGAAGAAAAGACATCACCTTTATACTCCCCTCCCCTGCCAACTAAGTTGGTATTAGGGATGTTGAATTCATCCACGGTACAGGTCATAAAGCATGAAGGTGCCCTACATTCCAGTGGTTTGAAAGTCTCCAAGTTGGATATGCTTAGTCCCGGTTAAAACCCCCCTGGTGCCAGTAAGCAGTGAATTGTTTCCTGTTACTACAAAGGAAGAACTCATTCTGGTTATTGTTTGCCAAAAAAAAGACTGAACCTACTTCATTTCCCTAAAGCTATGAAGACATTGCCGCCTACGCAAGCGAGCTTTTATATTATTGTAACCTACAAATAACATTCTCATTCCCAAATGGGTTGTAGAAATTGAAATGGTGGGGACTACGCTGGCCATAGGGAGCTTGCCGATTGGTCTGCAATGGCAAAGGTGGAGGAGACATTGAAGTGATGTCAGAACCAGAAGGGAATGCAGGGAATCATCATGGTGAACACAGAAGGCATTTGCATTAAGCGTACCATGGACAATCCCACTACCACACAGTATGCCAACCTCACGCAGAACTTCATCTTGAAGGCCCTGAGCACTGTGTGAGACCCCCAGAATGGTCTCAACTTCCTTTGAATTCACTCCAAGAAAAATGAAAATATAGTTGCACCAGATAAAGACTATTTCCTGATTGTGATTCAGAATCCAACTGAGTATCAATCCAAGAATTTGAATGCATATATGCATAACCCATGGATACAGACAATAGAGTGGTGAAGACCTGGGGTGGGGGGTGTGGAGAGCACTAGAAGGGGTCAATGGGAAAAAAAGGGGGATATATGTAATACTTTCAATAATAAAGATTTCTTAAAAAAAAAAAGAAAGAAAGAAAAGAATCCAACTGAATAAGGCACTCTCTTGGCTCCACACATCATTTCTTAATTTAATGTCCTCCCAAAATAACAGTGTTAATTATGTCAACTATCTAGCCAGTGGATATCACCTTAGAGTCCATGCAGACCAATTCAGTGACTCAGGTGGGATGCAGCTCCACCCCATCCCACTAGTCATCCCTCTGCTGGCCGGCCAGTTGCCCCTGAGATCCTAGGAGGGCCTTCTTTCCTCAAGTCCAGGTTTTGGAGGAAGAGCTCGTGAGAAGCCCATACCCTTCTTCCTTCTGACCTTCAGTTCACTTCGTTGTCCTTGGAAAAGGCTGTTTTTCTTTAACTAAAAATAACTGAAACTTGAAGAAGAAGGAAAAAAAACCTGAAATGGTGGGTTATTTTCATCCACCTCCAGAGCAGCTGCTCAGGAACTCTGAATGCTGGAGGGAATTATGCAATGACTTGGTGCTGTCTTCGACTTGGCAAAGCAAATCATTGTTCTGTGATGGGCTTTCAAGGTAATGCAATAGGACATTTGAGGTTCTATTCAGGAAGGGAAGAGAAAGGATGAAGACTGGGACAGAGGAAGAGAGAACTGGATGTCTGCATTACATGCAGGGCCTAGCTACCTTCCTGCTCACTTTCGCGAGCCTCCTGCCCTCCCCGCTGGCACCATGCTCAGGAAGGCCCTGATCCTCTCCGCCTTGTTCTCCCTGTCTGTGATTTCTCTATACTCCCCCTAAAATTGATCACTGACCTAGAGCTAACCACTGACTTCATACTGTCAACCATTCAGCTAGGGATGACCACGGACCACGAGAATTCGCTGACAGGTAGCTGGAAAAGACACAGGCTTTTGAACGGTCTTCTGATGGTAGAGTCAAGTACCCCAGCTTTGTAGAAGAAGTCATAGATACAATTGATTGCACTTCAATTCCCACAGAGTTTTTGAGTGCAGATTACTGCAGATGCCACTGCAGCTTAGCATGACTAGAGCACCAAACCAGCCCAGCACCTCCATGGGAAGTCACAAGTTCTCGATGCTTCTTTAAAATGAAGCACATTCTCCATTAGCCATGATCATTACTCCGCAGCCCACCACTTTCTAATGTTCTGAGCTTCTGAACAAGCCCACCATTACAATATAGGAGATTGTGTAATTATAGAAAACATGGAATATACCTACCCAGGTGAGGAGAACATACAGAATGGGAATTATACACAGACAGAGGAAAGGCATTTCTTATCTATTTCACATTTATTATGGGGTCAATAAATGTTCATTTGAATTGAAAAAAAAAAAGACTGGATGGACTTTGTGAGATCTAAGAATATTTTCCAAACAATAGGGATGAATGATAATTAATATTTGTATTATGCTTTCTACCTTACAAACCCCTTCCATATACTTCGCCTTACTCAATCCTTAACAGCCCTGTGAGTATTCAACCCAACCATGTATAGATGAAGAAACTAAGGCTCAGAGAGGTCAAGTAATATGCTACATTAACCACTGTCAATATAGCTGAATGTCAGTTGCCACATGACATCACTCTTGGTAGTTTTCTTATAATCAAGAGGGCAAAGAAATATCTCTGTATGCATACTCTAACAAAAAATGGGAAAATTAAATACAGCTCACAATGGCTATGTATCTAAAAAAAATTATGAGAGTAGTGTTCTTTGTGGAAGAATATTTCTAAATGTTTAGCGTGCACAGTATGTGTATATCAAAAGAAGAGAATGTAACATGATGTTCTGCAGTAACCCATAGGAAGAGTTATAATGGGTAGAGAGCAAAAAGGCCTGCTGAAAAATTTATTCCCTGAAAAAAAAATGGGGTTTAGCTCAGGTAGTTAGAACATCATCCCAATATGCCAACTTTGTGCATACAAGAATCAACCAATAAATGCTTAAAAAAGTGGAACAATAAATCAATGTTAAGCAGTGGTCCCAAATTACACAGATAATGGAGGAATGAGTATTTAACCCAGATAGTTTGACCCTAAACTCCAAGCTATCCACCATTGCCTTCTCCTTGAGAGCGATAGGTTAAATGGATAAACTAATCTATACCAACATTAATCTGTTACCTAATATTTAGTTTGTTATTTCTTCAGAAAACATAAAACCATAATTCATTATATGTATAGAGGGCCCTAAAGAAATGAACTTCATGAGGGGATTTTGCCCTTATGACAAGCCCCTGCAGATATAATTTGAAGGTGGTATTTTTTCTCATGCCCCTCAGATCACACTCTAACTTCAAGGAAGGCCAAGGGTCCAGGAAACGAAAAACTTATACAGAGAAATTTGGGAGGGAAAATACTCTTTTGACCATGTGTACTCCACATAGGGAACACACATATCGGATGGCAATCAATGAAAACACAAACATCACTTCGGGACTTTCTTACCCTTAACGGTTTAAGAAACTTGGCTTTAAATTCTCCTTCCTGAGGCTGAGCAGCTCCAGTCCTGCCCAGGATTTTAGACTCCACTTCCTGGAGCTTGTTTATATTCTTGTTGTCTCCGTGTCACGTCTAGATACAAAACTCTACCTCCTTAGCGGTTCCTGCAAACATATCAATAAGAGCAAGCATGTGATCTTTTCTGTTTTTACTAAAGGTTTTAAGACACAGAGGAAAGGATCACATCACAGATTATGCAGCCATCTTCCACCTCCTGAGGCCCCAGTCTGTTCCTCAGGTCACACCTCTTTCAAAAACCCTTACACTCTCCACACATGGAGTATTGGGTGGGCAGTCCCCCAGCACAGGCTGCTCCTCTCAAGAGGAACAGTCCTACGAGGCCACCTGTTTCTCTGGCTTCCAGGCACCCTTTCCCCTAGAATTCTGATAAATACAAATTTTTAAATTTTGTTACAGTAAGAAATATTAAGGAAAATGATGAGTTAAGATACCCTGATTACCATTCCCTCACAAGAAAATCCACAGATTTTCTATAGATAAGCTCTTGGAATAAATAAAATAGTTCAGCAAAATAGAGTCATAGGATTGATATATAAACATTAATAGCATGCCAATATGCCAGGATTATTATATTAACAAACAATAATAAATTACAAATGAATCAATATACACTGAGTGGCCAGATTATTATGACCTCTGAACGCATAATAATCTGGCCACTCAGTGTGGGTGTGTGTGCATATATATATATATGAGGCCTGGAGCATGAATGTGCATGAATTTGTGCATGGGTGGGGTCTGGCCAGCCTGGCCAGGGGGAGGGCACATGGGTGGTTGGCTGGCCTGCCTGCTGGTCGAAATCCTAATCAAGGGGACAATTTAGGACTAGAGGCCTGGTGCATGAAATTCTTTCGGGGGGGGGGTGTCCTTTAGCCCAGCCTGCTCTCTCCAATCTGAGACCCGTTTAGGCCCGATCCTGGATCATCCATCTCACAATCGAGGACTGCTGGCTCCCAACTGCTCACCTGCCTGCCTTCCTGATTGCCCTTAACCACTTCTGCCTGCCAGCCTGATCACCCCCTAACCACTCCCCTGCCAGCCTAATTGATGCCTAACTGCTCTCCTGACAGCCTGTTTGCCCCTAACTGCTCTCTTCTGCTGGCCTGGTCACCCTTAACTGTCCTCCCCTGCAGGCTTGATCATCCCCAACTACCTTCCCCTTTTGGCCTGATCACCCACAACTCTCCTCCCTTGCAGTCCTGGTTCATCCCAACTGCCCTCCCCTGTGGCCATCTTGTGTCCACATGGGACATGGGGGCAGGATCTTTTGACCACATGGGTGCAGTTATCTTGTGTGTTAGAGTGATGGTCAATCTATATTACTCTTTTATTAGATAAGATAGAGGCCTGGTGCACAGGTGGGGGCCAGCTGGTTTGCCCTGAAGGGTGTCCCAGATCAAGGTGGGGGTTCCCTTGGGGTGTGGGATGGCCTGGGTGAGGGGCCTGTGGTGGTTTGCAGACTGGCCATGCCCTCCAGTGACCCCAGGCAGAGGCCCTGGGATCTGTGATTTATTTATCTTCTACAATTGAAACTTTGTAGCCTGGAGCAGAGCCAAGCCTTCTGCTCACTCAGTGGCAACCATAAGCGGAGGTCTGGGCTAGCCAGGTTGTGTGGAAAGCTTGGCTTCCTCCATTGCAGAGGGCAACCCAAGCCTCCCTCCTACTCTCTCTGTGGCTGTAGCCATTTCAGTTGGGTTAATTTGCATAGCTGCTCCTAATTGGTGGGTGGGTGTGGCTTTTGGGCATGACTTGTGGGTGTAGCAGAGGTACATATCACTCTTTTATTAGATAGGATACACACCGAGTGGCCAAATTATTATGCGTTCAGAGATCATAATAATCTGGCTACTCTGTATATTTTCAAAGATTCCATTTAGCCTATTTGCAAAAATTATAGGGTACCTAGTGATAAGTATAAAAGAAGTTGTCCACAGAACAACCCAACTGTTCCTCTGAGGAAGAGTGAATTAAATAAACTGTGGTTAGCCCTAACTGGTTTGGCTCAGTGGATAGAGTATCAGCCTACAGACTGAAAGGTCCTAGGTTTGATTCCAGTCAAGGGCATATACCTTGGTTGCAGACACATCCCCAATAGGTGTGCAGGAGGCAGCTTATTGATGTTTCTAACTCTTTATCCCTCTTCCTTCCTCTCTGTAAAATATTAATAAAATATATCTTAAATAAATTGTGGTTAATTCATACAGTAGATTCCTATTCAGCAATTAAAATGAATGATCTAAGATCCATCTATATATCTATATCGCTCAATCTTGAAAATATTGAGTAAAAACAGCAATTCACAAAATGTACACATCACATGTAATTCATATAAACATTTAAAACATGCAAAACAATCTGGTTGGCTTAGCTCATTTGAACCAGGAGTTTCAGGTTCGATTCCCGGTCAGGGTACATGCCCAGATTGTGGGCTTGATCCACAGTGGGGGGTGTATAGGAGACAGCTGATCAGTGATTCTCATTATTGATATTTCTATCTCTGTCTCCTTTTCTCTCTGAAATCAATAAAAAATGTATTTTTTAAAAAGAATATGAAAGGCTTTTCTTTTTTTTAATATAATTTCATTGAAAGGTGAACTTTGTTCTTTGCAGCTGTATGTTTATACATACAATTGTTTTGTATGTTTTATTTTTAAAAAAATATTTTATTGATTTTTTTACAGAGAAAAAGGCAGACGGATAGAGATCATAGAAACATCGATGAGAGAGAAACATCTATCAGCTACCTCTTGCACACACCCTACTGGGTATGTGCCTGCAACCAAGGTACATGCCCTTGACCAGAATAGAACCTGGGACCCTTCAATTCGCAGGCCAATGCTCTATCCACTGAGCCAAACCAGTTAGGGCTGTATGTTTTATTTTTTACAACATATTTTTATTGATGTTAGAGAGGAAGGGAGAGGAAGAGAGATAGAAACATCAATGATGAGAGAGAATCATTGACCGGCTGCCTCCTGCACGCCCCACACTGGGGATGGAGCCCACAACCCAGGCATTTGCCCTGACTGGAAAGCAAACCACGAGCCCCTGGTTCATCTGTCCACGCCCAAACTCAGATCCATGCCGGCAGGGCACCTTATATGGTCTTTCATAACTTTTTTTGTTTGCTCTAAACATGTTTATTTTAAAATGTCCAAAACACACACAAAAAATACCTTAACCTTTAGTAGGTAGTCAGAGAGACTAACCAAATATAGTAAAATAAGAGACAAAACTCCTTGATTGAAATTTAATGATAGAAAGGTCAGATTAGATGTGAAATACTTTGTTCTTATTTTGAGAGGTTTTTAGGTAATCATGAGACAGGACAAATCACTTTACATTCCTGCCTTTGTGTTCATATGTAAAGGCTCAACTATGAAGTTCCTTCCAACTCTCATGTTTTACGAGATCCTGGAACTCGAAGCTCTTTTGAGAGTTTAGAACTCTGATCAGTTTGCCAGGGGAGACCTGCTCCTGGCAAAAGTTAAAAGCAGTCTTCTTCTATCAGCTAGAGAGAATTAAGCAGGGAATGCTCAGGATACAGAGGACAATGTGGGAAGGAAACTGACACCTAGACTTGGCAGGCCAATTAGGAACCAGTAGGAGCAGTGAGAGGAGGGATGCTGAGAATGTTAGTCCTGCAGATGAGACACTTGTTCTGCTTTGTTGGATAGCAGCAATGTTTACAGAACAAGTATATCTACTTTGTTCTCAAGTATTGGGATATTTTGAATTCTATGTGATATGTATATCTCTTTATCTGTAGTAAAAGTTGATGGTAATTAAAATATATACTATCAATTCAACAGTTGCATATTTGTTTGAAATGACTAGTATAATGGTATTATAGTTATATTTTTAAAGAAAAAGTCTTTATTTTTTAAATATTTGCGTTGAAATATTTATGGATGAAATGATACCGTGTCTTGAACTTGCTTTAAGATAATTCAGAGATGGAGGGTGATAGTAGAAATCCAACTAAAATAAGATCGGCCATGTGCTGTTAACTCCTGAAGCTGAGTGATGGGTACGTGGGGTTCATTATACCATCTCTCTATTATACTGCATGTTTGAAATTTTCCATACTAAAAAAGGGCAAAAATAATAGCAGTAACAAAAAAAATGCTTTGTGGGTTAATTTATTTTCTCAATTATCTATACTTGCAGAAATCCTTTGACTTAGGCCTACCACTTGCCTGGGGCATCACAACATTTGGAGTGAATTTATTTGTTTGCCATGCTTTTAAGTCAATGTTGAAGTTGATTTCATAATGATAGAATTGTAAAAACTTTTCCAAGAAAATTAGAATTTTCATCTTTTTCAGGAAGGGATACTAACAGAGTCTCCCCTATTGGATGGACCAGTGAATCATTTCTTTTAGAAAACAATATGTCAGGTACTGTTTGAGTACACTATTTCTTATTTAACAAAAATTATTTAGTTAGAAATACATCCTATTATGTATGTCCATCTTAGAGCTGAGGAAGCTTGACCTTGCTGAAGTCACATTGCTAACATATTTGGGGCCAGGCTTCTAGTCAGTGGGTGAATAAATCCAAAGCCTGTGCTCTTTCTACTGCATAACCTTGGTTTGTAGCTCAACAGTATGAAAACCCACCTGGAAGCTTTCAGAGATGCAGACTCTCAAACCCCACCCCCAGTCCTACTAAATTAGAATCAGCATTTTAACAAATGCTGGAATTCATATGTACATTTAAACCATTTAAACGTTAAGAAACCTTTCTCTACAAAACACCTTATAAGATTATCTCAAATAATAATAGACATTTCTGCTAACATTTACGTATGTGGTCCTTACTAGATGTTGTTTAGTCCTCACAACTCTAGTAGAGTTGAAAGATAGTCAGCCTCCAGAATTTAAATAACTCCAAGGTCACAAAGTTACGAAGTGGCAGAATTTAGATTTGAACTCAGGTTGGTTTGATTCTAGAGCCCGGACCCATTACCCCATGTACCTCACTTCAAACATTGAATCCAAACATTTTATTTACTCTCAATGATGCAAATTAGCTGTCTTAGATCACTCAATTTTTTTCATTAGTATTGTTTAATCTAATACTTAGGTCTGATAGTGTGGACACAGTCTCAAATGTCAGACTCAATATAATAGTGCTGCTATTTAAAACACATTTCAAAACCATGAGATCATATAGCCAATATACTTCTTAGACCGGAGCCAGTGTATCCAAATATATCATGGTGGGAAAATTCTAGTAGGTTTCCTGGCTATTATGCATTTACCAAAGGGTGAAGTGGAATATAAGATGAGCTTGCCTCCTCAAAACAACCCTGGGATCTACTAAGGAAGGACCGGAAAGGATGCTCTGCTTTCCTACTTCATTTTTACATTCCAGGGCAACTCTATGTTTCCCAGTAGTAAAACGCTTATTATCATTAGAATCTACTCAAACACCTTCAAATGAACAACTCTTTTATTTTATATGGTGTAAAATAACTGATTCATTTTGCTTATAAGAAATTTCCCACTGGGTGACTCTTTTGTACTCTTTCCCATGTGAAGAAAAAAAAACACCCCACAATGTTTTTGTTGGTTCATAATTCTAGATTTACTTTTAGTAAAAGCAGTAAGAAACTACAATTAACTCTAGACTAACAGTAGATTGAATTATTATAAATACGAAATCACCTGCAGCAACAAAAAAGAAAGCACATTTCTAAAAAATACCAAGAAATTTCATTTTTTTTTCTGCTTTGCCTCATATAGGGCTGCCAAAGCAGAAATACTGGATCACTTTTATGACTGAGTGTTGGCATATCGCAATCTATAAAATCAATTATTAGACATCTTTTCCTTTAGGAAGGAAGGAGATTGGCAGAGTATAACACTGGAAATCTAAGAAGTAAGCTGCATTAAAATCACAGGTTTTTTTTTAAAGGTAATGGATTTGAACTTCAGAGTATTTGATTACAAGGAAATGAGATCCTCCAAAAATACATTCCAGCTAACAATACACTAATCAGCAAACCTTTATCTTTCTTCTTTTCAGTGGTAAAAAAACAGATTAAAACAATGCCACTAAGTATTCTAAAAATCCTATCTATTCTGTTATTTTAAAGTGTATAAGTAGATATTCTACATTGATGAAGAATAAATATTCTTCTAGTCTGTAAGATAGTCTCTTTGTTTTCCCTGTGTATTTTACTGGTTGTCTACTCAAGCTACTGTGAATGTAAATTGATTTATAGGTGGTTACCCTTCCAATCATCACATATTCCCTAGGAATGAATTATTTATAGTACGGTGGTGGGTTCAGCCTGAAGTAAAAAAACAATTCAAAATATTACCTTGTCTAGGAATTTAAAAATATTCAGGGTGTATTTTTTGAAGAAATAAAATTCTTTTCTTTGTAAAATTTAATCCTAAAGTATGCTTGCACACAAACACACACACATGCATACACAGGCATTGATTTTTTTAAGAAGGAGGGGGGTGAAATTCATCTTAAACCTACAAATAGAGGAGATTTTCTTTCTAGTGTTTTCTATGAAGGGAAAAACACTCCTTGCTTACTTCCTGTTCTTTTGGTTTTTGGCTTTTCAGCTGGCATTTATATCCACTGTAATTGCCAGCATTTGGCACAGTGGGTGAGGTAAATCTTATCTGAAAATCTGCTGGAGGCGGCCTGTGGGAGCTGGTACAACAGGAAGCGGCTCAAGGGGTGGCTGCCTTGTCCTAGTTCTCAAACACAGAAGGAAACACCCCCAATAGAAAGAGGAAGTGGTCTCTACCCCCCATTTCAGCCCTCCAGAAAGTTCCCCTCCCAAGCCAGTTTTCTACAGAGCTCTGTGCCTGTCAAATGACCACGTTTCTTGAGATCAAAGAAATGGCTAAGTGTGGCCTTCAGAAAGCTGATGAGTAAGCAGGGAATGATGGTCGAGAGAGAGGGGAGGTTAGGGGGGGAGAGAGAGTGAGAGAGGTAACTCCCAACAGATAGAAAGCTGGGGAGAGGAAGAGCTGTCTCTTTTCTGGCTAGCATTCCATTTCCCACCTCCAGGCCCTGAGGCTCAGCTAAATCAGAAACAAAACTGAAAAAGACATACATCTGGGGTATACCGCTGGGCATTCCAGCAGTATCTAAGCACTTCTTATGAAAGCAAGTTACTATTATTAATAAACCAAAGGAAACCCAGAGCCTCCAATAAAAAAAAATCTGTGTTCCTATGACCTGTTAACGAAGCAAGAGAATGTGTAATAGATTTTAGAAAGATTTATATTTAAAAATGGTTAAAATATTGTAAATGAGAGCTTTCAGGTGTGTTGAAGAATTTTTTTGTACCCACTTCTTTTAAAACACACCCAATAAGTACATTTTAGACTAATGTTAGGAGGCAATAAATGTTATGGGAAACAAAAGGCAAACAAGATATGAAGAAATCTGGAATTCCGGGGATAAAGGTTCAAGTTGCAGTGTTAAATGGAGTGGTCAGAGTAGACCTCATCAAGAAGCTGAGAACTGAGCAAAGACATTGCAGGAGGAGAGCGAGTTAGCTAAGCAGATTTTCAGATAAGATTTGCTTCAACAAATGCTGGCCATCAGTTTATATGAATGCCAGCTGAAAAGCCAAAACCAAAAGAAAAGGAAATATGCACGAGGATAAGCTAGTGTTTCAGAGAAAACACTAGAAAGAAAATCTCGATTTGATTGTTTAAGAACAAGAGTGGGGGCCAACATGGCTGGAGAGGAGAAATCGAGGGAGAAAGTGGAGCAGAAAAATTCAGAGAGCCAAAGGGTCCAGATCCTGTACAGCCTAGGGGTCACTTCAGCTTTCACTCTGATTAAAATAAGGAGCCCATTGTAGGTTCTGGATAGAGGAGTTACATGATCTGGATTATATATTTTTAAAGATTCCTCTAGCTGCCATGTTGAAGAGTCTTTTACAGTAATATAGGCAAGAAATTATAGCTCAGAACAGGGGGGTATTAGTGGATGAATGATAAAAAACTGGATTGTGCCGAAACCGGTTTGGCTCAGTGGATAGAGTGTCGGCCTGTGGACTGAAAAGTCCCAGGTTCGATTCCGGTCAAGGGCATGTACCTTGGTTGTGGGCACATCTCCAGTAGGGAGCGTGCAGGAGGCAGCTGATCGATGTCTCTCTCTCATCAATGTTTCTAACTCTCTATCCCTCTCCCTTCCTCTCTGTAAAAAAATCAATAAAATATATTTAAAAAAACCCACAACTGGATTGCGGGTATATTTTGAAAGTAGAGACTATAGGATTCCAAATGGATTCTAGGTGGGAGGTGAGAGAAATACTCAGGCAACAAAGCGTAGCTCCCTAGTGGGAAAGGCGGTGGGTCATCAAGGAGCTTTTGCGGGGATAAGAAGTTCAGCTCGGAGCAGGCTGAGTTTGAGACACTATCAGACATCCCAGTGGAGGTGTGGAATAAGCAGTTGGATGTATTAATCTGGAGTTCCAGATGTAGCTCTGGGCTGCAGATAAGTTTGGGAGTTTTGACAGAGACTTGACTTGGGGTGGGGCAAGCACAATGCAGTGTCCAGTCACTGTATTGTAGCACTGTGCACCTGAAACTTTTTAATTTTGTTAACTAGGATGTCACCCCAATAAATTCAATAAAGAAGAAAAATAAATAAATAAAATTGGGAGTTTTATCACAGAGACGAAATTTAAAGTAATAAGACTAAAGGAGTAAGCGTAGATACAGAAGAGGAACAAAGGCTGTTCAGTAGAGACCCACTGAACCAAACCGGCTTCAGCTGGAGTCCTTTAACTTTAAATGGTCAGGAAAGTGAGGAAATGGTGAAGGACACTGGGAAGGAGCAGCTAGTGAGGCAGGAAGAGAACTTCAAGAGGATATGGTGACCTGAAAGCCAAGTGAAGAAGAATACTCAGAAAGGGTGATCAACAGTATCCATCTCTTGAAAGGTCAAGAAAGACAAGGATGGAGAATTTACCATTAGATTTAGCAACAAGGCGGTCGGTCACTGACAACAAGAATAAGGGCAGTTTCTGTGGCATCATAGGGTAAATGTCTGATTGAAGTGGGTTGTAAGGGCCAGGGGAGAGGAAATTGAAGATAGTCAATAAAGACAACTATTTTAAAGAGTTTTGCTGTTAAAGGGAGGGAAATAATGTAGCAGTAACTATTTAAGGAGTAGGGTTAAGAGAAAAAAACGTTTAAGATGGGAGGAATTAATAGCATATGTGTATGTTAATGGAAATGGTCCAGGGGAGATCAATAAATGATGATATAGAGAAAGAAGGGGAAGAATTATTGGAGCAATGTCCTTGAGTTGAGGAGAGGAGATGGAATTTAGTGCAAAAATGGAGGGATTGCTTTCAGAGTAAGAGTATGGATTATTCTTTTATTTATTATTATTATTATTTTTAAAATATATTTTATTGATTTTTTACAGAAAGGAAGGGAGAGGGATAGAGAGAAACATCGATGAGAAACATTGATCAGCTGCCTCCTGCACACCTCCCAATGGGGATGTGCCAGCAACCAAGGTACATGCCCTTGACCCTTCAGTCCACAGGGTCTATCCACTGAGCCAAACCTGTTTTGGCTATTATTATTGTTTTTTAAAAAATATTTTTATTGATTTTAGAGAGGAAGAAAGAGGGAGAGATAGAAACATTAATGATGAGAGAGAATCATTGATTGGCTGCCTCCTGCACTGCCCCTTCTGGGGATTAAGCTTGCAACCCAGGAGTGTGCCCTTGCCTGGAATGGAACCTGGGACCCTTCAGTCTGCACGCTGATGCTCTTTCCACTGAGCTAAACCAGGTACGGCTATTATTATTATTTTTAAATGTATTTTTATTGATTTCAGAGAGGAAGGAAGAGGGAGAGTCAGAAGCATCAATGATGAGAATCACTGATCAGCTGCTTCTTGCACGCCCCACACCGGGGATCTAGCCCATAAACTCTGGCACGTACCCTGACTGGGAACTGAACTGTGACCTCCTGATTCATAGGTTGATGCTCTTGTCAGCTATCTTAACGGAATAACGCTGGAGAGGGATATTATAAAACCACAAGGAATACAATTTTGACCTCAATAAAAGGAGGCAGCTGGGCATCTACAAGTCATGGGGCATTCGCAGCCTGACACTGTTATAAAATTCATACTTCCCAGAATAAGTAAATATGATGTGGAACTGACAACTCTGTATATAAACAAAATTGAGGGGAAATGCTGAGGAAAAAAGATGACTGAGGGAATGCATGGACTGGGAGAGGCCAAGTGCATTCTCTTCACAACAGTGACTTAAAGTCCCAGCTTCCCCCTGGGATTCCAAGACAGGGTTCTGGTTCCTTTCCTAATCATACAAACAAACAAACAACAACAACAACAACAAAAATGAAGAGTTTTAGCTGCAGGAGTTCCTTAGGCCCATCCGTTCCAGTGCTTGATCAGATACTAATGGTTTGAAAGGTAAACATCAGTTATTAACCATAAACATGTACTGAGCACTTAAAACGCGTCCGTCACTGGTCTAAGCCCTTTTACCTGAATCATCTTCATCACAATTCTAGGTCCTTTTATCCTCCATCGTGCAGCTTAAGGAAAGACTGAGACTCCTTGAGGTTAAGGGAACAGTGTAAGGTTACATTTGCCAGTAACTGATGGAGCCAAGACTGAAAACTCTTGATCTGCCAGCTTCCCAAGCCTTTCGGGCTCACTGCATGTGTGTCTAGCAAGCAGTCTTGAGCGGTGGTGGGTTTTCTCAGTGGCCTAACAGGACCTATGAGGCCATACATTATTACCAAGTGGTCTTCACACACCCGCTGTCAGCGAAAATGGACCCAGGCCAGATTATTTGAAGCAACCGCTCTCAGAAGGTGCACTTAGAAGAGAGCCTTAAACCTTAAGACAGCTCTTTCTGTGCACGGGGCTCGACATTCAAATATTTTTGGATATTCAAGTTTCCCTAGGAAAAAGGGGTTTATTTTACAGTTATTTCAGGTTCCTTCTTTTCCCTCTGGGTGTTCCCAGTACCAACTGCGCCTGCCATTATAATAAGTGTGGAACAAAACGTCTGTTGGCTTGGATGGATGAGTAACTCACCTAGTGGGTCTTTTCGAACCTCATCGGGAGCATCTCCTACAAAATCCTGGCCATTAAAACAAGTCTCGCCAGCACACTGTTTTTTTTGGGGGGGGTTTTTTTGGTCATGCAGCTGCTTGGGAGCTGGGGGAAATCTGCTCCTGATGGGGGGACAAAGCTTGGAGGAATACGTGGCCACCTGAGAAGGCCGAGCGCCCAGAAACTGGGGACCAAAACCAACGCTGCAGACCCCGGGCTGCACCACGGCGGCCTCTTCTGCAGCGCAGCGGCCCGTTTCCCTGCAGGCGCCGGCGAAGCCCAGGTGGAGGCTGGGAGCCCGGCGCTGCGCCCGAACGGTGGACCGGCAGCGGCTGCGGGGTCCGTGGACCCAACTGAAGAACGGGAGGGCGCCCTGTTCACCACCTGACACACCCCATTCCGCCGCGCTGCACGGCCCAGGGCTGCGAGCGGGGAGGCGCGAAGAGCAAGCAGTTCAACGTGCTGAGCTCAGCGGAGCCGGGGGCTGCAGCCCCCCTCGGGCTCCTTGGCCGTCGGCGGCGCACGCGCAGGCGCACGCGCAGCCCTCTGCGCCCGCCAGCCTGCGGCGCACGCGCAGTCCGTGCTCGCCCCCCCCCCCCGCTTCCCTCCGTCCTAGCAGCGCCCGGGCTCCGCCCCCACAGGCCACGCCCCGCTCCCGTGCGCCGATCGCTCCATATCCGGGTTCCCGCCGCCGCCGCCGCCGCCGCCGCCGCCGCGGCCGCCTCGCTCATTCAGCTCTGCCGGGAGCGGTGTGATTCCCGACCAAAATGGCGGCTGTGGGGCGAGTCAGCTCCTTCGGCTCTTCTCCGCCGGGATTAGCCGCGACCTACACGGGCGGCTCTTTGGCCAACGAGCTCCCCTCGGGCAACGGCGGCGCTGCCGCGGGCGACGACGAGGACGGGCAGAACCTTTGGTAACGACCCCACCCCTGCCCTGCGGTCCCCCCAACCCGCTCGCCCTCCCGGCCCTGCGGGCGCCTCGGGACCCGTGCCCGCCCGAGCTCGGCGCCGGGCCTGGGCGCCTGGGTCCGCCGCAGCCCCCGCCCGGGCGCGCCGCGGCCGTGTCCGTCCATCCCTCCGTCCCGCCGTCCCTCCGTCCGTCCCTCCGTCCCGCGCGCGCTCTCTGGCCTCCGCTCCCGGCCTCAGCGTGCGCCTTGTTGCTCGCCTCCCCCGTTAGGTCCTGCATCCTCAGCGAGGTCTCCACCCGCTCGCGATCCAAGCTTCCCGCGGGGAAGAACGTCCTGCTGCTGGGTGAGTGTCCCCCCTCCTCTCTGCACCCCCGCGCCTCGCCCCACGCCGGCCCCCATCCCGCCCCGCCGGGGTGCGACCCGCCCGCCGGCTCGCTTTGTGCGCACGGGGGACCCCGGCCCCGCCCCGCCCCGCCGCGCCGCCGACCTGTGGCTGACAGCTGGGGGGTGGGGTGGGGGGTAGTGGGGGGAGCCGGAGAAGCCGGACCCCTGCCCTGGGACCTGCGGGGAGCCGCCCCCCCTGCCCTGGGACCTGCGGGGAGCCGCCCTTTCCCGGGCTCTTCTGCCGCCGCCTCCTCCTCGTGATGGGGGTGGGGGGGCCGGGGGGGGGGGGTCCCATAGCCACCACCTCGGGCCCGGACCGAACACGATAGCCTATCAGGAGCGATTCTCAGTGGCTTAGGGTTTATCTAGAAAAGAAGGACGTTTCTCCTTTCATCACAAAAAATAAAAAATAAAAAATAAATGGGTAGCAGGAGGCTCTTCCTTAGGCGCTCTCCTCCAGGGCCAGTGTCATGCCGTTAATATTTAATAGCCCACTCTTTGTATAATTGACAGAGAGGCCAGAAATGGGACCTGGTGCTGGGGGGGGGGGGAGGAAATGTTCTTCTCCTTCAGCTTTTTCACGGGCCCTGGGCTCACGTTGCAGCTGCCTTTTCAAGGGTCACAATGGTGAAATTTATACATGGCAGTGGAACCCCCTTTTAGAGTCCAGTGCCTCGGGCCACATGGATGGGCCGAGGAGCATGGTCTCAGGTCTCTCCATCCTCCTGCGTGTTGTGGATACCTTCTGCTCTCTGCAAGTTAGGTGTTTTGTTTCTTTATTGATTCCGGGGTGGGGGTGGGGTTGGGGTGGGGTAAGAGGACAGCGAGGGACAACAATTGGCAGGTTCGTCTTTGTAGAGGCGTGGGGCTCCTGAGTCCTTTTAAATGAGATCGGTCTTCCCTATTTTATATGTATTGGCTTATACGGCGATGGTGACGTTTTAAAAGTTGGGTAGCGATGTCTCAAAACATTTTTGCTATGTACCTCTGAAAAAATAGGAAACAAGGCGAATCTATGGGGCAGGGTCTGCTTTTAAGAGGTGTGTTTAGAGAGAAGCAAATGACACTTCTTTTTTCATGAACTGCTGCCAAGCTAGCATGTGATTATTGAAATGCTGTTCTTTAAGGGTTACACGTAGCTAGTTGAAAAATGAGTTTTTACCGTGCTAGCTGAGTTTTTGCATCTGTAAACCTCAGTTTCTTCATCTTTAAAATGGATGTTGTAGAAGGAATAATGCCTTCCTCTTAGGGTCAGGCCAAGTAATAACAGCACAGTGACTTTATTAATTTTTTAAATTATTTCCACTTATAGATAATATGGTTCTTTTTTAAAAAAAGTGTATTATTGATTTTTTTACAGAGAGGAAGGGAGAGAGATAGAGTTAGAAACATCGATGAGAGAGAAACATCTATCAGCTGCCTCCTGCACACCCCCTACTGGGCATGTGCCCGAAACTAAGGTTCGTGCTTTTGACTGAAACCGAACCTGGGACCTCTCAGTCCGAAGGCCGACATTCTATCCACTGAGCCAAACTGATTTTGGTGAGCACAGTGACTTTTTATGATGGATTTGTTTTAACTGGATTAGAAAATATTTTATCAGAACTCTCTCTTTTTTTTTAAATTGAATTAGTGCCTGCATCAGTGATATTTATATGGCAAAGATAGATTAGGATCCAAAAGCAAAAATAAATAATCCAGAAAATACTTTAAAATTTACTAATTTAAACAAATTACTATTGATAAGTATATTAGAGTGGACTTAATGACTTCATTGAAGTGAATTATATTTAATTACTTTAAATAAGACTTCTTTTCAAATATTGCCATTGTAAAGATAAGAATCCTGAATTTTGTTTTCATTTTATAAGTTCCTCCCAGATATTACTTGGATGGTTCTGTTTGTCATGAAACAAAAGTGACAGTCTTGTTCATTTCTTGATGTTTCTGATTTGCACTGAAGTTGCACCATTTTTTTTTTTAGCATGCTTTAAAAAAAGAACCTGCTTTTGACTCTGGGTCAGTGCATGGGACTGAGTGTATTTAGAGGCCACAGACTCTTCCAATCCTCCATACTTAGGATAGATTAAATTTCCTTTTTTTTGTGAGCTTAATAGTTTATAAAGCTCCATTTAGTATCAAGTTATACAGGCTTGAAATGCAAAATTTTTACTTGAGTACTATTGGGATGTTCATCAAAGTCTTTTTAGATTTGGAAGAAGCTAATAGGTTTATATACTGATTGTAGAAATATGATTAATTTCCTAAAATACTCCTAAAGATTTCTTTTTTTTTAATTTTTAAAAAATATACTTTATTGATTTTTTACAGAGAGGAAGGGAGAGGGATAGAAAGTTAGAAACATTGATGAGAGAGAGACATTGATCAGCTTCCTCCTGCATGCCCCCCACTGGAGATGTGCCCACAACCAAGGTACATGCCCCTGGCTGGAATTGAACCTGGGACCCTTTAGTCTGCAGGCCGATGCTCCATCCACTGAGCCAAACCCCCTAAAGATTTCTTTTCTTTCTTTCTTTCTTTTTTTTTTTACAGAGGAAGGGAGAGGGATAGAGAGCTAGAAACATTGATGAGAGAGAAACATTGATCAGCCGCCTCCTGCATGCCCCCTACTGGGGATGTGACTGCAACCAAGGTACATGCCTTTGACTAGATTCGAACCTGGGACCCTGTAGTCCACAGACCGACACTCTATCCACTGAGCCAAACCAGTTTTGGCCCCCCTAAAGATTTCTTAAAGACATTTTACTATCACATATTATGGAAGCATTCAGTCTGTGCTGGTTGAGGGAATCCTAGCTAATAAAAGAGTAATATGCAAATTGACCATCACTTCAACAGATGGCCAGCAGGGGAGGGTAGTTGGGAGGGACCAGACCTGGAAAAGACACAGTTGTGGATGATCAGGCCAGCAGGGGAGGGCAGTTGGGAGGGATCAGGTCTGCAAGGAAGGGCAGTTGTGGGCAATCAAGCCTGCAGGGGAGGGCAGTTTTGGGTGACCAGACCTGCAGGAAAGGATAGTTAGGAGTGACCAGGCTGGCAGGGGAGGGCAGTTAGGCGTGAACAGGTCTGCAGGGGAGGACAGTTGGGGACCACCAGGCCTGCATGGGATGGCAGTTGGGAGTGACCAGCCTGGTAGGGGAGGGCAGTTAGGGGTGACCAAGCTGGCAGGGGAGGGCAGTTAGGGGCAATAGGGCCATCAGGGGAGCAGTTAGGTGTCGATCAGGCTGGCAGGGGAGTGGTTATGGGGTGATCAGGCTGGCAGGCAGAAGCAGTTAGGGGCAACCAGGCAGGCAGGCAGGCAGGTGAGCAGTTGGGAGCCAGCAGTCCTGGGTTGTGATAGGGATGTCCTACTGCCCGTTTAGGCCCTATTGGGGCAGTGGATATCCCTCAAGGGGTCCCAGATTGGAGAGGGTGCAGGCTGGGCGGAGGGACACACCTTCTCCCCCCTCCTGCCCACTCCCCAGTGCATGAATTTCCAGTGGTCATGACCCACTGGTGAGAACTGTTACCAGGGTCACCTAAGACCATCGGAAAACACAGATATTTACATTACAATTCATTAACAGCAAAATAACAGTTATGAAGTAGCAACGAAAATAATTTTATGGTTGGGGGTCACCACGACATGAGGAACTGTATTAAAGGGTTGTGGCATTAGAAAGGTTGAGAACCACTGCGCTAGAGGAAAAGAGAGCTTTCTTTGTAGGAAACGTAAGAAGGTGTTTAGCAGTTATTAAGGAATTTAATCTGATTTTTCTGTTGTATCAGTTTCATTGCAAAAAAATCTCATTGCTTTAGATTAATTGAACTCATTGTCTACTAAGAAAACTTACGGAGACCTGGGACCCCTGTCTTATATATAGGACATCAATATCACTTTCTGATTTGAGGTATCATGAATTAATGAAAACTAGCTGGCCCTTTGGTAAATCATGAAAGTTTTAGCATCTGTAAATTAAGATATTTGGATTTAAATCTGTAAATCTTTCAATAATAAAGATTTTTAAAAGACATTTGGATTTAGTGATCTCTAACATCTTGTCTGATCTGACAATCTATAATATTTTTAAATTCTAAAGCTTTTTTTTTTTAAATATGTTTTATTGATTTCTTACAGAGGAAGGGAGAAGGAAAGAGAGTTAGAAACATCAATGAGAGACATCGATCAGCCGCCTCCTGCATGCCCCCTACTGGGGATGTGCCCGAAACCAGAATACATGCCCTTGACCGGAATTGAACCCAGGACCTTTCAGTCCGCAGGCCGAGGCTCTTTCCACTGAGCCAAACCGGTTTTGGCTAAATTCTAAAGCTTTTGAGTTATTAAATATATTTAAAGGGATATTTTGAAGAATTAATATATTAATTAATAAAGTACTTCCTTGTAGCTGTGGGCTGTTTGATTCCACCCAGGAAAGAAATCTAGAGTCTCTAGATTTTTCCCTGAAGGCACTAATTCAGTATAATGTGTAGCCAAAAAATCCCACATAATGCTGAACATCATCAGGAAGTAAGTTTGAAACAATCTTTCTTATTCAGGAATAAAACTAGCTCCTATTATGCTTGAAGTATTACAAGTAGGAAACCTCAACATATACATACATGGTGGAACTAGAGATCTGTTTAGAGAAGTAGCTTGTCAAGGACTGGATGGTTTTCTTTCTTTACACACACACACACATTATTGATTTCAGAGAGGAAGGGAGAGGGAGAGAGAGAAACAATGATGACAGAGCATCATTGATTGTCTGCCTCCTGCACGCCTACTGAGGACGGAGCCCATAACCCAGGCGTATGCCCTTGATCAGAATTGAACCCAGGACCCTTTAGTCCCCAGGCCCACACTCTTATCTACTGAGCCAAACCAGCTAGGGAGAGAAGTGGATGGTTTTCTATGTGAGGCCTGATTCTAGAGATAATGAGATTATTCAGTCTGAAACTGTTAATCTTGTGAGAAGCTGGGATTAAAGACCATCAAGGTAGGTAGAGTGGTAATTCAGCTGGTGTGAAATCCACATGAGAGAATGTCAGCAAAAGAACTTTGAAAATGCAAAACTGAGAAGAGCTTCAGCATGGGACTGTATCTTTTATTAATTAGTGAGTGACCATGAACTAACCTTTTTGGGTTTTATTTTATTTGTAAAACCAGAGCAGTGGCTGTTAGAAAGACCTCACAGGTTACCTCTTTATTCATTAAACATTCATTAGAACGTGCTGTGCATAAAATACTTTGCTGAGTCATGTGGGGAAAACAGGGCTAGGACTTGGTCCCTACCCTACAGAAACTTAGAAACTCCTTGGGAAAAGATTCAAAGTAGTAAAAATCAAATATGTTAGCATAAAATAATTGGTAAAAGGGTCACATATTATGTTGATAAAATGGTGGTATCTGAACAGAATTTTGCTAAGTAGAATGGGGAGGAGAAAACACTGGTAGCTGTGGACAAGGGACCGTGATGCAGTAAAAAACTGGTGAAAAGGATCATGGCAGCTCAGGTTTGGTAGAGCCCTTACCTAGACTTACCAGGTCTGGTAGTCAGCCTTCCTACCATTTGAAGCTGGGGATTGTGGGCAAATAACAACCTCTTGACTTGCTCATTTAGATTCTTTCATACTTCGTGGGATAAAAAGAATTAAAAAGAAAGCGTGTCTAAAACATCTTCATCTCAAAATTAGGGCTCATTATTTTAAGTGATAAAAGTGTTATTTTTTTTTGCTACAGAGAAAAATTGGACAAAGAAATTAATGTATGATCCCATTATCTAGAGATAATCATTTTTGTATGTGTGTATTTATTTAAATAAAATAGGCTTATTCATATCTTATATACTGTTTTTGAAATCAGATTTTTAAAATTTATGAATCAGGTTTTTTTATAATGGTAGTAGATAAGGATTTCTCCCTTCCAGTGACTGAATAACATCTATGGCTATACCATAATAATGATTGGTTGATTATTATTGTTATACTTCATTTTCTATTTGCTCAGTATTCTTTGGGATAAATTCCTATAAATTGAATTGATAGGTCAAAAGTATATATCTTTGAAGCCGTTATATATATTACCAAACAGTCCTCTGGGGACATTGTACCATTTACATTCCCACCATCAGTAATTGAGAGTATTTGTTTGTCTAGCATAATTGTCAATGCTGAGCATTATTCACTTTAATCTTTGCCTATCTGGTAGATAGGTTAAAAATTGCCAACTTAATTTAAAGGCAATTTAATTGTAGAATGTATATCAAACCTGTTGATTAAGCATTATTGCTTTAGTGTGACTTTGACCTTCGGAAGCATAGGAACTGTTAATAACCATTGGGATTAGCATTTGTTGGCCTTTGTAAATGTTTGTTGAATTAAACAGTAGTTTCCAGTTCATGTCTAGTCAGTCTGTGAGAGAGAGGAAAATGATAAAGTTCTTATTTTTTTTAATGTAATCTGGATTGCTGAATGATGGTATTCAAAAGTAGGGCCTCGGCCAGCCAATGGGATGGAAACATGTATTATTCCTGTTACTTGGGTGTTCTGATAAGTGTTTTATTATATAGCATATTCACTGTTTTACAAAAGAGGATTTTGAGCCCCAGCTGAGCCAGGATTCAAAATTGGATTTGCCTAACTTTCCATTATGCAGGCACTCCTTAACATATTGGAAGGATGTAGTCTTGAATAGCCATGCATAAATGTTTATCTTCAACCACTGGTGCAGATGCTACAGTTAGTTAACAACAGCCTCTCCCACTCTTGCTGACTGACACAAAGGGAGGTGACACTCTTTGAGAAATGGGGAGCAGACCAAAGCCCCCACTTTGCCTGGGTCATCCAATAACCTATGGGAGGCCATGCCAAAGGTCTGAGTTCAAAAGTAGTTCCAGTGAAGACCCCTCATAGCTTTTGTCGTCAGAGTTTTCCGATAAAAGAGGATGATTTACTTTACATCATGCAAGGCCAAATAAAATATGTCAACTTTACAATGTTGATATCTCACTTGGATAAAGAAAGAATATGGCAGGCTAGCATTCTCTCTGCTCTGATTATGATTATCATGGTGCTATGAATTATAAGGTATCCAACAGAGGGATGGAGATGTGAATCAAAGCTCTGTGTAGAATGCAGGCACAGGCACACAAACCTGTGTGGAGCAAGAAGAGTATATAGTACTTTAGCCTTCAGGACAACAGGGCAGGAAACGGAGAAAAACGGTTTAATTTTACCTTTGTCATCCCTGCTAATCTTCAGCTGGTCAAGACTAGAAGCTGCTCCAGGAACAACGGTAGTGTCACAGGGTTTAGGAGCATTGGCTGGATTCAGATCATAACCTTTCTTTAGCAAGTTGCTTAATCTCTCGGACTGTAATATTTACCTTCTAGGATTATCGTGAGGATTATATGAGATGTTTGTAAAACACTTCAGACAGTGGCATACATTGAAGTGTTCAAGATAACTATTATTAATATATTGTATACTTAAGTGTTTTACTTTGACTGCTCATTTTCACATAGTTAATGTTTTTATGTCTTTTTAAAACACTGTTTACTTGTAAAGGAATTTTATTTCGAATGTGTCATTGACCAAGAAGTAATGGGTAATAATAGTTATAGAACTTTAAATCTATCACCACAGAGATTGTCTGGTTTTACCACCTCTATTTAGAGGGGTGGGGGAACAAATGGAAATACCTGGCTTGTCCAGGTTCATTCAAACAATGGTACAATGTTGCAGTTAGAAATTATATCTTCTTAATCTTCTTGTTTTTTTAATCTGTTTGATAATTATCATTGTAAAGTTTATGGACATTACATCCTGTAGTTGAATTAGAGATCTGTTGGGGAGATAAAACAGTATTATGAGCACACTTTTACTCCTACACTGTTTCAGTGACTGTTTAAGGACATTTTCTTTTGTAATCAATTTGGCTTTCAAATTTGAGCGAAGAAGTGAGAATCGATGGCTGTTATTGCTTTATGGTAAAACTGAAGTACTTGGATCTTTATACTTGGCTCACAGAGAGTGACTAATTTGGACTGGGTTCATACAAATTTGGAATACAGGTTTATTTGCTATGGAGAATTTCACTGTAATCTGATTAACAAGCCTTTCCTCCTTTGCTCTATCTACTGGGACAGGCTTTGGCCTGTATGCTGTTTTGATGTGGCCAGCAAGCTAAGAATGGGGTTTGTTTATTCACATTTTTAAGAGTTGGGGGGAAACACAAAGGTGAATATGTGACAGAGACCTTATGTAACTTGCAAAGCCTAAAACATTTACTACCTGGTCCTTTATAGGAAAAAATTTCCCAACACCAGGATGAGGGCGTGAAAATGGCTTTATTAATATAGAATTTGACCTGACGAAATGTTTTGATTTGTTTTAAAGATATCCTTTAAAAAAATAGATTTTATTGATTTTTTACAGAGAGGAAAGGAGAAGGAGAGTTAGAAACATCAATCAGCTGCCTCCTGCACGACCCCTACTGGGGATGCGCCGGCAACCAAGGTACATGCCCTTGACCGGAATCAAACCTGGGACCCTTCAATCCACAGGCCAATGCTCTATCCACTGAGCCAAACCGGTCAGGGCTAAAGATATCCTTCTTTAAGAAAATTTAATGTAAGTGCAAATTTAGATTAAAATATTTAGAAAATAATTTTAACACCACTAAAGAGTTATTTGCTTTCTAGAAGGACATTTTGTATTAGCTTGTGTAAGTAGGAACTCTACTTGTGGAAGTGTATGTTTACAGATCATTAACTATTTGGCTGGCACATGTAAAGCTGGTATGTCTGTTTCACTGCCAGCTGAAGGTCCAGGAACTGGAGATAAAGCTTTCTTACAGTTGATTGACAATCGGCTGATGAATTCTTTCATCAATGTTTGAAATCAGGCTCCATTGCCTTACTTGCCACTTGAAAGGTATATTAATTGCATACAATGAAGTATATATGTAAGCTTGTTGTTTTCTTTTAACCCCTCAAACTATTAGGTACTATGTGCTGTTTTATAAATAACTTGGAATTCAGTGACTTGTTTCTTAAATGGTTTGGTCATTAAAGCTGATTTAGTCACAGGCACTCTCTGGGCACTAGGGCTGCAGCAGCAAACAAAACACAAAGTGCCTGTTCCTCTGGAGCTTTTGGGGGTAGGGAGTGACTAAGTAAAATACGTATTATGTTTGTAAGTTCAATGGAAAAAAAATAAAACACGGTGGAACGGTGGGCGGTTATGATTTTAAATCAAGTGGTTAAGGGACAGCCAGCCTGAGGAAGTGATGGTTGGGGGAAGGTAGGAAGAAGGTTAAACAACATACGGGTTTCTGAAGAGAGCATGCTCTAGGTAGAGGAACAGTGGCTATACAGGCCTTGAGGTTGGAATCTTATGTTAACAATTATATGAGTGAGTGTGCTGGGGAAAGGTGGCGAGATAATGATACTGCTTTTGTGCATGTTGAGATTTTGAGGTATTGATGGGGCATCCAAATAGTTACAGCTAGCAGGCATTTGAGGAGAGGCTGGGGCTAGAAGGAAATCTGTGGGTCACTAGATGATAGGGGGTACTGAAGTCATGTGTGGAGGTTCTCCCGGAGTTCCATGTGCAGCGAGAAGAGTAGAGGACTGAAGAGGGAACTCTGGGGAACACAAACATGGGCTGGGGATGAAAGAGCAACGTGGAAGGAAGACTTCGGTCCATCCTCATCAGAGCTAAGTGGTAGAATAGGAGAGGGCAGTGTTACTAAAGCTGTAGCAATGGAGTCTTTCCGACTTCTATGCCTTGCTCATCTCTGCTAACTCCCAATCAAGTCCACCGTTGAGTGCCGCTGTCCCCACTGCCAGGCTAATACCTTGGTTCAGGCCTACCTCATTTCTTGCTAGGACTCTAATAATAGTCTCTTATTTAGTCTCCTTACTCCTAAACCTACCCTTGTCAGTTTTTTCACACTTTTGCCATAGTGGTCTTTCTAATATACCAAAACACTGCCAGTGGCTTTCCATTATCTTCAGGATAAAGCTGAACCATCTCAGCTTGGCAAAACATGCCCTTCATGATCTGCATCCCCTCTTTGTTCTCACTTTCTGGCTTCTTTCCCCCTCACATTCTAAATTTCAAGCGTGCAAATTATTTGTCCTTTCTAGAAGGACACTTGTTTGCCTCCAGCCTCTGTATATGCTTTCCTTACTTTCTAGAATGACTACTCTTCCATGGCTCATTACCACCACTACAAGATTTGGCTAACGTGTTACCTTCTCTTCAAAGCCTTTTCTGAGTTCCAAACAAAACCAGAATACTCCATTAGAGCTGGCTTCCTAGTTTGTTGCTTATCTCTAGTGTGGTCCTAATGACAGTATCTTAATATCATGTTTGCTTTCCCTCTCAAATTTATGAGCTCCTAGAGGACAGTGACTTTGACATATGGGTATTTGTATTCTTAGTGCTTGGCTTATGTAGTAAATGTCTATTGCACTGATTCTCAACACTAGGAAGTTGTTAGAAATGGAGATTCTTTTTTTAAAAATATTTTTTTTAATTGATTTTTTTACAGAGAGGAAGGGAGAGGGATAGAGAGTTAGAAACATTGATCAGCTGCCTCCTGCACACCCCCTACTAGTACATGCCCTTGACCTGAATCGAACCTGGGACCCTTCAGTCCGCAGGCTGACAACGCTCTATCCACTGAGCCAAACTGGTTAGGGCAGAAATGGAGATTCTTAGGTCCCATCCCGGGCTTACTGAATCAGAACCTCAGGAGGTGAGGCCCAGCAGTGTATGGTTTAACCAGCCCCCCAGGTGAGTCTGATGCATTTTTGAGAACCATAAGTCCAGTGAAATGAATGATGAAAAACAAGCACTCTGGTCTCACGAGTATCTTGTATTCAGTCCATAGAGAAAGGAAATATCAATGCTCTAGTGCTGTTTGCAAGAACTTAAAATAGTGAGCATACGTGGTTAAGATTGACAATACTTTTGATGTAACAAATTTGGGCTCAGAATCTGTTCTGAGCAAATTAAACCTTTAAAATTGGAATTAGATCAACTAGAAGGAAGATAGAAATTTGTTATTTAAAGAATCACTTATACTATCACCATCAGATAATCAAATTATCAATGATTATTTCTAGCAGATATTATGGTTTTTATTCTTTTGCTTATGATTAACATTATTAACAAGTATATGTTTTTATTTAGAAACCTTTATCTTTGAGTCATTTTAAATATTAAAAATAAGTTGAAATACACTGATCTAAATTTTTTTGCCCCTGGTGTGTATACTAGTATTACATTAGTTTCAGATGTACAATATGGTGATTCGACATTTAGGTACCTTATGAAGTGATCACTATGATAAATATAGTAACCATCTATCACCATACAAAATTATTACAATATTAGTGACTATATTCTGTATGCTGCACATTATATCCCAGGACTTACATATTTTATAACTGGAAATTTATATCTGTTAACCTCCTTCACCTTTTTTTGTCCATCCCAGGGTCCCCACTTCATCTGAAGTTTTTTATTGTGTTTAAGCTATCTTTTTATTTTCTAATATCTAAACTGAGAATTAAAGAAATCAGTTAAATCTTGTGTCAAATTAAATGAAGTTCCATGTAATTACTGCCTATTTTTATGGATCCATATATACTTTAGAAAATTCTTGTTGAACATTGTATTGTGTTTTTTTTTTTTAAATATATTTCATTGATTTTTTTTACAGAGAGGAAGGGAGAGGGAAAGTTAGAAACATCGATGAGAGAGAAACCTTGATCAGCTGCCTCCTGCACACCCTCTACTGGTACATGCCCTTGTCCGGAATCGAACCTAGGACCCTTCAGTCTGCGGGTGGACGCTCTATCCACAGAGCCAAACCGGTCAGGGCTATAAAAAAAAATCTTGATTCTTTTTTTTTTTTTCTACAACAGGCTCAGGTACTTTTTTAAGTTAATAAACTTTATTTTTTAGAGCAGGTTTAGGTTCACAGGAAAATTGAGTGGGAAGCACATAGAGTTTCTGAATATTCCCTGTTCCCACATTTGCAAAACTTTGCCCATTATCACCATCCCACTCAGTGTCGCATTTATTACATTTATCACCACCAATGGACTGACATTGACACATTATTGTTAGACCCTATCCACTTTAACCTTTCGGTTATTACCTGCAGTCCATAGTTTACAAGAGGGTTCTCTTATGGGGTTGAACATTATATATGTTTTCACACATGTATAACGACATATACCTAACATTATAGTCCATATAGAATAGTGAAACTATTAGAGGCCATAAGGAGCCTCTCTACTCTGCCTAGTTAGACTCCCTTTAAAAAGTTTTCATAGACCTCCTTACCCAGTGATTTACTTTTATGTCTAATTTTCATCCTATTGAGGTGAATAGGTATAAATTCTTTAAATTCCTTTTATTTATAATTCTTAAACAAGTAGTAAACTAAAACAAATTATAAATTAAATGCCATTAAAACTATAGAGCTGCCCTTACCGGTGTGCTAAGTGGTTAGAGCATCAGCCTGCACACTGGATGGTCTCGGGTTTGATTCTCAGTCAAGGACATGTACCTGGGTTACATGTTCTATCCCTGGACCTAGTCAGGGAGGCAACTGATCCCACATCAATATTTCTCTCTTCCCCTCAGTGTTCTCTTCCACTCTCTCTAAAAATCGACAGAAAAAATAATCCCCACTCCTTGGGTGAGGATTAAAAATATATATATATGTAAAACAAATGATGTCTTACTGAAACTAAATGCCATTTGGGTTTAATAGACATAAATACTATGTATTTTACTTTTCCCTGATTTACTTTATTATTTCCATTTTTAAGCATTATGGATCATCATAGGAATCATTGTCATTATCATGCATATTAATATTTTCAACCCAATCTATTTTGATGGACCATTTTAATAGTACACTGCAATAATAGTGCTAAAAAATAAATACTCGTTTAATGAAAAGTTCTTTGTTGTCTATTTAAAGCTATTTATTGCTGTGAAGTGTTGGAAAGTGGTTCATAAAAAGAAGAATACTACTGAATATAGAACTGACAGCTCTATGACACTTTTTTTTTAGTTTGGCATACTTGTTCTGTCTCAGCTTGGCACAGTAGGGTTATAAATACCAGTGCAGAGGTGGGTACTGTAGTCTTGTCGCAGCATTTAAATTTAAAGATGGTCATTCAGAAGATCGAAGATATATATAATTTTTTAAAAGCTTAAAAGAAAAATGAAAAAAAAAATTTAAATTCTCAGAGAACTCATGAATCTCCAAGAATAAGTCCTTAGATCCAAGAAACCGCTATTAACATAATATTGCTAATAACTAAATAAGTTTATGAAACAGTATCATGTAATATTTAAATAAATTCACAACTTTAAAAAATCCTTACCAAATATTGGATAGCTAGCCTAATTTTAAACCTATAAAACTTGTGCCAAGTTTAAATCATATGAGTATTGTGTTTAATATTTTTAAGAGTGTTTACCCGAGATTCTTCAAACTGAAAGCTGAAAGAGTATTTTTTAAAAATATATATTTTATTGATATTCTACAGAGAGGAAAGGAGAGGGAGAGAGAGTTAGAAACATCAATGAGCTGCCTCCTGCACACCCCCTACTGGGGATATGTCTGCAACCAAGGTACATGCCCTTGACCAGAATCAAGCCTGGGACTCTTTAGTCCGCAGGCGGACGCTCTATACACAGCCAAACCAGTTAGGGGAAGAAAGAGAGTATTTTGTTTCTTTTAGATTAAACTGTGATGACATAAGAGTTGAGCTTCCTGAAAAATACCCACAGAGGAAGCCATTTGTAATAGGATAGAACTAGAGACTTAAGAGGAACAGAGACACTGGGAGAGAGAATCTTGGAGACAACGTCTGCCTCTTCAACTCTATAGTTTCCTGATTCCTTTCCATCAAATTCCTTTCTGGTTGATGCTAGTTCCAATTAAGTTTTTCACTTAGCACTAGAAAGCATCCCTGTGTGTGTGTGTGTGTTCCATATTATAATTTAAAAGATTTCTTCTTTTTTTACAGGTGAAGACGGAGCTGGGAAAACAAGCTTAATAAGAAAAATTCAGGGAATAGAGGAGTACAAGAAAGGAAGAGGACTGGAATATTTGTACTTAAATGTTCATGATGAAGACAGGGATGGTGAATATCATCTATTTGTAATCTAAGTTTTCTGAAGTCTTTCCAAGGTGCACTGCTGCTCATATTAGTCTTCAGTGTGCCATTTTTCACTAAGAGTCCTACTATGTCATGCTAATCAGTAAATAGTTATGTTTAGGCATACGTTTATTGGTTTGGGATTGGGATTCATTGAGTCATACTTTTAAATATCTTAATGTACTCTGGTGTGCAGACCAGCTTTCTTGCTATCATTGAAGAATATCAATTTTCAGTTCATTTTCCCTCAGATGATTAAATAATAGTATCCCATGATTGTTTACTGACTCCCCTTTATATCCTTTATCTCCTTTTCATTTTTTGACATAAAAATGTCATTTCCCCAGCTTTTCTTACCTGATCAACCATTTTTTTCTTCTATAGATCACTTGCCTTCTCATTTTTATATATAATATCTTGAATATGCATGGCTCTGTCTGCTGATGGTAAGAATAGCAACATGTTATTCAGTCTGTGGTTTGGGATTAAGAAATATGAAGTAGAGGATGCTGATGTTCCATGTTGGCAGTTAAATCATTTCCCTGAATATTTGATAGGCCTTTACTAAATTGGTAGATGTGACCTAAGTAGTTGAACTTTGTTAAAAGATGCATCTCCTATGGAGATGATCTAAAAATACCAAGTATTGTTTGTTGGGTGATGAAATAACTTAATCCTGTTGCCTTGGTAACTTTCCTTTGTCTGTTGTAGATCAAACAAGATGTAATGTGTGGATCTTAGACGGAGATCTGTATCACAAGGGCCTCCTTAAATTTTCACTGGATGCCATTTCTCTGAAGGACACTCTAATTATGCTGGTTGTTGATATGTCAAAGCCTTGGACTGCTTTGGATTCTTTACAGAAATGGGCAAGTGTTGTTAGAGAACATATTGATAAATTGAAAATTCCTCCTGAAGAAATGAAAGAAATGGAACAAAAGTGTGAGTAGTCTAGAAATACTAATATAGATTTCAAAAACAAATTTCCTAACTGGCAATCATAATAGATGGGAATTCTTTACTTTGAATAAAGAATGTTCATTTTAATATAGTTTTAAATTGGAAATTTCTACATAATGTCAGATTCTTTCATAGAGGTGCCTTAGGTTCTTTGCTAAAAGACCATATGTGTTCATTATGAAAAGTTGTTTTCAAGATTTAAAAAATTTGAATCTTGCTTCAGCTGCTCATTTTCAGTTCACTTCTTGATAAGCAAAACAATCTTATCAACTTTGTCAAAATGAAATATGGGTGCTCCCTTGTAGGTAACTAACTGTTTTTCTCTTGCTGCTTTTAATATTCTCTCTTTGTCTTTTGCTCTTGGCATTTTAATTATGATGTGTCTTGGTGCGGTCCTCTTTGGATTCCTTTTGTTTGGGGTTCTGTGTGCTTCCTGGACTTGTAAGTCTATTTCTTTTACCAGGTGGGGCAAGTTTTCAGTCATTATTTCTTCAGATAGGTTTTCAGTATCTTGCTCTCTCTCTCTTCTTTTGGCATCCCCATGATTCTGATGTTGGTATGCTTGAAGTTGTCCCAGTGGCTCCTTACACTATTTCATATTTTTGTATTCTTTTTTCTTTTTGCTTTTCCGGTTGGGTGTTTTTTGCTTCTTTGTATTTCAAATCTTTGACTTGATTCTTGCGATCTTCTGGTCTGCTGTTGGATCTCTGTATATTATTTTTTATTTCACTCAGTATATGCTTAATTTCTAGTTGGTCCTTTTTCATATCCTCAAGGGTTTCGCTAAATTAATCGGCCTTTTCTAGAAAATTCTTGAAAAACCTTTTAACCATGATTTTGAACTCCATATCCAGTTGTTTGCTTTCCTCCATTTCTTTCATTTGTGATCTGTTTCTTTGTCTCCACATTTTGGCTCCTTTCCTGAGTTGATAGAGTAGCTTTGTGTGCTAGGTGTCCTATAGCGCTCAGTGACTTAGCCTCCCCAGTTACAGATGAAATACTGCTTTTCTTTGTTATTGTTAATTCATAATAACTCTTTGGGGAGAATTGACACTTACTGTAATTTATATGCAAGGAAACAAAAAACTTGAGAGATCATATATCCTAAATCATTGAAAAAGATGTCTAACTATTTTTAATCTATACCTTTCTTTCCTGTTGGCCATTGCCTTGGGTTTTCATCTCCCCTCTCTATATTTATACTATAGCAGTGGTCCCAGGACTCCCAGCATCAGTATCGGTACAAGCTGGGAGCTATTCAGGAAATATACATTCTAAGGCCCCACCCCAGACTAAGTCAGAAACTCAAGTGCGTGCTTAAAACTCGAGAAGCACTGTTAGATTTCAGCCTTTGCTTTAAAGGGTAGTAGCTACCAGAGCTGCTAAAGGTAAATGCATATTCCTTTGTTCTTGGAGGAACTGCACTCAAGTGTTCAGGATTCCCTCTTCCTTGACACCATGCAAGTTTAAGATTCTTTCTTTATAGTATCTCTGTATAATATTCCCTCATATACTGTTTTAATCCTATTCTGTGGATAATTTGTTTTGCTTTTAAACATGAGAAGCAGTCTTATATGGGAATCCCAGTCTTATATAGGAATCACTGGTTGTTTCTTTGAGAATTCCTCCAAGAATAATTACTGAGTCAAAGTATATATCTTGTTTTAAGTGAAGATTTTGACAACCTTGCAGATGAGTTGTAAACATTTATCAGTGTTGGTAATACCTCATTAATTCTCACCAGGTTTAAAGAAGGTATGTGGCCCAAGATTGCACCTATGTAAAAAGAAGATCTGAATAAAGGTTTAGAAAAAGAAGCTATATTTACAAAATCATCTAGGATTATCATTCCCCCCTCATACATATTTTTCTTTTATCCTTTCTCAGTACTCATTGTAAATTAGAGAAGATAGAGAAACAAAGCTAGATTATGACTTGCCTAAAGTAATTTTTGCAAACTAAACTATGCCTACGTTGAATCCCACTCTTTAGAGCCATTCAGTGTTGTACTCTGCCTCCTAATAATTAATGTGGGATCAGTGTTTCTGTACTGCCCTTGAAATAGTTTTCACAAATCCTTTTTGTTCTTTTACACAAGACAAAGTATAAACTCTGGTAACATATATTTAGATTATGGTAGAAAAAGCTAACTGCTGAAATAAAGCAATTTCTAAACTATGTATTAAATTATTTACTTTGATTTTCAGTGATTAGAGACTTTCAAGAATATGTAGAGCCAGGAGAAGATTTCCCAGCCTCTCCTCAGAGAAGAAATACCATGTCACAGGAAGACAAAGACGACAGTGTGGTTTTACCCCTGGGTGCGGATACACTTACACACAACTTGGGCATTCCAGTATTAGTAGTTTGCACAAAGGTTAGTTTGCTTCCTGATATTAACCAAGGATGAACAACTGTTTTGTTTCCCAGACCCCTTTTGGAGTTGACACATTATTTTTTCCTAGCTAACTTTTTAAAAATTTAAATAATAGTTTTAAATAATTGAGTGATATTTACATGTTGGTTTTATTATCTTGATCATAGTTTCTTTGAAAGGAAACATTACTTTGGATATTCTCTTTGTAATTGCATATCATTTTTCAAATTCCAATTAGATTTCATTATACAGTCAGTTTAAAGAAATAAACACAGGTAAGATGATAAGTTAGTTATTAGTTTTTATAAATTTTTCACATTAAATGTTGGAATACTAATATCCTACTATCAGAAGATTATATATTTTTAAAAAATAGACTTTTAAACATCTACTTTTAACCCTTAAAATAAAATAAGCTTTTAAGCGCTCATTTATGTGATGTTAATATGCAGTTATCAGGGACTTTTTACTTCTTTAATAAAGAGGTTCTGAGAGGATTACTAAAATAAAAATTCTGTTCATTTAATCTGTCACTATATATACTTTATAATAAAGTCAAATTTCCTTTAAAAATGATTTATATATCAAGTTTATCTTCTCTGTAAGTCATGGAATAGTTAAGAAAATGACAGAACAAATAAACCTTTTCAAGATCTAAAATTACTAATATTTTTTGTAATACATAAAATTTGCATATATACTTGAAGGAGGGTATGGAATTTATTCATGTTGGGGGTAAAAATGATAAAAAAATTTAATCTAGCTTAAATTTTACTTTAAGCACTACAAAATTTTTTAATAACAGTTTCAGAAGGGTAGCATTTCAATCAATTGTGTTACCTGCTTTTCAGATGATGATCCTGCTTTAGTTAATTGTTACTTATACCTTTTCTTTAAGACCTTTTAGCCCTGACTGGTTTGGCTAAGTAGATAGAGCGTTGGCCTATGGACTGAAGGGTCCCAGGTTCGATTCTGGTCAAGGGCATGCACCTTGGTTTCGGGCATATCCCCAGTTGGAGGGAAGGGGGTGTGTGTGGAGGAGGCAGCTGATTGATGTTTCTATCTCTCCATCCCTCTCCCTTCTTTTCTTTAAAAATCAATTATATATATATATGTAAAGACTATTTTTAAACTCACACTAGAATCCTCTTATGTGTGGTTTTTGTTTTGTTTGGCAAAGAGTTGTTTATTGGCAGATATTTTCCTGCCAATTACACAACAACTTGCTTCATAAATTTCCATAGGAGAAAACTATTATGCTTAAAGGAACCTGAATGATTAATGTCAGAGATGAATAAAACTTTCAAGCCAGAAGAGATCATCTATATTTCACAGAATCTAAAGCAGGTGTTCTTCAGTTTAAGAGCTTTTAAAATGTGTAGGGAGATGGGAGAACATGTGTGTGCTGGGGTGGATGAAGAACGGTAGTTCCACAGGGCTTAAAAACTAGACATGAGATTCAGAGAGACTAAGCTTCTTGCGTTAGATCCACATTCTCTTATTTCATGTAAAGATGTCTTTACATATCAAATTTGACCCCAAACTAATCTATCTATATAATAGATGAATATGCCAATTAGCTGGGACGCCATAATGTCACTACCGAACAGCAGCAGGGAACTGAGGCTGCATGGCGCCTGGCCAGGGTGAAGGACCTCGGGCCTCGCGCCCAATCTGGAAGGGCTTGATGGAGGTGGGGCCAGAGGGTTCTGGGTCTCACCCAATGCGGGTGGGGCCAGCCAGGTCTGGTTCTCCTGTATTTTCGAAGTGCATACGGGTGGTGGATAGGGACTTGACTCTAGGTCCCATGGCGAGCCCCAGACTCTGACAGGAGGGAGATTTTCATATTTATTTTACTAATTTTCTTTCATCTCTGACACTTTTATTATAGAGTAAGGGCAAATAGAAAATATTAAAATATTTCCTCTAATTCCCTTTATATATATATATGTATATATATATATATATGTATATTTTATGGATATTTTACAGAGAGGAAGAGGGATAGAGAGTCAGAAACATCGATGAGAGACATCGATCAGCTGCCTCTTGCACGCCCCCTACTGGGGATGTGCCCGCAACCAAGGTATATGCCCTTGACCGGAATCGAACCTGGGACCTTTCAGTCCGCAGGCCGATGCTCTATCCACTGCGCCAAACCGGTTTCGGCTAATTAATTCCCTTTTAATGTGCATGAATTTCATGCACTAGGCCACTAGTATTAGGTATAATGAACATTATTGTTTATTTTTAGATTTTATACCTTCAGTTCAGAAAGGTTTTGGTGAAATATTTGAACATGCCCTTTTTTTTTCTGTAACATTTTTCTATAGCAAATAGAATTTAGAATTTGTTTCATTGACTGTACAGGTGACATTTAAAAAATAGCCTATAATCCCCCCTTTTTTTGCTATTGGTGAAATTGTAGTGAGAGTGAAAAGGCACCAGAAGAGAAATAAAGGTCAACAGAGTTATCAGATAAACAGAGGAACAAAGAGGAAATAGTGAGAGATGCAGACTCCCTGGGAACACAGTGTTTTATAGAACTAGAATAGATTTTAGATCTTAAAAACTTTGTTCTAGGACAGTGGTCGGCAAACTGCGACTTGCCACTTTGTTGACTAATGAGTTTGTCGACCACTGGAATAGGGGCTTAATCACAAGGAACAACAACAGCCTGTAATTATTGGAATCAAGAGTCTAAGTCAGTGGTCAGCAAACTCATTAGTTAACAGAGGGCAAACCTCAGCACTGCAGTTTGCCGACCAGTATTCTAGGACATAAATAGTTGAATTGGCAAGTATTATAAGCTTGTCTTGTTCTGTACTAAAACTTTCTCTTTAGTGTTTTCGCCACATTCAGTATAACTTTGAATTCAGTGCCTTTTAAAGAAAAATTATTAGTCTTAAGATTCCAATTAAATGTCTCCAGACAAATAGGATACATTTGATATTCTAGGTCCTTCTGTTCAAAGTGGTAGTTTTGTGATATTCCTCCACCCAAAATTGAACTATTCAAATCATTATATTTAAACTTGATTATTTAAAGATAATGTATTGTTTTTTTAAATTATTTAACCCAACAGTGTGATGCCATTAGTGTATTGGAGAAAGAACATGACTACAAAGATGAACATTTTGATTTTATTCAGTCACATATCCGGAAGTTTTGTTTACAGTGTATCCTTTTAATACGTTGATTAGTGCAATGTACCTTACCTGTCTATTTGTTTGTTTGTTTTTAAGGAAAGGAATTAATTAAATTGATGGGACTTTAGAAATTCCATAAGCTTTGTTCCTTCTGCCACTGGCTGGAAATATTATTTTAGTTCTCAAATCATTTATATCTGGGTATTTTGAGATATAAAAGCAAATATTGAAGCATATAAACTTGATTTGCTGTGTTTAAAGTACTACAGAAAAATAAATAGTAGTCTTATTTGGAAAGTTTCAATGAGTATGCATTTTAATCATTCTGATTAAAAAGTTGTATTCATATCACCAATGTGTTTATATCCTAAAATGCTGAGATGAAACTGTTATGAAACCTAGTAAGTATTATCTTTTTTTAAAGTTCAATTCCTAGTTATAAATAGAATATTTCAATATTCTTAATATAATTAATAATCTTTTAGCTGGCCATTACACTATTGACATTCTGTTTTAGAGTCTGAATAAATGAAACCAGTTGCCTATCCCCCCTAAAGTGATATTCATTTATTGGGTGAGTGGTGGGGCAAGATCAACATTTAGGTTTGTGTGTTCTTATCCTATATAATAAAACCTTAATATGCAAATTGACCAAAAGGCAGAACAACGGGTCACTATGACATGCACTGACCACTACGAGGCAGATGCTCAGCGCAGGAGCTGCCCCCTGGTGGTCAGTTCACTCCCATAGCGGGAGCACCACTCAGCCAGAAGTCGGGCTCAGGGCTGGGGAGCGCAGTCGCACTGGCAGGAGCCTCTTCCATCTCTGCAGCAGCACTAAGGACCCCTCGGGGGTCCCGGACTGCGATAGGCCTCGGGCCAGGCAGAGGGACTCTCCCTAGTCCAGGAATGTCATGCAACAGGCCTCTAGTTTTTAATATGTTTGGTATGTTATCTCCACATATAATCTAAAGCAGTGGTTTCAAAATCTGGCTGTGCCATCTAAGACTTACTTACTAAATGGGAACATTACAAGGTCAGCTAGAGAATCTATACTTTTGAAAAGTTTTCTGGATGATTTTGATGATCACAAGGTTAGAAAACATATAAGGAATCTTATCTAGTCTAGGTTACAAGAATTAAATGAGCCAATTAATAACATGTACAACTAAAAGAAGGATAAAGTGAGGGTTAGGAGTGAACGCTTTTAAGATAATTTACTGTCAAAAACTTCACCACAGTTGGAGTCCACCAAAGAGAGAGAGTTGTGCACCAGATAGTTTGTGGTTTCATTCCACAACCAAAGCTTTGGGTCTGAAAAGTGAAGAAATAATATTAGGAGTAGGCAGGAATGATAAATAATGTACATGTATTTATAATATCAATAGTTTTTCATTTTAATTAATGGACATTTAATTTAAGGACCACTTTTAATAGAAAGCCCAGCTGAATAATGAATAAGATCACTCTGCACTGGTAGTTTCCCTTTCCTTTTTCCTCCAGTACTTTGTTCTCTCCATGGCCCTTTCTCATGTCACATAATGGTTGAGTCAGGTTGAATTAAAGGGCATTAGTCTATGTAAAGAGTCTTTAAAAAGAGAACAAAAAGTGGAAGTAATTGAAGTAGGTATATAAAGCCCTTTTTATCTTTGAAGATTACAAAATTTGAGAACAGCCCCTTTTAAGACGTTTTAATGCTCTACTTGAAAATGTACATACAGAAATGTAATCAGGAAGTAAACTGTCCACTGAGATAATTATAGACCTTTTAATAGAGGTAGGTGACTTTAAAAGAACACAGAATATGACAGGTCACTTCAAGATAGATGTGTGTGTTGTGTCAGTGAGTGAGGGCAACAGTTCAAAATCTATTTTTAATTGCAATGCAAATTTTTCAGCTGTAGACATCTTTCAAATTATAAATTGGTTCACATGACAAAGATCATTGATGAAAAATTTACACAAGCTTTTACTTAAGACTATGATATTTATTTCTACCAAGATTTAGGCTAAGTAGTGTTTAGCAATACCACTTTTAGGTTTAGGTCCTAGCAAATATGCATGTCTCAGATCAGTAGTCCCCCCCATTCCCAGCATTTCCTTTGGCATAAGTTACTATCTCTTTCAGGACACTATGACCAGTGTCATGGAATTTCTGATAGCCTCTCTGACCTCATTGTCAGAAATCTCAGTGACCCTTTTTTTCACAGGCCTCTTTTGATTTATCATGTTGTTTGGATAAAAATTAGGATCAGCTTTAATTAATATATCATGTGATATTGTCTTAGCTCAAGTTTTGGTCATGAAAATTATTTTATCTTGAAAGGTAGCTATGCTCACCACTATACCACCAACACGTTGAAAATTACTTTATCTTGAATCATTTCTGAAAACTTCCTGGTTATACCTACTGGTTCATCTTCTCTTTTCTTGTGGGTCGCTGGAGCTTTGTCCCCAAAGTCCCCCTTCCTGGAACTAGTACAAATCATAAGAGGTACTTGTGTAAACCATTTTTGTTGAAAAGGCAAACAAAACAGTTGTTGATTAATAATACCCCTCCATGAAGTTTAACAAAGCAATTGCCTCTTCATGTGCTTTAAATATAGGTAGTAGTAGTATCAGTATTACTAAATTTACCTTTTCTTTTTTGACTTAATGAGACTTCTGGTTTTATTTTATTACTTGAGGCCCGGTGCACAAAATTTGTGCGAGGGTAAGATCCCTAGTTCTAGCTGGTGTCAGGGCCAGTCTGTGGGGCGATTCGGGGGGGGGTATCCCCTGCTGGCACCGGTCTTGGCCAGCCTGGTGCTGCCTGCTTGCTGGCCCCGCCCCATGCCACCACAGCCAGTCGCCTCCCTCTGCAGAGGCGACTAGCAGGGTGATGGAGGGGCAGTCCCCTGATCGCCCCACTGCCACAGGTCACCTCCCTCTGCAGGGCAACCGGCAGGGTGATCGGGGAGCCCCTGCTGGCACCTGCCTGGTCTGGCCTGTGAGCTGGGAGCAGCTCCTGCACTGAGCATCTGCCCCCTGGTGGTCAGTGCATGTCATTCCACCAGTGGTTTCTCCATTTGGTTGATTTGCATATTAGGCTTTTATTATATAGGACAGTGGTCATCAAACTCATTAGCCAACAGAGCCAAATATCAACAGTACAACAATTGAAATTTCTTTTGAGAGCCAAATTTTTAAACTTAAACTTCTTCTAATGCCACTTCTTCAAAATAGACTCGCTCAGGCCGTGGTATTTTGTGGAAAAGCCACATTCAAGGGGCCAAAGAGCCGCATGTGGCTTGCAAGCCTCAGTTTGCCAACCACTGATTTAGATAGCTTATTATAAAATGTTTTATTTGCCTTTTAGCCTGTATTTAAATATTTTATACTTTTGAAATATTTGATGACTATTTATAATATACCTTTAGACATTATTTTTGAAATGAATAAATTATGTAGCTGTGAATGTTAGGCTGAGAACAAGAACTTTATGACTTGCTTTTAGAATTTGTCCAGAAATTTCTTTAATGGTTTTATTCAGATGGTGCAGCGCTTATTTACACGTCAGTAAAAGAAAACAAAAATATAGATTTAGTATATAAATACATCGTTCAGAAACTATATGGATTTCCTTATAAGATTCCTGCTGTTGTGGTGGAAAAAGATGCAGTATTTATGTAAGTATGCTCTTAAATATATTATTTTATCACGTATTGTTGCTACAGTTTGATGGTGAGTCATCATTTTCAGTTTTGAGGTGAGACCAGTAGAGACCTTTCCATGATGAGTAGGTGAGAATCTGTGCCTAGACTGTTTTATTTATAACCTACCTGACCTATTTATCATTGTCTTTTAGATTTACTTCTAGCCTGAGCCCTCTTCGAAAGCCCATGTTATTGCTATCTATTGAGTGTATATATCAGTATATCTACTTACTCTTTAAATGGTTATGATATAACATAAAACACCCAATGTATAATTTAAACATGATTTTAAAAAGTTACCTGAATAAAATTGGGAGGTAGTAAACCATAACTTGAGCCCTATAATTTAAAAAGCTGATTAGTTTTCCATAAGTGGTCAAATTTATTTTTATAAAAATGTTCCTTTTAAGCTGATTATGGCTTAAATGAAAAGAATGACTATATAAATGCTTGAAAATTTCTCATGTGTGTTTCTTTCCAGTCCAGCGGGGTGGGATAATGATAAGAAAATAGGAATATTACACGAAAATTTTCAAACATTAAAAGCAGAAGATAATTTTGAAGACATTATAACTAAACCACCTGTTCGAAAGGTAACAGTTTTAGTATATACACATATAGTCTCAATACTTATGCCTTTAAACTAAGGGGGAAGTCCATAATTTTAAGATTGTAAGGTAGAAAGATAAAAGTGTTTTATCCTTTTAAAAGGGTTTCTAGGTGTAATTTGGGTGTTGGAAATATATAATTCAATATAAAGATCTGTTTTATCAGAACATAAAGCAGCTATTCAGTTACTGAATCATACCTTAGCCTTTGGCATATTTGTATTAGAAAATATTAGTTAAGAGTTCATATTTTAATGGAAATCACAGATTCGAATGAGTGAGTATATGGATCTTGAACAGTTTGAATAGGTAGAAGCTGTGAACTTTCTAACCTAGAGCTCAGAGTTAGTCTTGACTATTATATGTCACTCTTATGACTGTTAAATTGGGTTCCAGAAGGTACCTTTTCTTCATATATATTAATTTCAGGTTAAGCAGTTCATGATGTTCAATATTAGGTATTACAGACATTTCTGAAAAGTTGTATATAGTACTTCTCACTTTGAATTTGTATGTTTGAAGAAAAAGTAATTTTGATCTAACATACATTAAGAGTCTTACTTAAGAATCCATTTACATTCAGCAACTGTCTTCTGTTTGTGGGTAATCAGGAAAAAGAAAAGTAATGTCAAATGAAAAATCAGTTGATGTGGTATTGGGTTTGGATGTCTATTAAAGAAATGCACACATCAAAAAGCAATGGTTTCCCCCAGTTTTTCTTTTACCAACAAATTGGGCTTTGTTTTAGTTGCCTTGATTTAACCATGTTTAGGCACTAGGTCTAGGTGCTAACTAGGAGGTGTGATGTAACAGTAAATCAAGTGGTCAGAAGTGCTATGCAAGTGAAGCAGAGGGGAGAAACAAGACGGGGACCAGAGGCATGCTCTGCTGTCCGTGGTAAGAGGGGAGAGTGAAGGCAGAGGAAACCGGAAGTGCATGTGCCCAGAGGCAGGAATGCCCAAAGAGTTAGGAGATAAAAGGCAGAGATAAGGTCTTTTGGAGCCTCACTAGGGCTGCAGAAAGGACTGTGGATTTCATTCTTAGAGGGATGGAAAGTGCTTGGAGGGGGCGTTTGAGTTAGAGGAATGATGTAATCTAATCTAACCTTTTAAAAGGATCACTCTGGCAGCTGGTGGAAAACAGACCATGTGTGCATGAAAAGCCACTTGCTCCTGGTTTCTCTGAAATAAGAATGTGATGGCTCTTCTGTCTGCTGTATCATTAGGAAAAATGAGTTGCAAATGTCCCTGCTTCTAGACTTGCTCATTTATGCATTGCTCATTGCTCATTTCAGTTTGTGCATGAGAAGGAAATTATGGCAGAAGATGACCAAGTGTTTCTTATGAAGCTACAGGTATGAAATTACATCATAAACAGACTTAATGTGGTTAAGGGTTAAACTGTTATTGTAGATAGTTTCTTTAAGAATACAATATAGCCCTAGCCAGTTTCCTTAGTGGATAAGTGTTGGCCTGCTGACCGAAGGGTTCCAGGTTCGATTCTGTTCGAGGGCACATATCTGGATTGCAGGCTCCTCCCCAGCCCGGGCCCTGGTCAGGACACGTGGAGGAGGCAACCAATAGATGTACTTCTCTTACATCGATGCTTTTCTCTGTCTTTCCTTCTCTCTTCCACTTTCTCTAAAATCATTGAAAAAAATGTCCTTGGCCGAAACTGGTTTGGCTCAGTGGATAGAGCATCGGCTGCGGACTGAAAGGTCCCAGGTTCGATTCTGGGCAAGGGCATGGACCTTGGTTGCGGGCACATCTCCAGTGTGGGACATGCAGGAGGCAGCTAATCAATGTCTCTCTCTCATCAATGTTTCTAACTCTCTATCCCTCTCCCTTTCTGTAAAAAAGCAATAAAATATATTAGAAAAAGAAAAAATATCATTGGGTAAGGATTTAAAAAAAAAGAAGAAAATACAATACATGTTATATGAGTATCTAACCTAGAATTCTATTGTGTGTATTTTCAGACCCTTTTAGCAAAGCAACCACCAACTGCAGCTGGACGGCCTGTGGTCAGTATTACAGATTTTGACCAAATTATTAAAATGCAATGCATACTGCTTTAGTTCTTTATTTCTTAATCCATACACATGTCTCATATGAGTGTGCTTTAATATAAATGTGAATTCAGAATTCTTCTGGAATTTGTGAGATTTTTTTTAAAGATAATTTTACTCCCTTTTAGATGACTTAAATGGTAAAGATCTATTTTGCAGTGTTTGTCATGCATTAGTTTTGAACCATTTATATGAATTATTTTATAAATCCTCACAACAGCCCTATGAGGCAAGAAATGTTATTAGTCCCATTTTGTACTGGGGGAAATGGAAGCTTTGAAGGACATTGGCTTCCCTAAGATTATGTAGCTGGTAGGGTGTAAGTTCACATTGGAACCCAGATCTGACTCAAACTTACACCAGTAACACCCTTCATTATTCAATACGTTTTCTTTTTCCATTGAAGGGAAAATTAGTATTCTAAAATGTGAAGGGTCTCTGGTATTTTCTAATAATGAAGATGTTAGGGTTAGCAGTGAATGAATTTACAACCCAAAGAAGAGATGCAGAGAGGAAGTTTATTTTACTTTCCAAGAAGGGGGAAAGGCCTGGTGCATTGCTAATCAATATAGGGCAAGAAATAAAAAGCACCTTCCCCTGTTAAAGAGTAATGGCTGCTGTTGCTAGGTGACAAGAAAGGGAGGAGGATTTTGGGTTGAAGTTGAGCAGACATCAAGGAGGTTGTTTTGAAAATATAGTTTGTTTTTCAGGAGATGGGGACAGATGTCCTCGGGAGGTGTCTTATTAGTATTTTTCCTAAGCTTATAAAATGGTGGTTCTTAACCTTTTTTTTGGCCATGCCCCACCTAAGCATCTCTAAACTCCTGATGCTCGCCCTGTGACATATAATTCTTACTATTCAAAAAGCAAATTCATGCTCACATCATTAACTTGGTCTAAGCAAGCTTCCAAAGAACATGGCACCAATGAAAGAGAAAAATAAAAGAATATAAGGACAGTTGAAGTACTGATGAAGAAATCACTAAGAAATTGTTAAAAATATAATAATATGAAGTGATATGAAAAAATAGCAAATAAAGTTTCAAAACATAGATAACTGAAATTCATAAATATGTCACAATATATATATACTGTATATGAGGCCCCTAGAACCATAAAAAACACAAACACTCACTATTAATCATTCTCAAACCCCTTTAACAATCAAATTGTCCCCCTGTAGAGTGTGTGCTCCACATTGGGAGCTACTGCTTTAAAGCATGCTTAGAGGAAAAGTTATGAAGAGTTCAAAAGAGGCTTTTTGAAGAGGAAGAGGCGAGGGAATTGTCTACTAACTAGCGACTCCTTGGTGTGAGTTGTAAAAACAGCAGGGAGGAGGGGGAATGCAAGAATGAAGCCTTGAGAGTAGCTTATCTGTCTTGCAGTTTGGACAGAGGGGCTGTTTGAATCAGAGGAGCTAAAAATACTAGGATTTAATTACCAGGTGCTTTTCATAAATTGTGGAAGGCCCCAGCAAAGAAAAAGGCCTTTTTTTTTCCTGTTCTTAACAGAGGACATGATTGCTAAACAGTTTTGTCAGTGGATTGCAGTGTAAAAGAACAGATGGATAACAGTTGCAAAGTGAATTCTATAATAACAAAAGCATAATATGCTAATTAGACCAGACGTCCTTCTGGATGTCTTTTCTTCCAGACAAAGCTGTAGTGGGGTGGGGGGAGGTGGCGGGGAGAGAAGCCCGGGACTGAGGCGGCAGCAGTGGTGGGCGGGGGCCAGGGCCAAGGCCCTTTCACGAATTTGGTGCATCAGGCTTCTAGTTTATAATAAGAACTTTTGTGAAGTTGAAAGTTTCCAGTTTTTATAATTATGGCTCTCCTATTACATAGGATGCTTCGCCAAGAGTCCCAGGAGGCTCCCCTCGAACACCAAACAGATCAGTGTCATCCAATGTTGCCAGCGTGTCACCCATCCCTGCTGGGTCAAAAAAAATTGATCCAAACATGAAAGGTACATTTCTTCTTTTTATTGGAGAAAGCGACACAATATGTTTTCAGTAGAAAGAAATCTACATAGAATCCCCTTTTACCAAAGCAGTTTTTGTGCAATAGCTTCTAGTGTTTGTCTCTATAGATATAATCTCATAGTTAATCAGACTGAAAACCATTTTACAGTATAGTCTTAATATGTTATTTCTATGATGGAAGCTTTATGATAGCTTTGTGTTTATTTAATCATTTTCCTATGGTAGGTCATTGAAGAAATTCATATTTTTATAATAATAGGTTACCTGCAATTAACATGAAAAGCTATATGCATAATCATATAGGAGTAATAAATAACTTTTTATAATACTTGAGGCAAATATTTTTCAACATTATATTTTTCAAGAATCCCTTTCAAAGCAGAGATATATAGCAGCTAATATCTGTTTAATATGCCTTTGGCCTTTTTAAAATAACATTCTAATATTTTATTCTATATGAGTAGATTAGAAAAGTTACCTAGCCTCTAAGATCAAAGTAGTCTTGAATTTGGAACATACAGCTCTTAAATGTCAAGTCTGTTATTCATTTTCTGTGTGTGATTACTAAAATAATAATTTGAAGAAAAACCTGGTGTTTTGATGGAAAGTTTCTGTTTTTTGTTCTATAGCTGGAGCTACAAGTGAAGGTGTCTTGGCAAATTTCTTCAATAGTTTGCTGAGTAAAAAGACTGGTTCTCCGGGAGGCCCCAGTGTTGGTGGTGGCAGCCCTGGAGCTGGGGCTGGAGGTGGGAGCAGTGGTTTACCACCATCTGCCAAAAAGTCAGGTATAGTTACCGGAGCTCTTCTTTTTTTTTTTTTTTTTTTAATAAAACAGCTTTATGGAGGTATAATTTACATACTGTGAAGTTCACTCATTTAAAGTATACAGTTCAATAGTGTTAGTATAGTTATAGAGTTATGCAAACCATCACTATAATCAAATTTTAGAATATTTTTATCTCCCCGGAAAGAAATCTCCAACCTATAAGCAGTTACTCCTCCCTCCCCTGGAACCCCTAGTCCTAGGTAACACTAATCTGATTTCTGTTTCTGTGGAGTTGCTGATCAGGATATTTCATATGAATATTCTTCTTTAACAATGTTTTCAACGTCCTTTTATGTTTCAATACTTCAATATTTCTTTTTTTACTGCTGAATAAAATTCCATTGTATGGATATGTCACACATTATCCATTCATCAGTTAATGGACATTTATATTGTTTCCACTTTGTGGCTATTATGAATAAATAACCAGAGGCCCAGTGCACGAAATTCATGCATGAGGCATGTGTCCTTCAGCCCAGCCTGAACCCTCTCTAATCTGGGACCTCTCAAGGGATGTCCAACTGCCCATTTAAGTCCAATCCTACTACTAGCTCCCCACTGCTCGCCTGCCTGCCTTCCTGATTGCCCTTAACTGCTTCTGCCTGCCAGCCTGATCACCCCCTAACCACTCTCCTGCCAGCCTGTTTTACCCTAACTGCCCTCCCCTGCAGGTCTGGTCACCCCTAACTGCCCTTCCCTGCAGGCCCGGATGCCCTCAACTTCCCTTCTCTGCCAGCCTAGTCACCTTTAAATGCCCTCCCCTGCAGGCTTGATCACCCCCAATTACCCTCCCTTGCAGGCCTGGTCCCTCCCAACTGCTCTCCCTGCTGGCCATTTGTGCTGGCCATCTTGTGTCCACATGGGAGCAGCCATCTTATGTATTGGAGTGATGGTCAATTTGCATATTACTCTTTTATTAGATAGGATAGAGGCCTGGTGCATGGGTGGGGGCCAGCTGGTTTGCCCTGAAGGTTGTCCCGGATCAGGGTGGGGGTTCCCTTGGGGCATGGGGCAGCCTGGGCAAGGGGCTTGTGGTGGTTTGTGGCTGGCCACGCCCCTTAGCGACCCAAGCAGAGGCCCTGGGATCTGGGATTTATTTATATTCTATAATTGAAACTTTGTAGCCTTAAGTAGAGTCCAGGGCCAGCCAGGGTGTGCGGAAAACTTGGCTTCCTCCATTGCCAGGGAAACCCAAACCTCCTGCTCGCTCTGTGGCTGTGGCCATCTTGGTTGGGTTAATTTGCATACTTGCTCCTGATTGGCTGATGGGCATGGCTTGTGGGTATAGCAGAGTGATGGTTGATTTATATATTACAGTGGTACCTCGAGATACGAGTTGAATTCGTTCTGTAACCTTGAGGCGTGGGAAACTATGAGACGCTCGAATCTCGGTAAACTGGTGGGTCCTGTGCAGCCGGCCGATCCGTGCGATTACTCCAATCTCAAATGTTGCTCGTATTTCAAAGCAAAAATAGCTCGTATCTCAAAAATCTCTTGGTTAGGGCACTCGTATCTCGAGGTACCACTGTACTCTTATTAGATAGGTTACTGCTATGAATGTACATTCCCCAAAGCAAGGTATGAGGGTCCCAATATCTTCATGTCCTCTTCAACATTTGTTATGGTCCATCTTTTTTATTAGAACAGTCCCAGTGTTTGTGAAGATGCCAGTTTGTGTGAAGTCCTGTCTGATTGTGATTTTGATTTGCATTTCCCTGATGGCTAATGATGTTGAGAATCTTTCCATGTGTTTCCGACCATTACTATACCTTCTTTGGAGAAATTTCTGTTTAAATCCTTTGCCCATTTTCAAATGGGTTTATGTGTCATTTTACTGTTAAAGTTTAAGTGTTCTTTAAATATCTGTGTACTAGACCCTTTTCTAGTAAAGGATGTGCAAATGTTTCCCCCCACTGAATTGGTTGTCTTTTACTTTCTTGATAGTGTCCTTTGTAGCACAAAAGTTTTTGATTTTGATGAAGTTTAGTTTCTTTTTATTTTGTTGCTTGTTAAATCAGTGGTCGGCAAACTGCAGCTTAAGAGCCACATGTGGCTTATGAGCCTTGGTTTGCTGCTCTGATGACAAATGAGTTTGCTGACCACTAGGATAGGGGCTTAATCACAAGGAACAACAACAACCTGTAATTATTGGAATTGAGAGTCTAGGTCAGTGGTGGGAAAAACTCATTCATTAGTCAACAGAGTGGCAAACCGCAGCTCGCGAGTTTGCCAACCACTGCTTTAAACAGACTTTTTAACCCATTCTCCTTTTTTTTATTAAATATTTTATTGATATTTTACAGAGAGGAAGAGAGAGTTAGAAACATTGATGAGAGAGAGACATTGATCAGCTGCCTCCAGCACGCCCCCCACCGGGGATATGCCCACAACCAAGGTACATGCCCCTGGCCGGAATCGAATCTGGGATCCTTCAGTCCGCAGACTGATGCTCTATCCACTGAGCCAAACCGGTTTTGGCCCATTCTCCTTTTTTAATCCCATCTCCTCCCCAGCCTTGTCACAAATGCCTGCAACTACCATGTTTTTGAACCTTTTACAGGTTTCTGGGTATAAATTGAATTACTCTTTGGCTTTTCTTATGGACAGTGGAGAAGATTAAGTTTCTCGGTACTGCTAATTTACTTATCACTAATCCATCTTCTTTCTAGATTTCAAAATTTTTTCTTCTATTTTACCGTTCTTATTGTCCTATGCCTTTTTTGAAAATATCTTTATGAGATTAACTGATAAGTGCTAGTTTTTACTTTCATTCAGACTCCACAATTTAAAATGAGGGAATTTATTTTTAAATTAGGATGTTTATGCCACTTCATGTTAATCTAAAAATAGAAGACCAAATGAGAGATAATAGCATTTATTTGAGATACAAAAGAATAGCTAGTCAGGAAGCACTGATTCAGTCAGAAACCTAAATAGTTTTAGGAGACAAAGGCCAGGGGGTCAGGAATATTTATGAGAAAGGGAAGGGGAAATCAACTACTCAATTATGTCAGCTTCTAGAAGAAGGCAATTCTATAAATACAGATAAGCTAACATAGTGATGCTAATTCTAAAGAATGTTTTTAATTTTCAGTCTTGTAGCTATAACAGTCTGATTTCTCATTGTCTTTGCACACAGTTGTTTGGGATACAGTGCAGCTTTAGGCCCAAAGATTATTTTGTCCTGTTTTAACATTCCAAAGGTTGGAGGTATTCTCTAGGACCGCAACTCTGACTCCATTTTAAAGTGGCTTCGTTTATATATGTTTTCTACTTTAGTATGCTACATAAAATTAATGAAACCATTGGCAGTTTCTTTAATGAAGAGACATTGCTATAAAGATACTATTAGTTATATCTTAATCTCACTTATTTTTCTTCAATGTAGGCCAGAAGCCTGTCCTATCAGATGTTCATGCGGAACTGGACAGAATTACACGAAAACCAGTCACAGTTTCTCCTACATCACCAACATCTCCTACGGAAGGAGAAGCTTCTTGAAGATACCAAATAAAGCCATTTATTCAGTTTTCTGGGATAATGTAAACTTGCCTCTGCCTTTTCCTTCAAGAGTGGAATTAGGGAGCTGCAGTGCTTTGTCAGATGGACTAAACTTACAGGTTTTTTTTTTTTGTGGTTGCCCATTTTTATAAAAGGAAACTATACAGGAGAAAAATTATTCTTCACTATGTAGGATTGCTATTTACATTGCCACTTTGCATAAGGAAGTAAGTTTGGATTTTGAAAACCTCAGAATTTATAGATCTGAAATTCAACCATGTGATCATATTCTAAAGGCTATTTAAAACATACAGGAAGGTTTAGGGAAGGGCAGAAAACAATATGCTTTGGGCATTTGACTGACTTGGAAGACCAAGCTTATTTTAGTTAAGACTATTCAAAATCATTTTTTAAAATTATGTGTTAGCTTTACTGGAAAAGATGATTATCAAATTTTCCACACCAACATAAATATACCACCACAAATGGAATATGCTGAGAAAACTGTCAGATAGCATTTGATACACTAGTCATTGTCGAAATCAATGATCCTATAAGTTATCAAAATACAATTTAAAATATTAGTCAAGATTTGTTTCTTTGAGAAGAAAAGAAAGCACACTGCCTAAATGTGTAAAAGAAAAATGCAGAGGTTATTAATGTAAAGCGGTAACAGTCTTTGGATTTGTATATATATATATGTCATATATATGTATGTCATATATATATGTATATATATATGGCTCTGCCTTAATACACCCCTTTTTTGTTTGTGACTTTCAATTGTAATCAGTTAATAAAGTATTTATTCTCTGCATTCAGGTTCAAATAACTTGTTGCATTCTCTTACATTTAAATTTGTTTTTTTAAAGTGTTTGACTAGGATTATTAAGTATTCTGATTTTTCTAGGAGACGGAATACATGAGATTTGGTATCCTGGTAAGTTTGCTTAAATTGGGAGTTTACCTTATCAACAAATCTTCCCCACAGGTCTTAAACTGCAGAATCCTATGTCAGCATTCCTAGTAGATAAAAATACAGTGGTACCTCGAGATACTAGTGCCCTAACATACAAGATTTTGAGATACGAGCAATTTTTGCTTTGAAATACGAGCAACAGTTGAGATAAGAGTAATCGTGCGGATCGGCCGGTTGCACACGACCCACCAGTTTACCGCGACTCGAGCGTCTCATAGTTTCAGATAATTGGAAAATGTGGTTACTATACTTTAAATTGGGCTTTGTTAGTACTTTAAAATACATATTTTAAAGATTTTCCCCCCCAGCAAAATGCTGAAGAATACCAGTTCACATAATACTTTCATTAGAACCTTAAAGTCTGTTTAGTTTTATAATAGTATTTGGCTTCTAATAGTTTAGTATAAAAGCTAAAAATATATGAGGATAATAATTTGTTTCAATGTGGAAAAAATTTAGTTTGTTCAGGGCATGGAAAAACATATGCTTGATAAACATGAGATGAAAAATGGCATTGATAAAATTTTTAGTCCAGAAAGGGTTGTATAATCATGGTGGTGTAAAGACCAATTTTTCTAAACTAGTACTTGATAAAGTAAGTGAAACTAATGAAGGAAACGAAAATTGTAGACTGTATATTGAGCTCTGCTTTGCTATGGCTGCTATGTTTAGATCAACTAATTTTTTCTGTATGACATTGGCATTGTATTAGAAAATTCTTGAAATTAATAATTGAGTTGTTACTTGAAATAACTATAATTGTTCCCTTTATATGAGATTCCGTTTTAACTAATCTAAAACCTTGTGTTTACCATATTTAAGCCTAAAACCTATGTCCCAATTTTGCAAGGGAATTTGTTTTTTAAAGCACTTTTTATTGAAGTATACATTACAGAGAAGTAGAAGTTACAGGAGTATAATGTGAAATACCATACAGTGATCACATATAACCAACACCATGATCAAGAAAAACATTACTGGCACCCCAATTGTTCCCTGTGTGCCTCGTGAGAACGCTCACCCGCCAACCAACCAACCACTGTCCAGAGCTGTAGGTAAGTTTTTTGCGTGTGTCCCTCTTGGTATGTTTTTTTCACTTCTGGAACTTTTATCAGTGTTTCACATTTCAAAAAATAATATTTAATCAACTGAGGAAAACTTGAAGACTGTTTTCTATCTATAGAAATGACAAAGCTCTGTGTTGGGGTGCCTGGTGACAAGATTCCCTGTCATCCAGATACCAAACTCGGTCCCACCCTCCCTTCCCCAAGAAATCCGAAGATCCCACCTTTCTCTATTACATTGCTCACACCTAAGGAGACTGTTTGAACTAAAGGACAACTAACATTACAGAAGCAAGAAGACGAAGTAACCATAGTCTTTCCCTACTCCCAACCACCACTTAGGAATGAAGGCGAATGGAGTGCAGAAACCCTACGACAAAAGGCATGGTAAACATTCCTTTGCCTTTGTGGCCCTCTGGTGGTATAAATGAAATGAGATGGATGATTTTTTTTTTTTTAAATATATATTCTATTGGTTTTTCACAGAGAGGAAGGGAGTGGGAGAAAGGTGGGGATTGGATTACAGGTTGTTGGTTAAGATGATATGCTCTCTTGAGGGTGGTTTCAAAGATGTGTTAACCCAGGTGCACAGAAACAGTGGGCACGGTTTACTAAAGTTATATACCTGTGGCATGACCTCCCACCATGACCTGTCCAATCAGGACTTCATGATCAGATCGATCTGTGAGATTCCATGGAACCCCTCCTCCCCCAAAACTCAGGTATGTACTCTAACTCTATGAGTGTAGTTAGACTACTACCTTGCGTGCTGCTTCTCCAGCCCTCTAAACACTCATTTCTCTGTCCCCTCTCGCCGTCTCTCCCACACCCACAAAGTTCTAGCCTCAATCCTCTACTTTCTGAAGGTCATCCCTTTCACGTTTGTATGGCCCACATGCTTCATCTCCTCAGATGCTCCGGTGCATACTGGAAATTATTTACCTCCCTGAGACCTAATCTTAGTTCTCCATCTTCCTTTTATTAAAACAAACGATTCAAGCCTGGGAGTAAGGTGAAGGATTACTGAGTGGTATTTCGATGTCCTATGTCAGTGGTCAGGGCAAACTCAGTCAACAGAGCGGCAAACCTCGGCTCCTGAGTCAAAGTTTCCCAACCACTGTCCTATGTCATAGCAGAGCAGTGGTTCTCAAAATATGGTCCTAAACCCACCAGCACCTGAGAACTTGTTAGAAATGCCATTTTTTTCATGTTCCATCAGAGATCTATTGAGTCAGAAACTCGGGGGTAAGGTCCAGAAATCTCTGGTGTCACAGGCTGACATGTGATGCAGATGATCCAACAAATCTCACTGATTTTATCACCCACAGCTTTTCTTGGAACCATCTCCTCTGTTTCCATGCATGAGAGAAAGACATCGATCAGCTGCCTCTTGCACGCCCCCTACTGGGGATGTGCCCACAACCAAGGTACATGCCCTTGACTGGAGTCGAACCTGGGACCTCTCAGTCCACAGACATACGCTCTATCCACTGAGCCAAACCGGTTTTGGCTAAAGCCTAAATTTAAACCCCTATGCCCTCTTTCCTGACTTTTTACAACCCTCTCTGGCTCTTTGTAATCAATCCAGTCTGCACACGTCTGCTGGAAAATATCCCCAAGGAAGATCTCGGGCCATTTCACTTTCCTACACAAAACCCTCCCTGTTCAACCGCAAAGGAAAGCCTTCCAAAGTTTGACCCTAAGCGTATCTTCCCTTCTTGTCAATAATCATCTCCATAATCTGCGCCTGTATGCACTTTCATTACCTTCCTTCATGCTGCCCCTCTGCCTGTAATACCCCTTCCTGTTTCTGCATGTCCACAGCATTCCTCAACTCCCAGCTAGAAGCTCTACCCAACTCATACTGATCCTCTTATCCTAAGTCATTTCTTTCTGCTGTGAATTCCCAACAAATTTAGTTTGTATCTCTTTATGGTACACATTATTTTCTATTTTGAGACATAGTCCTTTAGGGGAGTTTCTATGGTCTCATTGTAGGACAATCTTTAGGACCCAACTTTGTACCCACATTGTTACCTTTCTCTGCTAATATTACTAAAAGCCAGTGAAATTTTTGAGTAGGAACCATTGAAAAATTAAAATCTCAACTGAAAAAATAGTACCAAATTATTTTTGAATGTATAAAATCTCATCTTTTCCTAAGCTTTTTGCGACTTTTCTTTCTCACATTTAACAATATTAGTTATTTAATATTAAAAGAAAAATGAATGTTTTTCAAAACTTAAGCGAATCTTTCTTCTATCTGATGTATCTTTTCTCCATAAACAAAGTTTCTCATTTCACTGTGGCAAGTCCCAGTGTTTAATTATTCAGTGTAGGTTATTCATTAGTGAAGATGACTGTTTTCTGTGTGGACACATCATCGAAAGGGCTCCTTGATACAAGTGTTTTGTTCATGAAGTCCTACAGTCTTTATTTGGCCTTTTATTTCAATAAAAAAATAAGTGATGCATACTTTTTTTTTTAACTAGGAGGGATATTAATATCTAAATTTTGGGCACCCCAAATCACTCAAGGCAAAGGAAGTTATGGCACATCTGCTTACTGGCTTTCATTCCAATCACATTAAAATACAGTGTTCCTTCATATGAATGGATTTCTCACGAATATCTTCTGGAGAGCTCGTTACAAGAGTTCCAAGCCCTACCCAAATTCAGATCCTTTGGAATTGGGTTTCTTTCTATCTTTTTAAAAATATATTTTGTATTGATTTCAGAGAGGAAGTGTGGAGGGGAGATAGAGAGAAAATCATTGATGAGAGAGTAAGGAATTGGCTGCTTCCTCTGCACCTCACACCGGGGAATGAGGCTGCAACTTGGGCATGTGCCCTGACCAGGAATGCAACCATGACCTGGTTCATAGGTCAGCGCTCAACCACTGAACCACACTGGCTGGGCTGGAGCTGGATTTCTAAGAAATCTTTTTTTAGGTAAACTCCCAGATGATTCTTATACACCCTGAAGTTTGTAAATGTTTTTCCTCTTCTAAATTCAAACAAAAGCAGAGATCCCTATAAGAATTGCCCAAGTGTACCTTAAACCAAGAGGGTTGCGAGACCTTGCTTATCTTCTCTACTGACTCAAAGTGTCCCTTTTCTTTATAACTTTCACCTGATGCTTTATTTTTGACAGTGTTCCAACACTCAGAAAAGCTATTGCTTTACCACGAGTCTATCCTTTTATCTATCTCTCTATTCATCAATCCATCTGATTTTTTTTTCTTTTTGGTAAATTTCAGATGTCAGTAGTGTCTCATTTGGGATGGTGGTGACTTGAAGAACGGGACAGGGAATCCCTGTAGCCTTGGTGAAAACACAGTGGCCTCATTTTATTGGACAGAATCAGTCACTGCTTGGTTTCCCCGAACATTTAGAACGCGTTTAATTAAAGACAGAAGGATAGTTTGGGCTGGCTGTGGACAACCCCTGCAAAGTAGTGTCTACTTGTCTCTGTTCGTTTGAATGAGAGCTTTTGTTTTGTTTCTGGAAGAAAAAAGGGAGGTTTGGAGAGAAGATAAACGTGGAGGCAGGTGGCAGCAGTTCCCCTCCCCTCTTCCCTGGAAGGATGGGTTAGAAGTTGAGGTTTGCTGGCTTAATAGCCAACCGCAAGATTCCAAGTACCTAGGCTTTCATCTCCACTGCCCTGGGCGTTCGATCTGGGATATGATCCTCAGACTTTTGGCTTCACTGATTTCATCGGTAAAATGGAAGCAATGATAGTACCTACATTATATTGGCATGGAGAAAATATGTGTGCCTCTCATGTAACTTAAACAGTGTCAGGTGCTAAAATATAATTACATTCCTTGACAAGTTTCTGTAAATTCACAGAAAGTTAATGTGACTGCAGCAGCTGAACAAGAAAAACGAAACTAACTGATGTTGATGAATAAACCCAAAATAAATTAAGAGGTGCAGAAGGTAACATGCCTCAAAGTCCTTCCAGACCACCCATTTCACTTAAAATCAAATTCAGTTTCTTCACTTGCCCTCTAGGGTCCCCTATAGCCCCTACGTTATCTGGCCTTTGCCCACATCTCCAGTTTCATCTCCTCTCCTCCCTGGCTTAGTCTTTGGCCTCAGAACGAGCCAGGCTCACCTGGTTCTCAGGACCTGTGTACCTGCTATTCCTGTGAAAGTCTCTTCCAAGAACTTTTTCTTTCTTTCCCCCGATATTTTATTTTTTTTTAAATAATTTTATTGATTTTTTACAGAGAGGAAGGGAGAGGGACAGAGAGCTAGAAACATCGATGAGAGAGAGACATCGATCAGCCGCCTCCTGCACGCCCCCCATTGGGGATGTGCCTGCAACCAAGGTACATGCCCTTGACCGGAATCGAACCTGGGACCTTTCAGTCCTCAGGCTGACGCTCTATCCACTGAGCCAAACCGGTTTTGGCTGTATTTTTTTAATTGAGTTTTGAAAGAGAGAGAGAGGGAGAGAGTAATTTGTTGTTCCACTTACTTATGCATTCATTCTTTTTTTTTTTTGCATTCATAGTTTGATTCTTGCACATGCCCGGCTGGGGGTCAAACCCACCACCGCAGCCCGAGGATCCGGTGCTCTCCCCCGAGCCACCCCGGCCGGGGATCCCCAGGTCTCCACGGGGCGCGCGTGAGGAGGTGGGAAAGGCCTCGCGGCGGCCGGGGGCGGGGCCGGGGAAGGGGCGGGGCCGGGGAAGGGGCGGGGCGCGCCGGATGTCCCGGCGGCGGCGGCCCAGGAAGTGACGGCTCGGCCTGAAGTCGGCGAAGTCCGCCCCAGCAGCGCCGCGCTCGCCGTGCTTCCCCGGCCGAGGAGGCGATGGAGAACGGAGCCGTGTACCGCCCCACCACCGAGGAGGACCCGGGCCCGGGCCGCGGCGCCCGCAGCGGCCTCGCCGCCTACTGCAACCTGGGCCGCCTCCCGCTGCCCCGGCGCGGGCTCAAGGGCTCGCAGCTGGTGAGTGCCGGCCGCGGGGCCGAGCCGGCGGGGCGGGCGGGGCGCGGGCCTGGGCTGCGGCCGCCTCTCCTCCGCCCGGTGGTGCAGGCGGCGGCCGTGCCCGCACCCCGGTCCCTTCGGCCGCCACCCCTCCCGCCGGGCGGCCCCGGCCCCCGGGGGGGTCCCCCGGTTCGGCTCGGCGATGGCGGGGGGGGCGGCCGCCGGACGAGGTCGGTGGGTCCACGAAAAGAAGACCAAATCGGAAGCGCCCTTACGGCTTCAGAGACGCCATCGAGGTGCATGTGTGGCCCCTTAATCTGTTTCTGTTCCTCCTGACCAGGAATAGCAGAGCCCGGTAAAGTTTTCGCCACCTTGTGCGCGGTGTGGCACCCCGCAGCGGCGAGCACAGCTAGAGGCGCTGGTGATGGACGTGCCTTCTTGGGCTTCTCGTTCGCTCCGTGGCCCCCTCCCCGCGGCTCCTCCCCTGCAGTCTCCCCCCCCAGGACCTGTATTTAGACGACGAAGTGCTTTCTATCTTCCCCGGGTTCTTGCGGTTTTCCTGGTGCGAGCCCCTGGGGTCCGTCTCGTCGGAGGGACACGCACTGGCCTGGAGATGTGTGTGTGTGCGTGTGTGTGTGTGTGTGTGTGCGTGTGCAGTAAATTGCCTCCCAAAAGTTTTCTGTTGCTTGGAAGAGAACTGCTTCTGCACGGGCAACATGTGCGAACGAAGTATAAGAACAAAGTCAAAAGGTCGGCGTTTTGTGTTTTGAGGGCAGGCGGCAGAACGAGGGCACGGCGTGTGCAGTTTCATCGGGTTTTAGGGCGCTCTATCGGCAGCGAAGGTGCCCTCAGCCTACTGAACATATCAAAACACCCCCGCGATTTACATTTTAATTCTGTTTACATACATTGAGCTCCTGTGTTGTGACCAGCCGTGAGGTGAGCAACATTTCCTGCAAGACAGAAAAACCAGGCTGCTTAGAATGTTTACAGGTGTGTGTGTGTGTGTGTGTGTGTGTGTGTGTGTGTGCGTTTTATAAAACCATCCCAGGTAAAAATAGCCATTAGTTTCTTTGGGAGGAACTTAAGTTCTTAGAACTCAGATCACCAGAGCTTATGTTCTTAGAAGTCAGGTGACCTGCTTTTATTGAACAGAATAGCAGGAAACAGGGCACTACAGTAATTGGGAAATCACTTAGAGGCGAGTGGAAGTTTGATCCCTAGAGGTTCCGGCTCTGTCTCCCCAGCCTCCTTAGTAGATAGGCCTTTTAGGTTCTTCAAGCCGTAAGGCTCCCTATTTCTTTTCTTTCTTTCTTTTTTTTAAATATATTTTATTGATTTTTTTTACAGAGAGCAAGGTAGAGGGATAGAGTTAGAAACATCGATCAGCTGCCTCCTGCACGCCCCCCACTGGGGACGTGCCTACAACCAAGGTACATGTCCTTGACCGGAATCGAACCCGTAACCCCTCAGTCCGAAGGCCGACTCTCTATTCCCTGAGCCAAACCGGTTTCGGGGGCTCCCTATTTCTTGCATCACCTATTCAGTCCTTCTATCCAGAAGTGCTTCCTTCTGCTCTTCCTTTTGTCAGCTCTCACATGACTTTCAGATTTCAGCTTTGCTCTGCAGTAGAGCTACTTGAGTAGAACTAGTTAGAGCAGCAAAGAATGAATATTAATCTAAAGCACTCTTACTGCTTAAAAGATGTCATCGCTGTTCATCTGTTGCCCATTTTTAAATCTTTTTCAGTTGCCTTAATTTTTTTTTCCTAATCAGAAATAACAAAGCTCAAGTAAAGTTTTTCATTACCATATTTATAGTGTAACAAACTATAGTTGTGTATCTTCCAGATAGAATACAGCTAGAGATTTTGGTGATAGACTTAAGCTGGACTTACAGAAGAGGGGAAGATGAATTTGCCTTGCCAGGTGTTAGACTATTCCTGCTTGTTCTCCATCATCCACAAGGAGAAAGAGGAAAGAAAATAAAAACTAATGTCTCTTTTGAACTCTATTAGTTTGTTTATGGGGAACTTGTAATATTGGAAGAATGCTTTCTTTAATATACATTTTAAACAATACTTCTTAATTTCTTTTTGTTGTTGTTGTTGTCTGTGTTCTTGCTTTTGTTTTAGTCAGGCCTTGTCTCTTTCCAACAGTATATTACAGGAGTCACACAGAAAGTCCTAAGTAAATTAAAACTTCATGCAACCTGGGGCAGCAGGCAAAGTCTTGTTTGCCTTAACTCAAAATACTGTGTTTAGGTTTGTTTTATTTTAGACTAGAGGCCAGGTGCACGAAATTCATGCAGGGAGGGTCCCTAGGCCTGGCTGATGATCAAGGCCGATCTATGGGGTGACTGGTGGGGCGATTGGGGCCAGTGCTGTGCCTACACCTGCCATGTTCTGTGCCACCCGCTGGTGGTCTAACTCCCGGTTGGTGGAACTCCTGCCCATGGGGACAATTTGCATATTAGCCTTTTATTATATAGGATGGTTTATTTTTTAAAATTAAATAGAATTTCATGCCCTAGCCGGTTTGGATTAGTGGATAGAGGTCGGACTATGGACCCAAGGGTCCTGGCCGATTCCGGTCAAGGGCATGCACCTTGGTTTGCAGGCTCTTCCCTGGCTGGGGGTGAGGAGGTCGAGTGCAGGAGGCAACCAATTGATGTATTTCTCTCACATTGATGTTTCTCTCTCTCTCTCCCTCTCTCTTTAAAAATCAATGGAAAAATATCCTTGGGTGAGGATTAAAAAAAAAAAATTTCAGAGTTCTAATAATCAAGCACTGTAATGGAGAAATTCATAATCAGGAGAGGAGATACTTTAATAAGGGACCTGCATGCCCTATGACATTTTAGTCAAAATGTAGTGCATTTTTGTGGTTGGGTATGTGATTCTGAACTCATACATCTTATCAGATTCTCAAAGAGAAAGGAACCTTGCTTAAAACTTAAAAGCCAGAGACTGTTGACTTAGGAATCCTTAGATTCCTAGGAGATTGAAATGGATTTCCTTTGAGATTCTTTCCACTCTTTAAGATTATTTTTACAAATTTCTGAGGCTCTGTGGGGCATGCTGGTACAGAACTGAACCCCAAAAGAGTAGAGAGTGGAGCCTGCAAACACAGAAGGGAAGTTTAGAGACAGAAGAGTGTGACTAGTCTTGAGTTATATGGATGTAACTCCTGAGTTGGAGTTGTACAGCTTTGTCTATCATTCATGTATGACCTTCATTTTGTCAGAGACTTGTTCAAAACATAAGCATCCTCCAGAGCTGAAGAAGAATAAAAGTTCAGCTAGGAATTCACTCTAAGGAGTCTTTGCAGACATAAATTTATGCATTCAGTTTATTACCAGTTTATTGTATCTTTAGATTGGTCCTTAATACCCATGTATTTTATTTTGTGAGGTTTTTGGTTGTTACTGTTACTTTTGAAAGAGTTTGATTTTGTCTTAAGGAGTGAATTGCCTTTGACAACCTAATTCCTATCTAGTAAGCTGGTGCAGGGATCTGAATATGTGTAATATTCTCTCTGCAACAAGCTGACATTGTGTTTATGGTACCAGTTGAATGTCCTAAGGGCTGCACTGTACTGTGATTATAATAAAGCAAGCAGTTTGGGAATTCACCAGTGACTTAAATTTAATAAATTATAAATAATGTTACTCTTTAAGCACCGAGACAAATCACTTTAGAAGCCATTTATATTATACTGGTGCTCTTTTCACTATTTAAATGTGAAAATGGTGTGGACTCCATTTAAATGCTCCATTTTTTACCTGAGGAAGATCCATTATGTCAACAAATTTTATCTTTAAACCTTTGTGAGAGCAAATGTTTGCATAAGGCGGGGGTGGGAACCTTTTTTCTGCCAAGGGCCATTTGGATATTTCTAACATCGTTCACTTACTATAATTCACCTAATATAAATTGATGTTGCTATGCATAAAACTAGATTTATCGACTTCCGAGTCCCACTGGTGGTTGGTTGCCTTGGCAGGGCCAGACCAATGATTTCGAGAGCTTTATATAACCTGTTTGGTTTTTCCCCACCTGGCCTAAGGCAAGGGGAGCCTACCCTAACTTCAGGCTGACAGATTTGTTTACTTGTACTTTGCATATGACTATAAGTTCATTAATTCACAAATTATCATGATTTTGTAGCTGGAGTTTTATAATTAGTGGAAAACATTGAAAAAAGCTCTTTTTAGCCAAAGCCGGTTTGGCTCAGTGGATAGAGCATCGGCCTGTGGACTGAAAGGTCCCGGGTTCGATTCTGGTCAAGGGCATGTATCCTAGTTTCGGGCACATCCCCAGTAGGGGCGTGCAGAAGGCAGCTGATCGATGTCTCTCTCTCTCATCAATGTTTATAAACTCTCTATCCCTTTCCTTTCCTCTCCGTAAAAAAAAATCAATAAAATATATTTTAAAAAAAAGATTACTTTTTTTTTTAAAAAAAAAGCTCTTTTGATAAGAAATCTTCTCATAATCCACTTTAAACAAATGATGGAGAATGAATACTTCATGCAATGACTGTTCCTTTTAAGGAGGACTTGACGTTTCAGAAAAGGTAGTGAAATTGAAATGGAGGGAGGACCAGGGCAGTAGTAATTATCTGAATGTTTAAATCACCAGAACTGTGAGGCCATAGCTTAGTCATGAAGACTTCCCCGATGTGCTGACCCTGGAAAATTGGTTTTGACGTGTGATTTAATAGCAAAAGGGGAAATGCACAAGACTCTGGTTGTAACCTCAAAAACCCAGCCTTACAGGGAAAACCTATACAGACACACTTAGTCGTTAAATGAACTTAAGAAATAAGTGTTTTATGGGGGAAACAAGTACTGAGTAAGAGTCAGGAGACCTGGGTTCTCGTCTGTGCCTGGCTAACTTGGCACTTAACCTGTCAGAGATTAATTCCATTATTTGTGAACTTGAGGGTGGGAGACTACATGCTTTCCAAAGACCCTCCAAACTCCCAAAGCGTGATAATTCCCTTAAGTATATTTGGGTAAACTTTTAAGTCATTAGAAGGAGCAGCATTAGTGTCCTGTCTTGAGGGGGGTTAGCTTCAGATTTAGTAAGCAATACTTCGTATGATGTCTTCGTGCTTAGACACTGTCTGCTTAGAAAAACACCAACTAAAAATATGACTAAAATAAAACAAGCCACACTACAACACCCCTCATACTCTCACAGTGCCCAGCACTGCTTTGCGAAGGAGTTTTCCTAAGGAGTGCAAACTGTCCTGTGGCTTGCTTGTCTGGTGTTCCTGGCTTTCCCGAAGACTCTGGAACTGTGCTGTTCCTTCAGGCCCCGCCCAGCCTCTGTCCCTTTTGTTTCCTAGCCAGCCAAACCAGGCAGGCGGCCCCTGTTGCCTTTATCTGGAAGTCCATGCTCCCCGGGATGATTTTCACAGAACCACACCCAACACCTTCACCTTTTTCTCAACACTCCCCATCCAGTTAGGTCAGTTGCCTTATTATCCTTCGGGGGAATTACCATGCTAATTCTTTTTTTTTTTTTTAATTGGTTTCAGAGAGGAAGGGAGAGACACACAGAAACATCAGTAATGAGAGAGAATCATTGATCGGCTGCCTCCTGCACGCCCCCTACTGGGGATCGAGCCCACAACCCAGGCATGTGCCCTGACTGGGAATCAACCTGGACCTCCTGGTTCCTAGGTCAGTGCTCAAGCACTGAGCCACACCGGCTGGGCAAATTCCTGCTCCTGGCTCTGGTCTGAGTCTTGCTTTTCTATCCATCCTTCTAAAGCTACTCTTAGTCCAGGTGAACTTTTTCTTAATATTTCCTGAACTTATATGTAATGAACACTCAGTTGTGAGATACAAAATATATTGTGTTCATATTGTCTTGAACATTGGCCTTATTGCTCTGTCATCACTATGCATATTATAGTGCTGCATACATAATACTCAAATACACTTTATTTCTTATATTTTTAGTGAGCTATAATTGAAATGGAACATATTTGCTTCAGGTGTCCAACATAAAATGATTCATTATTTGTACATACTGTGAAATGATCATTTGATTTTGTACTACAGACTGTATAGTGCTGTGGGGGATATATCAAGAAAGCTTAATAGCATTAGAGACAGGGAATCAGGAGTAAATTTCAAACTGACTATAAAACAAGCCACACTGTAATTTTGCTAATTCCTTGGCCTTTACATGGGAACCCGCATTAGGAAACGCCCAAACTTGATATTGTACCCCGTCAGTCTCTTAGGACACCCATGCAGAACCCGCCTCTTAAGACTGCTCTGAGGCTTGAGGTTAGTAAGAAAGACTTCTGCTAATAAGTTTGGAACTGGACTTGTAATTGCTTGACACTCTTTGCTTCTGGCCAAGCTGGGTCCTGCTCCTTTCTTCCTAAGACTTAGAATCACCTACAGAAGAGATTTCTTTTTTGGTCAGCCTACACAGATGAGTGTTCCTGATAATCTAGTTAAAGTAATAACCATGCTTCAACTATTCTAACACCCCAGTTAGAGTTTTAGGCTCTCTTCTCATAGAGAAACTCCTCAGATAAAGGCAAGAGTAGGGCATATGGAATATTGGACAGTATTTTATTGTACTCTAGACCTGTAAAGACTCATCCTGTAACTCTAATTACAGGAGACTAAGGAAGTACCTTTACACAATGGCCTTCTGGGGTTGGTCTTGGTGTGGCCTTTATATCCTGTGGTTTCGTGATTGGAAATACCTACCTAACTTCTGTGTGAGGGAAGTTGTTTGGGATATACTGGATGGTTTTATGCTTCACTAACAGGAAATACAGCAGTAGGATCTATTTTTGTCTTTCTATAGAGTCTTTGAAGTTGGGGGGATATATGAATTTTGTATTGTGTAGTAGAAGGGGGGAAATCCCTTAGACCAGTGGTTCTCAGCCTTCCTAATGCCGCGACCCTTTAATACAGCTCCTCATGTTGTGGTGACCCCCAACCATAAAATTATTTTTGTTGCTACTTCATAACTGATTTTGCTACTGTTAATGAATCGTAATGTAAATATCTGTGTTTTCCCATGGTCGCGACCCACAGATTGAGAACCGCTAGCAGGGTCGCCTAGCGACCCACAGATTGAGAACCGCTAGCAGGGTCGCCTAAACCCCCTCAGCGTTCTCAAAACCCACACAAACAGCCCAACAGATATTTACAGTTCATTAACAGTAGCAAAATTACAGTTATGAAGTAGCAACAATATTTACATTACAATTCATTAACAGTAGCAAAATTACAGTTATGAAGTAGCAACAATATTTACACAGATATTTACATTACAATTCATTAACAGTAGCAAAATTACAGTTATGAAGTAGCAACAATATTTACACAGATATTTACACTACAATTCATTAACAGTAGCAAAATTACAGTTATGAAATAGCAACAAAAATAATTTGATGGTTGGGGGTCACCACAACATGAGGAGCTGTATTAAAGGGCCGTGGCGTTAGAAAGATTGAGAACCACTGCCTTAGACGCTTAGATACCAATTTAGATTTGACCTTTTTTAAAAAACAACTTTATTTTGAAGTAACTATGGATTCACAGGAACTTGCAAAAAATGTACAGGGAGGTCGTGTATGTGTGTGTGTGTGTGTGTGTGTGCGCGCGCATGCATTACTCTTAGGCAATTTTATCACGTGCGCAGCTTCCTGTAAGCATTGCTGCAACCAACATCTAGAACTGTCCATCACCACGGGGTTCCCTCATGCTTCCGCTTGGGCCTCACCGCTCCTCTCTCCCTGGGCACCACTAATTTGCTCTTCATCTCTGTAAACTTTGTTTTTGTGGAATGCTACGTAAACAGAATCATGCAATCTCTAACCTTTTGAAATTAGATTTTTTCCACTTTGCATAATTCTCTGGAGATTCATCTAGGTTGTGGCATATGTCAAACTTGTTCCTTTTTGTTGCTAAGTAGTCTTCCGTAGTCTGGATGTACCTACCACAGTTTGCTTAGCCGTTGAAGGACATCTGGATTGTTTCCAGTTTGGGGCTATTGTGAATAAAACTGTGATGAACCTTCATGTATCAATTTTGCACTAACATAAGTTCTCATTTCTCTTGGATCAAGATCCAGAAATACACTTATCGGGTTGATAGCAGTTGCATGCTTAGTTTTTTAAAGAAACTGCTAAACTGTTTTCCAACTGTACCATTAATTTCTTTTGAATGGGAATGCTCTATAGGTTAAAGTTTTTATTATACTCTATGAAATGTATCTGTTGGCTTTGGTAGCAGTTTTGTTGCCCTTAAAACATCTGGTTGCTTCTGTTGGCCTGACTTGGGTGAGATGGATTTCCCGACAGGCATCTACGTGGCTCATCAGTTATTTTGACAGTTTTAACGCTCAGGAGGAAACCCCCTCCGCGTCCTCCAAACCCACACAAACAGCCCAAGTAAAACTCCCTTCGCTTTCTCCCCTCTTGTTTCTGGAGAGGAGCTAGTCCCACACCTGAATCCTGCCTTCGAAGAGCCTCTTTTCTTCCTGTTTCAGACACGCCCATCTTACTGATTCCTGCTGAAGAGGCGTGCCAACACACCCAGTTCTCTCCCATCCTGTGACTGCCTTCCCTTTGACCTCATCTGCTACTACCCTATCTGGCCACGCTTGAAGCCACACGTCTGTATTCCACTGCCGTGCCTTCCCCTCACTTCCCACTGTGCGTACTGCAGGCTGAGCTTCCCGCAGGCCTGCCCTGAGGTTGTCTTGCTGATGTCCCCCGCAACCTTCCTGCAGCTCGGTCTAATGTAAGTGTTTCCGTTTTGTTCTTGCCTGAGCCCTAAGTAGCTTTCAGCACTCTGGATCCCTTTTTCATGGAAATACTTTTTTCTTGGTCTGCTACCTCTTGGACTCCTCCTCCTAATTGTCTTTTGTTGGTGTCTCCCCCTCTGCACATCCCTTAAATCTTTGGGTTCTTTGGAGTTCTCCTAATTCTAGGTGATCTCCCACATCTCTTTTGAGAGAGAAAGAGAGAGAAATTTGTCGTTTCCCTCATTTAGGTATTATGGGTTGCTTCTTGTGTGTGCTCTGACGAGGAATGGAGCCCTCAACATTGGCGTATTGGGACGATACTCTAACCAACTGAGCTACCTGGCCAAGGTCCCACCTCTTAATCTCTCCCTCACACCTCTCCTCTGAGCTGTGTTTCCTAACTCTTCTACAGAGCCCACATACACAGTACAACTAGGACTGGATTTATTCTCTTCCCAACAGCCTTGCCTCTTAAAAAGTAAGACGAAACTCTTCTTTCTGCAGTGAAGCATCAGTATGTTAATACTACATGTATGTACAGCAGTGGGAACATTGTTAAAACCCACTTCCATTTAATTGAGTTGCCAAGTCAACCAGAGTTAACCATTCTTCATTCAGTGCAAAAAGTCATTCTGACCCATTCCTGTCTATCCTGGATAGCCATGGTCTTACTAGCCCCTCTTCACTCTGTTCTCTTTCATTGTTATTTAAAAATGTTACATTTAGGGAGAGGAAGGGAGAAAGAGAGAGAAACACTGATCAGCTGCCTTCTGTATGGGCCCCAACTGAGCATCCCCCGGACTGGGAATCAAACTGGCAACCTTTCAGTGCACAGGACGATGCCCAACCAACTGAGCCACACTGGCCATCAGTTGATTTATATTATTCCCATAATGGTTTGTACTGCTTATAATTTTTATGGTCAGACAGAAGGTTCCTGGGTTCAATTCTGGTCAGGGGCACATGCCCAGGTTGCAGGCTCAATCCCCAGTAGGAGACAGCTGGTCAGTGATTCTCTTTCATCATTTATGTTTCTCTCTTTCTCTCTTTCTCTCTGAAATCAATAAAAGTATATTTTAAAATATGCTTTAGAAAGACGGAAAAATAAATTAAAATATTTGCTGTGGAATTAACAACTGTGAAAGGCTGGTCCAACTCTGGAAAGATTCTGTACTCTGATTATCAGTGTCCAAGATCTTGCTCTCCTTCAAATACCCTCAGTCTGGGAGAGGTTGTCATAAATGATGAGAGGGATTAATACAAAACACAGTGTGGGATTCCAATTTTGTAGGCTCTTACTCAGAGACAAGAGCCACTTCACATGATTGGTGAATAAATGTTTTGTGGTAAGTTCAAATGTTTCAGTACATATGTTTCAGTATGATCTTGTTTCCTACTCGATTGCTATTCATCCTGTTTAATAAGGGCTCCTCTGCGCTTTTCAGTGGTTAGCCATTTTTCTTCTCCGTTATTACTGCTGGCTGCTCTGGGCACTCTCTTTTCCTGAGCGTCACACATCAGCTTCCCGACTAGATGTCTGCCCAAGGTTGGTCCTTCCTCCCGTCCCATCTGATCCTCCATATTGCAGTTCGTGAGAACTACTAACAGCAAGAACCTGATCATGTTACCCTTTGCTTCAAATCCCCCAGAATCCAGCGTCCTTAAGCTAAAGAGGGCGCTTAGATCTGGCCTCTGCTTACCTCCTGTCTCATTTAATCATGTTTGTGCTGCTGTCTTCTTCCTTCAAACCGGACACTTGAGTCATGGTGACTCAACTGGCTTTCACAGCGAGTTGTGGTTGGTGGGATGTATGTGTGTGCGTTGGGGAAGGAGGCTGCCATGCTCTCTCACCTCCTGTCTTTGTATGTCTTGCTTCTCTGCCTGGAACTTCTCTGCTATCTTTAACCCCCCCAAATGGACTCTGCTGCTTTTCAGGTCTCCGCTCTTTTCAGGAAGCCTTTCCTGGCTTCCCAAGTTTAAGGGCTCTTCTGTGTGTTTTAATTTTTTTTTTAACATATCACGATTTTATTGTCATATAATAAAGCAAAACATGATGCTCTAGAACTGGATCACTTGACCATTTCTCTTCTTATCTCCTCCCAGTTCAAAATGCTTGCATCTCTTAATAGCCAGCATTCTCTTACATCTGCAGTTAGACTTACATACAAGCCCACCATAGCTAGCCACTTTACTTCAGGTCGTAACTCCGCTTTCCCTGCGCATAGAGAATCCTTGCCCTTCCTGTACCGTGTTACTTGGTGGGGTTGACGCTTGCCACACTTCTTACAGAAAGTTCGGCGGGGTTTTAGGAGCGTTCGCCATGTTTGCGAGCGCGATCAGCAGTGAAAGCTATTTATTTATTGTTTTTAAATCCTTACTGGAGGAGATGCTTAGAGACAGGAAGGGAGAGAGAAACATCCATGTGAGAAAGAAACATTGCTCCATTGTCCTCCGTAGGTGCCACAATCAGGGACCAAGCCCACAACCAGGTATGTGCCCTGGCTGGGAATTGAACCAGCAACCTTTCGGTGCACAGGGTGATGACACTCAGCCACCTGGGCTGGACTTCCGGGTGTTTTTTATAGCAACACCCTGTGTTTCCCATATTCTGTAGCGCGTGGTAATCGATGAATCATTTGTCAGAGCTGCCAGACTGTAAGCTCTGTGTAGGTCAGCCATTCGGTAAGCTTGGCTTTATAACTATTTATAACTATTTGAGTGAACAGGCGGTGTTTCTGAACGCTGGAGCTTTCCCGGGAAACCCCGACGTGAGACGCTGTGTTTCCTTCGCAGGTGCTGTCGCTGCTGGCCTTTGTCTGTGAGGAAGTTGTCTCCCAGTGCACTCTGTGCGGAGGGCTTTATTTTTTTGAATTTGTGAGCAGCAGCGCCTTTCTCCTCTGCCTCCTTATCCTGATCGTGTACTGCACTCCCGTCTACGACAGAGTCGATGCTGGCAAAGTCAAGTCCTCGGTAAGCATGAACAGTACAGTCTCTGTACTAACCACACAGCTGTTTTGGAATCTGCATGGTCTTATTTTACGAAGTAGTAACGCTTTCAAAACTCAGTAGCAGGAGAACTCGGTTTTCCCTGCCAAATGGGATGACAGGAGGGGAAAGTGGAATTAGAATGAAAGTGACAAACACTACCCATAGTTTACAACGACTGGTGGTTTAGCCTAATTCATCATGTGTGTGTGTGCTAGAGGCCTGGTGCATTAATTTCGTGCATGGTGCGGGGAGGTGTCCCTCAGCCCAGCCTGCATCCTCTCCAATATAGGACCCCTTGAGGGATGTCCGACTGCCCGTTTAGGTGGGATCGGGCCTAAATGGGCTGTTGGACATCTCTCTCACAACCCAGGAATTGCTGGCTTCCAACTGCTCACCTGCCTGCCTTCCTGATTACCCCTAACTGCTTCTGCCTGCCAGCCTGATCGCCCCCTAAACACTCCCCTGCTGGCCTGATTGATGCCTAACTGCTCCCCTGCAGGCCTGGTCCCCCCAACTGCCCTCCCCTGCAGGCCTGATCGCCCACCAACTGCCCTCCTTTGAAGGCCTGGTTCCTTCCAACTGCCCTCCCCTGCTGGCCATCTTGTGGTAGCCATCTTGTGTCCACATGGGGGCAGGATCTTTAACCACATGGGGGCAGCCATCTTGTGTATTGGAGTGATGGTCAATCTGCATATTATTCTTTTATTAGATAGGATAGAGGCCTGGTGCACGGGTGGGGGCCAGCTGCTTTGCCCTGAAGGGTGTCCCGGATCAGGGTGGGGATTCCCTTGGGGAGGCCTGGGCAAGGGGCCTGTGGTGGTTTGCAGGCCGGCCATTCCCCCTGGCAACCCAAGTGGAGGCCCTGGGATTTATTTATCTTCTACAATGGAAACTTTGTAGCCTTGAGTGGAGGCCTGGGCCCACCAGGGTGTGTGGAAAACTTGGCTTCCTCCATGTCCAGGGAAACCCAAGGCTCCCTCTTGCTCACTCTGTGGCTGCAGCCATCATGGTTGGGGTTAATTTGCATACTCACGCCTGATTGGCTGGTGGCGTAGCAGCATGATGGTTAATTTGCATACTGCTCTTTTATGAGATAGTATATTGATTTCAGGGAGGAAGAGAGAGAAATAGCAATGATGAAAGAGAACTGGAGAATTAATCAGCTGTCTCTTGCACACTCCCTACTCAGATTGAGCCCACAACCCAAGCATGTGCCTTGTCTGAGAATCAAACTGTAACCTAGTTCATAGATCAATTCTCAACCACTGACCCACATGTGCCAGGCTGTTTTGATTTTATTATGGGGAAAAAAGTTGTTTGTAAGTGAATTAAGAAGGTTTTTATTAGAGATGCAGAATTTTCTAAAGACTTAGTCTGCTGACCCTGTATATTTATTTGGGTATGATATAAGGATTTGTGAGATGACAGATGAGCTAATTCTCATAGGTACTGCATTAAAGAAAGAAAGAATTGAGTAATTCTGCAATAACATTTGAATCATCAGTAATGGTTCGTTAAGAATTGTACATATGAAAGAATTCATATCTCTGAGAGAAATGATAAAAATTAGGATAATTTGTAACTATTAAGGATAAGAGATAATAGAATAAATACAAAGCAGTATGATTATGTTTTTGTTTAAATTAATGAGAAGCAAGCATTGGATCATATGTTATACAACTAAGATATTTAGTGTTATTTTCTATATACCTTTTGTACCTCAGATTCTGTGCCCGTAGGAGTCTATTACTTTTTTTCAAATAATTATTTTATATTTAAATTTTTTAAAAAAGTTATACCAAACAGTTAAAAAATAACTTTGAAAAACTACAAGTAGAGTCTGAGTCAAATCCAGCAAGTCTTTGATGAGCTCCTACACACAGTCTTTGGTTTGGCCGGTATTTGATTGTTTTGTCATCTTACCTGATAGTGACTGCTGCTATCAGTGCAGGCTGTGTGCCAGGCACCTTCTATGCAACGTGGTTTAGAGTCCTCAGACCTTAATGCTTCATTTTGCTGTTAAGGAAACTTACTAGTAGGTTCAGGTGGTTTAGTAACTTGACCAAAATTACATAGCTACAGCAGAAATAAACGGAGATTTGACCCACGTAAAGCTCTTACATTCTGCATTCTATTGTGTGGCCTAAGCAGAACCTTATTACAGCCAAGGCCCTACCTAGCATAGCAACTTTTTTTTTTTTAAATGAGACTTTTCTTTTGGCTTTTTTTTTTTTAAGAGAGAGAAAGGTTTATTTGTTGCTCCACTTATTTATGAATTCATTGGTTAATTCTTGTGAGTGCTCCGACTAGGGATAGAACCCACAACTTGGTATATCGAGACAATGCTCTAACTAACTGAACTATCATCTGTGATCCTAGGAACTTGAGATGCTGTCAGGGAAAATATCACCACAGGAGTTTCTATATAACAATTACAACGGCACCATTCATTTTATGAAGTACATATTAAAAAGAGAATGCAGAGAATACTTTGGAATTTTTGTTTATGATATGTTGATTACAGATATGAGAGTGGGACAAGAAGTTCACTAATATCTGAAATTATTGATTTGTTGTTTGTATAAATCTATATTTTAAACATTAAAGATTAAAAACATCGCCTGACCAGTGTAGCCCAGTGGGTGAGTGTCAACCTATGAATCAGTAGGTCACTGTTCCATTCCCAGTCAAGTGCCCTCACTGGTTGCAGGCTCGATCCCCAGTAGGGGGCATACAGGAGGCAGCTGATCAATGATTCTCGCTCATCGATGTTTCTCTCTTCCTCTCCCTTCCTCTCTGAAATCAATAAAACATAAAAACAAACCCCACATCATTTTCATTTCTTATCTTTCAACAGCAAAACAGTATACTATAAAAATATTTTTAGAAATGTTAATTTTTGCTTTAGTGCTATATCAGTAGTATTTAAGAACATTAATCTTTTTGACAAGAACCAATAGAATAATGTTTTCCATTTAGTGTAATGACCTAACTAAACTAAATGTAAAACATTACATCAAACTTGATTTTGAAAGTCATTTTCTAGTAAATACTGACTTAAATACTAGGGAATAAAAAATAATTATTTTATCTTAAAACAGCTTTTGTAAATATTTTACTAACTTTTGGGTCTCTTGTTTCCTTTAATAGGTGATTTATAAAATTTAAAGTATGTTATTACAGAAAGTTTAAGTGGCTAAAAAATGTACTATTGACATGATTTTATTTAGTAAATGATGGATAGTTCTTTTGATTCTCTCTTTTCCAAAATTAAATAGGTAATCATTGGGTTATATACATGCTGCTTTTTTCCTAACTACGTAAGGATTTTATGTTTACTTCAATGGTTTAAAATCACTTTTACTGTGTGCATATGAATGTACTTCAGTTTTAAATGTATTTTTACGTAAGGGAGGTTTTCTGTTGTAGAGAAACGTTTTGAGTGGATGGTGCTGGTGTCTAGAGTAGAAAGGCAATCTTTTACAAGAAAGAATCTTTTGTATCCCATGCTGTTGTGGGTCAGATTCTATGGAGAATAACAGTAACCAGCTTCTGTGGCACATTTACTATGTGCCTGGCACTGATGTAAGCACTTCCAGTGGATTAACACTAATCTTTAGAATCATCTACTGAAGAAGATACTGTTTTTCCTCCATTTGTAGATGACGAGACAAAGGCACACAGATGTTAAATAACGAATTGAAAGCCGTATAGCTGGGAAGCAGTGTAACGGGTTTGAACTCAGATAGTCTGGCTCTAGAACCCATGCTTATTGAAGAGTAATTATTCTGTCTCAAAATGACTGTCTTGTTTAAATACCTCCCTGAATGTAAGCCAACTATTAGTGAATAGGGTTTTATATGTGTTTGTAGATTTCAAATAATATTCAAGGGGATAGAAATAACAAGATATCTCAGAAAAACACCTATTTTATTTATTTTTGAAACTTTTATTGTTCAAAGTATTATATATGTCCCCCTTTTTCTCCCATTGACCCCTTAATGCGCACCTCTACCCTCTGCCCCAAAAAACACTTCTTTTAGAAGCAAAGAGAAAACCTTGAATTTTTTACAAATGTTAAGTGAACAAATTGACAGTGGTGTAGGAACCCTCTGTTGGATAGTTTTATCGATATTAGATTTAGTGGAGATTGCATTTCCAAAAACTCGAAGTATCATATTTAAGCACTTTCGAGTTATCATTTATGTTTCTCCTCTGAATCAAGTATGTATGTCGAGCAGTTTTCAGCTGGCATATTAGAGAGAGAAAGAGCCTTATGAGGTGATGCTGAGAGAGCACTTGGGAATCCATGAAGAACCTCATTGTTGTAAGCTTCATTGTGATAAGATATGGAAGCCTTTATGGTAGTGGATAGTCCATCATACAGGCTCATTTTACCCACCCACTTGGAATAATTGAAAACAATGTGTTATTACAGAAAGTTTAAGTGGCTAAAAAACCTATTGATATGATTTTAGTTAACAATGGATAGTTCTTTTGATTCTCTCTTTTCCAAAATGCTTTCAAAGCACCACAGTCCTCTCAGGCTGTCCTAGCACAGAATACATTAAAAGGAAAAAAAATGCTTTCTTTTGTTGGAAGTAAGATACAGAATTTAATAAATCCTTTGGCTTTGATAAATTTTTAAAATTGATTTTAGAGAGAAAGGAAAAGGAATAGAGAGAGAACCATCCATTGGCTGCCTCCTGTACAATCCCTGTGGGGATCAAGCATAAAATTCAGGGACACACACCCCGCATTTGGGGAACTGTTTCATAAAAAGATTATTTTGTAACGTATTCTCTAAATATGCCCTGTCCAAAGCATAGATGATGTTCCTTTATAGGGTGTTTATTGAATGTCAGGCTTACTGAAAAGTTAGAAGTCTCACCCTAGCCCGTTTGTTCGATTCCAGTCAAGGGTACATGCTTGGGCTGCGGGCTTGATCCCCAGTGGTGGGGCATGCAGGAGGCAGCCAATGATTCTCTCTCATCCTGGATGTTTCTATCTTTCTCTCTCTTTCCTTTCCTCTCTGAAATCAATAAAAATATATTTTTTTAAAAGTTAGAAGTCTCAAAGTGTGTAAATTTGGGTTGTGTGAAGGAAAATAAATCATTAAATTTTTTAAGAGTAAGAAAACTAAAATATTAGTTTCCATCAACCTAACCTTACTGTATTCTTTGTGTTTTATGTATGTATAGGATTTTTACATTACTGTGGTGATAGGATGTGTGTTTCTGTTGGCGTCCATCATTTTCGTTGCTACGCATGACCATACCTCAGCTGAAATGGCTGCAATTGTAAGTACCTGGTATTTTTATCTTTGCTTATTTTCATTTCATTAGAAATATGGAATCTGGAAAGTACTTGACAAGTTATACAATATGGGAGAGTAGTTTGTATTTTATTTTTTATTGTGATTTTGAGTAGGAAACGTAAAAATAAATGATCGCTTTAAATATGATAGCCTGAAAAGCCTAGAACCTGTCTTTAGAATTTGAGTTTTGTTAACAAAAAGCCCATTTACTCCACATATGACTATGTTATTGTTAATGCAAATGGTAAAATCAACTTTATTATCTTACTCTCTACTTTTTGGTTCAACAAAAACACATCTGCATGCCAGGTGTAGAGACTACACAGGAGAAATTATCTCCATGTTCTAGGTGTAGAGATACACAGGAGAACGGATCCAAAAGTTGAGCCTAATAAAAGATTTTTATATGAAATCTTTGGCAGAGGGAAGCAGATTTTTTAAAAAATTCAGAATATTTTGGCTTTTAGAAAGGTATTGCTGTACATAATTTTATTCTACAATACCTTCAGAGGGCCTGAACCATATCCTGTAATCTAGCATATTAGTATTTCTGAAGCATGTGAATATCGACAGTAAAAGGAATAGATAAAGATCGTAAATAGTTCTACCCCATGTTGAGCCAAGCAAATCATGAAAACGTTGAGCTTTTTTTTTGAATTTCAGAATTGCAACTCAAGGATCATGGACCTGAATTGGTACCAGTGCTCTGAATGTAAACAGCTTCCAGTTAATACTTCGTTAATGACAAAACTGAAATTGTAATTGAGTAGTCAGCTATAGATAATTAAAACTACTTTTTTTGATAGAACAATTAAAGGAGTTCAAGAATTGCATGGCTCTACCTACCTATTCACGGTTTCTTAGCCTTACATGGGTAAAAAGAAAATAAAATTAATGCAGCACTGTGACTCATTCTAGCAGTAGTAATATTTATCCATGAAAACATGAACCCATTAAAGAGAAAACCAAATGTTTTAATAGAGCCTTATGGCCAATTTCAGTTTTTATACATATTTTTGTAGTGGCGGATGATGATAGGATGGTCAGAAAAATATTTTTAAAGTATAGAAATATGTTACTGTAAATCCTGTAGAGGAAGTGAAATGGAAGTTGAGGAAAAGTTGAGTTTAGCCCTAACCAGTTTGGCTCAGTGGCTAGAGCATCTGCCTTTGGACTCAAGGGTCCCAGGTTCGATTCTGGTCAAGGGCATGTACCTTGGTTACAGGCACATCTCCAGTAGGGAGTGTGCAGGAGGCAGCTGATGGACGTTTCTCTCTCATCAATGTTTCTAACTCTCTATCCCTCTTCCTTCCTCTTGGTAAAAAATATTTTTTTTAAAAGTTGAATTTGGGGTGGGGGGACATGGCATAAAATTCCCAGCTATTAAAAATGAGCTTATGTATTTAAATTAGATGAGATATCAGATTGTTACAGTATTTAGATTTCATTTGTGTTAAGAATGACTGGCAGTTTAAAAACTATAATGTGCTGAAAGTTACCTTTTACACTTTCAATTATGAAACATTTTGTAGAATTAAATGAGGGAATCCATTAAAAATGTTTTTGTGTGTGAATTAAGTCAGCAAAGAGCTGGAAGGTCACCCACCTGGGTGCTATGGCATAGAGGGCTCTGCACGGACGGGAGGGCTCTGATCAGCAGTGGCCTCTCAGACATAGTGACACCTGTCTACCTTTAGTGCTGAACCGGCCAGTCCAGTGAGGGGGCGGGGCCCCCAGGCGAGAAGAGCACCGTGGAGACGGGGTGCTCCAGTTGGACGGGATGTCAGCCACTGCCTATACCAGTTCTCTCTTCCTCAGAGAGCACTGTGGCTCCCATGTCCCTCGTGGCTTTGCTAGCGAAGAGCTAACTTTGAACCAGGTCTTCTGTCTCTCGACAGAATTCTCGGAATGTCGATCAGAGATGTGCAATATTGAGGAAGTGGTTTAAGGAAGAGGAAGTAAATAGTGGCATCATGTTGCTGTGTCATGAGAGGGTGACAAGTAACTGGAAAATACATTTAAAAATATATACATATTTTATTGACTTTTTCCAGAGAGGAAGGGAGAGGGATAGAGAGCTAGAAACATCAATGAGAGAGAAACATCCATCAGCTGCCTCCCGCATAACCTACTGGGGATGTGCCCACAACCAGGGTACCTGCCCTTGACCTTCATCGAATCTGGGACCCTTCAGTCTACAGGCTGACGCTCTCTCCACTGAGCCAAACCGGTTAGGGCTGGAAAATACATTTTTTAAATAATTCTATTCAAAATAGAATATATATATATTTTTGACATTAGTAACTTCTTCCATTTTTACCTAGGCTCAGCTGCCTACTCACATTGTGTCCCTTATCTGTGGGTCCATTTAACCATTGCTGATAACCCTGTGTTTGTATCACGTTATAGGATTTTGTTTTTTATCTGTTAACCTTAATTTCATAGATTGGCACCCCACAAGTGAGCATGTACTTTATAAGACAGGGCATTTGTGAGGTTTTGACGAATAGCTATTACCTTAAACATTTCTTTACCACTGAAGTTAAGATAAAATTGATGAACCATCTTTGCTCGTATGAAACACTCTCAGAGCTAAGTAGGAAATGTGAGATTACATTATAAAATTCCTCACATAACTTTGCCACTTTTTCCTCCTCAGGTGTTTGGCTTTCTAGCAAGTTTTATGTTCCTGAGTGACTTTGCCATTATGTTGTGTGAAAAACGACGGGAGTCGCAGATCAGAAAGCCTGACACTGGGAGGCCAGAGCCCCTCACCGAGCCACTCAATGCTTGAAGACGAGGGAGCAGGTGTCACGCAAGGAAGCGGCAACGTGGTGCCTGAGCCCAGTAGAAGCACTTGTACTATCTGTGTAATTTCTAAACCACTTTTTAAAAATATATATATTTTATTGATTTTTTTTACAGAGGAAGGGAGAGGGATAGCTAGAAATATCGATGAGAGAGAAACATCGATCAGCTGCCTCCTGCACACTCCCTCCTGGAGATGTGCCCCCAACCAAGGTACATGCCCTTGACCGGAATCGAACCTGGGATTCTCAGGTCCACAGGCTGATGTTCTATCCACTGAGCCAAACCGGTTAGGGCAGCTAAACCACTTCTGAAGAGCAAGGGGAAGGGCCAGAAGGTAGTTTTATAAATATTGGACAGTAAGTCAAGTTAGGCCAGAAGGGTTTTTTATGTAACATTTGAAACTTGTATCAATGAGGTTTATTTTTGGGGGGAGGGGAGGGCAGTTTCTTTAAATCACAGCTCACCGATGATGAATTACTCTGTCATTGTTACTAGACTTAGCGATATAAAGAGAATGATTAAGTTAATCCATTTAGATATTGTTTCATTTTTAAGGTAATTTGCTTAGCTATGAGCTTGTTTTTTGATGATTAGATAAAATGTAATGTATATTTAAATTTTTAAATTTTAAATGTTGGTCTAGGTTTTTTCCTTAAAAATATAATTACTTAAGCTTTGCTGTATCTCTCTTGGCCTTAAAATTATAACATTTTAAGATAATTGTTATAAGCTCTTTTGTTGCCTAGTAGAAAATGTATGGGAGATGTTGGTATTTTATATGTATAAAAGCAGCATCAGCAACCCAGTATTTATACTGCACTTTGGTGGTTGTTGATATCAAGTGGAAAAAAAATTTTTATGTAACACACAGAAAAATGGAAGAAATTGATATCACACCCAAGGACCAAAGATTAAAATAAAGACATACTTTTTGTGCAATACGGTGAAATGGTAAGAGCAGGCTTCAGCCACTTCCCAGGCATCTGAAGCGGGGTGTTCATACTGTGAGCGAGAGGGTTCCTTCTATTGGCACATGGTTGTTTCTACTGAAACGGCAGCGGCTCTGCGGGCCGTCCTCGGTGTGTTCTGGGAGCCGGTCTTTTTAAAAGCGCAGCCTGTGATTTCTCATCTGTTTGAGATGCTTGCGTTTCTGTCCCCGGACCGGACCGGTCCGCTCACTGCTTCCCCGCCAAGCAGAGGCGGGGCTCTGGCTCTTTGCTGTCGCAGTGCCTTGCGGTGGCCCAGGATCTGGGGCTCTTTGATTGCCTCGAGCATCAGCACGATCCTTAGGCTTTTGTTCCCACTGAGGCACGGCTCTAGTTTCTCTTTGGAGCAGACCTTACAGTTATTATCTAGAGATTGTTCCCAGGTTAGTACTTTTGATGGTATAGGGAGTAGTCACACTATTCTCAGTTCTGATGATCGGGTCGCAGACTAGATCCTCCTTGCCCTCCTCCTGGGTTTTTGACTCCAGACTTTGGTGTTAAGGTGCTGAGCCTTTGCGTGAGATCTCCCCGGCCAGGCATCCTAGGTTTTCTGTCTGAAGAAGTGGAATCGTGTTGCCAATGGTCCCATCCTTTAACTTCTCATCTGCCTTCTGTAGATCGGTGTTAGCTGCATAAATGTGGCTGGTGTGGTTCTCAGAAATCGGCCCTGACGGCCAGGCACAGCGTCTGCTCTGGCTTAGTGACTCAGGGCCTTACCTATTTGGATCAGAGTTTGGATGCTAGTGCGAGTGGTGGTGTCACCAAAACCTGCTTGGGAGATAATGAAACCAATCATGGATGCTGATGTTACGGGGCGTGCCCATCCAAGGGAGGAGAAATAACCTGGGTCTTGGGCTCAAGAATAAAGATTGGCTCAAAAATAACCAGTTTATGGGAGGCAAGTTCTGGAATTTCACATCGAACTACTGTACCATTGCCATTGTCAATATCACCTCGATCCAGTCGGGGTGACAGCAAACCACCTGGCCTACCTCAGGGTCCCCCCCATGCCTTGGGTTTGGTGGCCTTGTCCTCAGCTGGCTTCACTCACAGCTGGCATGAGCTTAAGCCCTGGTTGTTCTGACGGTTCATTTCTTTGTTTTCTTGGCACGGGGCCACTTAATCTTTGCCTTCTTCCGAAGGCCTCTCTGGAACCTTTCTTCACATCGATTTTTATGGGACTTATGACTGGTTGTCCTCCCTCTTCTATTATAGAAGAAATTCGGAGTAAAAAGACCATTGTAAATAAAGTTCAAGGAGAACTTGCGACCAAAACCACTGCTACGTACAGGAAAAGGCAGACTCAGTAAACTCAAAGTTAAAATAATTATTAGCACCTATGATGAATTTAATTTGTTATATTTTATACAAATAAATTTAGAATGGTTTTTAAAAATCATAAGGGAAATGCACTTACAACATAAACATTTTATAATTGCTATACTTAAATTATATTCTGTTTTGGGACTGGGAAATGTATTTTTACATTGTTTATAGCCAATCGTTTTTGTATTTATCAATTGAAATTCTGTGGGCCTTTTTTTATCTCTTTTCATGTTAAATTTTGTAGTCTTGTTAAATAAATCCGTCTTATTATCCCTACCTTTGTACTTGTTTAATTATTACAGAAGGGTGGCATTTAGAAGAAAGCTTTCTCCGAGCTGTAGGAGTTGGCACCTGTATCCTCACTATGGTACAAGGGAGTGGGTCAGTCTACACAGGGTGGGCACAAGTAGAAAAGAAACACACCCAGTTCTACCCATGGGCATTGGAAAGGTGGAAAACACATTCAAAGATTTTTAGGGAGCTAAGGGTGAAGAGTTGTAAAGGAATGTTACAGCCTTTAAATCCGACCGAAGGAGCAAATGCGGACTCATCACATTTCTCAACAAGGCTAGCAGTGCAAAAAAGCAAAATCGGCGCATTCTCTCTCGGACTGTTTGACGATTAGGAAAGTGTGAAGCAGAACCAGGGTGCGTCTGTACAGCTGCAACTATTTGTGTAGTTTGCAAAATCTCTGCCTACAGCTCGGATGAGAATAACAAGGTCTTTATAGCCACCCAGAACTTACTGGAATTTGTGCATTCGTCAGAGTTTTGCGTTTTGTTAACGAGCAATTAAATGGGTCTTAAAACAGTAAGAAAAACAGGTTTCACGAGAAGTCTGGGCAGGACAGTCCTGAGCCTGGTGAATCTGGCCGCTCAGTGGTATGTGCAGGGACCCAGGGTCATTCTTGCCATGTTTTTCTGCCCACCCATCTGCTGTTGCTGCCTTGGGATGGACCTTTTTTAAAAATATATATTTTATTGATTTTTTTACAGAGAGGAAGGGAGAGGGATAGAAAGTCAGAAACATCCATGAGAGAGAGACATCCATCAGCTGCCTCCTGCACGCCTCCTACTGGGGATGCGCCCACAACCAAGATACATGCCCTTGACCGGAATCAAACCTGGGACCTTTCAGTCCGCAGGCCGACGCTCTAGCCACTGAGCCAAACCGGTCTTGGCAAGGATGGACCTTTTTTTAAAAAAAAAATTTAAATTTATTGTTTAAAGTATGACATGTTTCCTCCTCGCCCCCCTCCTACCCCTTAGACCTCTCCCCAACCATTACCACCACCGCTATTACCTACCCCGCAAGGATGGACCCTTTTTGGTGTAGCAAAGCTGTGGCAACATCTCCAGGCGTCTCCACTTGCACAGCAATGTGCAAAGACCAGAGAGGAGAGAGAGTATTGCTCCGCGTCTCTGTAAGATGTGCCTTTTCACAGAGGCACCTTGGTGGACTTCACCTACTTGCGCACTGCAAGACATTTAAGTGCCCATTTCTAAATCACTTCCTGACACGGAGAATGGAACTCAGACCCGGCTGCTGAGGTTTGGTTGAAGGTTGCTCCAGGCACCAAGAGCATGCAATTACTGTAATTGCCTTAAAAGAATCAAGATTCCTCCCCTTAGGTTGTGGAAACCCTTTGAACTTGGACAAAATCGGCTCTGGAGGCAAGAGAAAGGGCCACTGGTTTGGGGATCGAGAGTGTCTGTCATAGGGTATGTAATGAATGTGCCCCGCTAGGAGAAGTGAAATTCCCAGTGTAAGTCATTTTTTTGTGGGCCTGACGACCCCAAAACAATTTAAAATAGAAAAACTGAGTTTTATTTTTTAAATACCTTTTTACTGATTTCGGAGACAGGGAGAGAGAGAAACATCAATGATGAGAGAGAATCGTTGATTGGCGGCCTCCTGTACAGCACACACTGGGGACTGAGCCTGGGAGCCTCTCCAGAAATCGTTCAGTAAATCTCAGGCTGGTGCACTCTGGCCAGAAGCCCCCCGTGTTCAGCCCAGCCTCGGCTGCCAACCGAGAACCAGGTACAATGCCCGGAGTGACTGCTGCTGTGGCCGCTGGCTGTTTGCCATCACTGGATGGCGGTAGCTGGCGGGGACCTGCTCACCTTGGAAGTGGGTGGGCTCTTTCACCAGTAATTTTTTTTTTTAAATAGTATATTTTATTGATTTTTTTGCAGAGAGGAAGGGAGAGGGATAGAGAGAAACATCGATGAGAGGGAGACATGGATCAGCTGTCTCCTGCACGCCCCCTACTGGAGATGTGCCCGCAGCCAAGGTACATGCCCTTGACTGGAATTGAACCTGGGACCTTTCAGTCCCCAGGCTGACGCTCTATCCATTGAGCCAAACCGGTTTCGGCCATCAGTGATTCTTGTCAGCTGGTCTCCGGCAGGTGCGACCTGCATGAGCCCCGCACTTCATTAGGGAAGACACACGGTTTCTGTCTAATGAGCGGCCACCAGCGGTTGGGGCAGACGATCAAAGGCTGGTTTGGGTCCTCTACTTAGAGATTCATCTCACGGTCAGAGCTTGTCCCACTGGTGGCAGTGCACACTGAGGGTGTCAGCTGGGAGACAGTTTATAGAGTGTGGCTGCCTCTCGCAGCCCGAGGAAGTCCTCAAACTCAAACACTCCGCGTCCAGGAAGAAGTGGAGGAGTTTTTGCTGGGAAAGGCCCCAGGCAGTCGTGTGACCAGCCAAGGTGGCTCGCAGTTCCAGGAAATCTGGAGGAGGCAAACTGTAGGGTAAGGCCTCGTCTACTGCCTGAACCGCTTCAAGATGGTCACTGGGTGCTTACTCAAACGTGGCCATGCATTGGGGGAGGGGGGCCTGCAGGAATATCCCTAGGCATGGATGCACTGCCTCCAATACCAAGATAAAAAGGAGCCGATTTGGCGGGGGGGCCGCTGTTTGTAGTTGGTGGCGTCTACAATGTTTGTCCTTAATCGATTGTGAAATATTTCTCTGGGCTGTGACATAGTTCCGAGGTGGTTCCTGGGGAGGCAGGCACTTGGATTTTGTCCTCATTCAGGGCCCACTTGTCTCCCCTCAGCGATGCCGGGTGGCATGTCATGGGGCCGCTGCGGAAATACCTGCACGTCCACCAACCGTTCTCTTCCTTCCTTTTCTTTTTTTAAATATATTTTATTGGTTTTTTACAGAGAGGAAGGGAGAGAGAGAGAGCTAGAAACATCGATGAGAGAGAAACATCGATCAGCTGCCTCTTGCACATCCTCCACTGAGGATGTGCCCGCAATCAAGGTACATGCCCTTGACTGGAATGGAACCCAGGACCCTTCAGTCTGCAAACTGATGCTCTATCCACTGAGCCAAACCAGTTCCGGCTCACTTTCTACCAGGTGTGTCTAAACCCCTGAGGCTCTGTCACTAGGTAACTCAGGACCATGAATGTGTCCTGTATCCTGTTTCAGGTGAAGAAGGCCAGCTGATCCGCACCCCCCCCCCCGCCCCCCCCGAACCCCCAGCCCTAGAGATCTCAAAAACAAAGAGTTAGCAATCCCTACCCAGGCTGCAAACCAAGAACCACTATGGTGGTTAAGCTTCCATCGTCCACTGCAAAGCCCCAGCTTCCTCTGGCCCCACAGCAGCGCTGGACGAACAGGAAGGGTCGGAGCTTGGCCTAGCACACCCGCTGCCTGCTGCAGGAAACGCTGTGTGAGGAGACCATGGACTTCTTCTCCCAGGAAGAGGAATTGTTTCGGCTGTTACGCTTGGCAAGCTTTGTAGGCAAATGCCCGTTCTGGTTTCTGCCAGTGACTGACCCTTACTGTGAGCTACCAAGGCATGTGCCCCATGAGAAGGTTCTTGAAAAAGCAGTAAACACAGTCCAAGCCAAAATATCTCCAAATAACCCAAAACAGCGCGCCCCCACCCCCTGAAACCACAGCCAGTATCTAGTAAGTCTAGGAATATTTGGGGCTTTCTGGGGGAGCAGGGGGTGCATCTGGAGACCCAGTCTCATACCCGAGTCTTGTTCCTGCTGGTCCCATTGCTGTCATTTGTCCAGCTGAGTGGTATCATCTCAGACTTAGGTCTGTGCCTCACAGGAGTGGTGAAATGTACTCCAGATTTTTGCATCTGCTGTTCTGTGCACCCTCAGCCCCCAGCGAGTCCTTTAATCCTATTAGTCCCCTGGCTTTCAGACAGAAATACCTGCATATGTGCAGTGCTCTTTTCTGGGCACCTTTATTTTAAATATATTTTTATTGATTTCAGAGAGGAAGGGAGAGGGAAGAGAGATAGAAACATCAATGATGAGAGAGGATCATTGATCGGCCTGCCTTCTGCACGCCCCCAACTGGGAATTGAGTCTGCATGTGCCCTTGATTGGAATCGAACCTAGGACTCCTCAGTCCTCATGCTATTGCTCTATCCACCTAGCTAAACCATCCAAGGCATGGGATACCTTTTATTTAAAAAATATATATATACATATATATTACTGATTTCAGAGAGGAAGGTAAAGGGAGAGAGATAGAAATCCCAATGATAAGAGAGAATCATTGATTGGCTGCCTCCTGCATGCCCCACACTGGGGATTGAACCTGCAACCTGGGCATGTGCCCTGACCAGGAATCAAACCATGGCCTCCTGGTTCATAGTTCAACACTCAACCACTGGGCCACACCGGCCAGGCCTGGGGTTCCTTTTTACCAGCATCCAGTGGCCTCATTACTCAGGACTTTTATTTTGTAGGAAACATACTTTTTTTCAGGTCACTTGCTCATTGGAGGACTTCAGTGGTTTTCTGCCCCAGGGACCTACAGGTCTTTCTCTTTCCAGCCCCTGTCCATGCACCAGTCCCCCAAAGCTGTGCTTTGCCCATTGGGAACATTTTCCTTCATTGTAGTCTCAGGTCACCGAAGGGAGTGAGGCCGATCTGGCAACTGTACATGTTTTTGGCATGTCCCTACAGCTACAGCTGGAAGGGGAGAGAGCAGGGACGCAAGCATGACTCACTGAGATCATTTGCCTGGTCACATGAGGCTGTCCTTGGAGAAGTGTATGCAATCAGCCTTGGGACCGTCCTGGGAATGAAGGAGGACAAGTGAATCCACTGATTGCTCTGTCCCCTTGGCCAATATTACCCTGCAGGGCAGACTCTGCAGGTGGCACATGTGTGGGTGTTGAGTGGGTTCGGCAGTGTCTACAGGAAAGCTCCAGCATCGAGAGATAGGCCAAGGGCAAGAGGATGTAAAGCAGCGATTTTCAAAAGCTGTGCCGCAATACATTTTTAAGACACACCTGACAGTGTCCTCAGGGGTCCCACAGTGGCTTTTCCCTATAAATGGCCTGTCCTGGCTCAGGCTTCAGACACTGCTAAAATCTCTCAAACAAGCAGCAGCTGGCGTCAGCATGCCCCAAACCCCAAACCTCTCAGTAAAAGGCCCACGACCAGGCACCAGCACCAGCCTGCCTTGCTTCCTAGCTGGGCCTCACCTGAGCACGTCCAAGCCCAATACAAGTAGCAGCTGGAGACCTGTCTGAAGCTCCTGTCCCGTGGGCCCAGGCAGTGGCTGACTTTGCACCTCGAGGGAGGCCCCAGAGCCAGTGCACCCGGTGGACAGATTCAGACCATTCCAGATCACAACTCTCCACATCCACAAGTGACACACTCATTGAGAACCCACGCCGCACGGAAGCAAGGCCTGCTCCACAGGGGTGTCTCCTGCCCAGCAGCTCCCCCACTGTGGTTGCAGCTGGTCCTCACAGCCAACTGGCCTGGAGGTCAACTCCTCCCAGGGAGGCCAACAACAATCACGGCTCAACTACAAAAAGCCTGTGCTCTCGGCCCACACTGGGGCGCAACTAGAGTGACTGGGGAGGCTGAGCTACTAGCACCCAAAGGGCTAACAAGAGGAACCCAAAGAGGCCCACACCAAGACACGTCATAATTAAAGTGCCAAGGGTTAAAGACAGAGCATCTTCAAAAGCAGCAAGAGAAAAGCAGCTGGTTACCTACAAGGGAGAGTCCATTTGACTGTCAGCTGATTTCTCATCAGCAGTTTTGCAGGCCAGAAGGGAGTGGCAAGAAATATTCAAAGTGACCTACAACCAAGATTACTCTGCCCAGCAAAGCTATCATTTAAACTGAAGGTCAGGTAAAAAGCTCGAGTTCATCACCACCAAACCATCATTACAGGAAAGGTGGAAGGGTATTCTTTAAAAAGAGGAGGAAGAAGAAGAGATAAAATATCTGAACAATAAAATGTCAACAAATACAAATCAACAATGGAATCTAAAAAATCAAGCTAAATGAACAGGAAATGTAATAAACCAAATAAACTGCTGAGTAAAATACCACCAGAGGCATGGAACCATGGAGCAGGCGGACGCATCTCAGAGGGAATGGGGTGGGAGTGGGAAGAGATTAACCAAAGACCTCACCTGTGGACACAGACAATAGGGTGGTGAAGGCCTGGGGTGGGGGTGGGGGTGGGGGTGGGGGTGGGGGGTGGGAACCAGGTGGAGGGGGGGGCAATGGGAGAAAAAAAAGGGGGATATCTGTAATACTCAACACTAAAGATTTAAAAAGAAAAAAAAAAACCCACAAAAGTGTTTGGATAGAACAGACCCAGGGACACCCCTTCTTCCGGCTTCCGACCACTCTCCAGCGTCTTAGCCCGTCGCCACCTTCAGAACCACCTCCGAGACCCACCAGCACCCCGTTTTTTCTACCTTCACGCCTTATCGCCGGACAACCACGAGCTCCCAAATTGGTCAGAATTTACTCCACTGAGTGGCCAGCCTCCACGCCTACCTCTCTCGGGGCTTCCAGTTCCACCGCTGGATGTGCCTCTGGAGGGCGTGGGTCACCTCTTCCATGAGTTGGGGCGCTGAGCGTCTCTTCAAGACGCAAAACCAGCACAGGGGCCGCATTCTCTTCCAGGATGCGCTGAAGCCTCCCAGGACAAGTGGGCAAAACTCAGGACGCCGTGGAAGCCGCCCTGGCCCGGAGAGGAACCGAACCAGGCCCGTGTGGAGCTGCAGGCCCTGGTTCTACCTGCGTAGACCCTTACCTACGTGACTTCCTGCAGAACCACTTCCGGCGTGAGGAGGTGAAACTCATCCAGAAGATGCTCTACACCTGACTCACGTCTGCAGGCTGGGCTGGACCAGTATCTCTTCCAGAGACTCACCCTCAAGCACCACTAGGAGGCTTTGAAGCCCAGAGGCCTTTGAGGGCCCCCTCGGCATTTCCCGGGGTTCTGGCTTTTGCCTGAGCCTCTCCCAGATTCTTTCAACCGCCTTGAAGCCCTCCCCCAAGTATTGGGAGCAAATGGAAACAATAAAGCTTTTTGCCCCAAAACAGCCAACAATAGCCGTCTGTGTGTGAATGAATCACATTTACACCTATTTTTTGTTATCAGACCGGCAAAAAAAATAATGTTTTTTTGTGTGTGTTTGTGCCACCAAATTTTAGTAATTAGTGTAGGTGTGCCATGAGATGAAAAATGTTGGAAATTGTCCTAACCAGTTTGGCTCAGTGGATAGAGCCTCGGCTTGAGGACTGAAAGGTTGCAGGTTTGATTCCAGTCCAGGGCATGTGCCTTGGTTGGGGGCACATCCCCAATAGGAGGCGTGCAGGAGGCAGGCAGCTGATCGAAGTTTCTCTCTCATCGATGTTTCTAACTCTTTATCCCTCTCTCTTCCTCTCCGTGAAAAAAAAACAATAATTGCCCTAGCTGGCTTGGCTCAGTGGATAGAGCATCATCAGCCTGGGGACTGAAGGGTCCCCGGTTTGATTCTGGCCTAGGGCACATGCCTGGGTTGCGGGCTCGATCCCCAGTAGGGGCGTGTGCAGGAGGCAGCCAATCAATGATTCTCTCTCATCATTGATGTTCCTATCTCTCTCTCCTTTTCCCTTTCTCTCTGAAATCAATCAAGAAATATATATATATATATTTTTAAAAATAATATATACATATTTTTTAAAAAAGAAAAATGTTGGAAGTTGCTGTGTAACAGCCAGATAACGCTAAGCGAACCAAGTCCCCAAAGACTGCCCACAGGCCTGGCATCCTGTTTCAATTAATTATCAACAGTTATCATCTGCACTTTTCAGGCAGCACAAGTTCCACAAGCGAATTATGTAAAAAGAGGCAAAGAGGCGGCGAGGGGGCGATTCTGGAGGTCACTGCTGGAGAGGAAAACCGGGCGGAGGGGAGGGGGAAGCCTGCGGTCACAGTTAGACGGAGGTTACATCATGGCATGCTTCAGGGCGGCTGCCCTAGTAAAAACAGGAAGGGAGGAAGGGGACCTCGCGCGGACCAGCGAGCACAGGGTGAGAGCGTCGCGAGCCGAGGAGGATGAAGTGCACTCAGCGGTGCACTTCGGCTCCCCAAGAGAATGTACGAGTTGCTGCGTCCATTGTGAACCTGGCTTTGCACAGACCCTTTTCCAGAGCCCGCTCCCGCGCCGGGACCGGGGTGGCGCTGCTCCCCGCTGGCCGCCAGAGGGCGCGCGCCGCCAGGGGAGGGCGCGGCCGCCCCCTGCGCCTTGGGGCTCTGTGTTTGCAGGAGGAAAGCCCAGCCCAGCTGGGAGCCGTGGCAGCGCCCCAACAGGCGTGGCTGCTGGCCAGCGCTCCCCGGGGCTCCCCGGGGAGGCCCCCCCCGCACCCCCTGCCCCGGGCCCTCGCGCCGCCCTGGGGTTTCGGGAGGAAGCAGCTGCCCGCAGGGCTGAGGCCTCTGTGCGCAGGAGGCAGCCAGCGACTCCCTGTCCTCACTGATGCTTCTCTCTCTCTCTGAAATAAATGTTAAAAATACACTTTAGCCGAAACCGGTGTGGCTCAGTGGATAGAGCGTCGGCCTGCGGACTGAAAGGTCCCGGGTTCGATTCCGGTCAAGGGCATGTACCTTCGTTGCGGGCACATCCCCAGTGGGGGGCAAGCGGGAGGCGGCTGGTCGATGCCTCTCACTCATCGATGTTCCTCTCTATCCCTCTTTCTTCCTCTCTCTGAAAAATCAATAAAATATATTTAAATATATACATATATACATATACATACATATATATACATATACACATATATATACACACACATACATACACACACACACACACAAACATTTTAAAAAAGCTTATTTGGCAACATTTAAACATCAGGAAATGTTTCGCCTAAAAAATCCTGATTTCCCCTTCTCTCGGCATCAGCTCGCTGCCGACCCCTCCCGGCCCTTATTCGCTGCCCAGAAGTGAGCCACATGGCACCCTTCACACTACAGCACCCCCCTTTCTGCACAACTCTACGTGGGGTTAATCAGGGTCTTTTAAAAAAACGCGCACAGCCTGGCTGGTTTGGCTCAGTGGATAGAGCGTCGGCCTGCGGACTGAGGGGTCCCGCGTTCGATTCCGGTCAGGGGCATGTACCTTGGTTTCGGGCACATCCCCAGCAGGGGATGTGCAGGAGGCAGCTGATCGATGTTTCTCTCTCATCGATGTTTCTAACTCTCTGTCCTTCTCCCTTCCTCCCTGTAAAAAAATCAATAAAATATATATTTTTTAAAAAGTGCACAATTTTCTATGTGCACTGAAAGTTGTAATAAAACCCAAACTGATACAAGTGGCTTCAACCTCCTTGCAAGGTGCGGAGGCGCCAAGTGGTGCTGAGGATGCCCTCTGTCCCGCCTGCTCCAACCCGGGCTGTGCCCTGTCCCCGCCCCTGGCCAGCAGCCCCCCTGTCATCAAGTGCGAGGCTTCCCAGTGGGTGCCTTTCCCAGGCAGAGAACCCCCCCTTCCCATCTAAGTCATACGGGAAGCTCCATGATATCACACAGGCCAGAGGACATCAATACAAAGCGTCAGTGGCAACATCTGCTTGTCATAAACCCAGTCCCTCAGAGCGGAGGCTGCGTTGGAAAAGCCCAGGGTGAGTGAGGCATCGGCGGGAGGAGCCGTTTCTGGAGCTGGAACTGCCGATCGGTCCTGATCAAGATGGTCCCCAAAGCACGGAGACTTTGTGGCAGAGCCTGGCCGGGGAAGCCCTGGGAAGAAGCTGGAGGAGAGGGGCTGTGACCAGCTTCCGTGGTCCTTGGCGTTTCTGGTGCCAAAGGACGAGGAAGACTCTCCCGGGAATGGCCACAGGACACGTGGCCCCAAGGCCCAGCCGTCCCGGGACTCCTTGGGGTGCCTTTGAGAGTGGTGTGAGGCCTTCGTGTGACGCTCTCTGGGGAGCCCCCAATCCCTAGCGCCAGCCTCGAGCCTCCAGAGTCTGCAGCTGAGCAGGGGCTGCTCCCTTGTCCTGTCTGCTCCCCACCAAGGTCCTCGGGTCTTTGGAGGGGTGAGTCCTCTCCCCCTCCCCCATTGCAGCTTTTTTGGGATTCTCACTCTCGCATGCATCTCCCTGCTCTCTGCCCTGCCAGTTTCAGGTCAATAATCAGCTTTTCTGAGTGGATTTCTGCCCCGACCCTCACCCCTGTGGTCTGTTTAATGACATTTGGCTTCTCTTTTGGCAGAACAGTCACTGTCCATATAAAGTTTTTTAAATCAATAAAGTCTGTGGCCTTCCGGTAAAATAAAAAAAAGAAAAGCCCAGTTTGAAGTAAGGAGCTACTGGGGCTGTAGCCTCTCCGGCTCCCCCGCTTTTTTTCTTTTCTTTTTTTTTTTAATTTATTGATTTTCTGACAGAGAGGAAGAGACAGGGATAGAGAGTTGGAAACATCGATGAGAGAGGAACATCGATCAGCTGCCTCCTGCTCACCCCCTCCTGGGGATGTGCCAGCCACCAAGATTCATGCCCTTGACCAGAATCGAACCTGGGACCTTTCAGTCCACAGGCCGACGCTCTATCCACCGAGCCAAACCGGTTAGGGCCCCACTGCTTTTTCTTAATGGTGCAGGACGGGAGATCCGGGCTGGCCTGGGAGGGGCTGGGAGGCGTTTTAGCAGCTGCAGGCCACAAGCAGGGTCCCCTGAGGGCTGCCCGAGGTGAGGGCGCACCCGTCCGGTTCCCAGTGTCAGCGTTTGCTGCTGGTGACAGCAGTGTGCAGTTTTGGGGTGTTGCCGGATGTGGTGCACATAAAACCAGGTATCTGTGAGCCCCAGAAGCCCCGAGTTCACAGGATGCAGGCCAGAAACCGCCCCATGGGGAAGTGGCGGTTGCCGAGGGCCCCCAGCCAGCTGCGTTTCCCTGGCGACAGGAGTTTGCTTTTCACGCTGGGAGGAGGCTGGGCGGCTCGGCCAGGGGTGGGCCGCTCTGGGTGCCCGAGCATCCCGCATCCCAGCTGCCAGCCCAGGGCCGGGGTGCGGCCCACGGCCAGCTGCCCCGGGAGGAAGCCAGCCAGCGCCAGCCCTGCCCTGACATCCCAGTGGCCCCGTGGGGCGGGGAGGGACAGGGCACAGGAGACACCAGACCTGGACTCACACCCCAGCTGTCACTTACCTCCTGTCCCCTCGGCTTTCTCCTCGAGTATCCAACTCCACTGCCAGGTCACTCAGGGGGCAGGTGCCTCCCTCAGGCCCTCAGAGACAGGGGCAGGAAGCTCTGGGCAGTGTGCGCAGTGGTTAGTGTCAGCCCGTGCTAAGGGTTGCGAGTTCAATTCCTGGTCGAGAGTTGCAGGTTGAATCCCACCCCCGTCAGGGTGCATGGGGGAGACAACCAATGGATTCTCTCTCATATGAGTGTTTCTGTCTACCACTCACTTTAAAAATCAATGGAGCCCCACAACTTGGCTCACTGGTTGAGCATCGACCTAGGAACCAGGAAGTCACGGTTCGATTCCTGGTCAGGGCACGTCCCGGGGCTGCGGGCTCCATCCTCAGCGTGGGGCGTGCTGGAGGCAGCCCATCAATGGAATACAGTGCATTAATGACATTTACATTACGGTGCCCCATCACCACTGTTCATCTCCAGAATGTTTTTTCTTTTTTAAAAAAATATATTAATATTTTTACAGAGAGGAAAGGAGAGGGAGATAGGTAGATACATCAGTCAGCTGCCTCTTGCACACTCCCCACTGGGGATGTGCCCGCAACCAAGGTACAGGCCCTTGACCGGAATCGAACCTGAGACCTTTCAGTCCTCAGGCTGATGCTCTATCCACTGAGCCAAACCGGTTAGGAGAATATTTCCATCTTTCGGAATGAAAATACATAGTACCCATTAAACACGAAGTTCCTATTCCCCTCACCCAGCCCTGGCAACCACCAGCCCACGTCCTGTCTCCGAACCCTGACTTCTCCGGATGCCTCAAGGGAGGGAATCAGGCAGCATTTGTTGCTTTGTGTCTGGGCTACTTCACTCAACAGAGTGTCTTTCAGAGTCATCCACGGCGTACCATGTGTCAACATTCCTTCTGTTTTGCCCTAACCAGTTTGGCTCAGTGGATAGAGCGTCGGCCTGCAGACTCAAGGGTCCCAGGTTCGATTCCAGTCAAGGGCATGTACCTTGGTTGCGGGCACCTCCCCAGTAGGGGTTGTGCAGGAGGCAGCTGATCGATGTTTCTCTCCCATCGGTGTTTCTAACTCTCTCTCCCTCTCCCTTCCTCTCTGTAACAAATCAATTTAAAAAAAATATATATATGTATATATATAATTCCTCCTGTTTTAAGGCTGCCCGTGTCACTGTGAATCCTGCTTTATGTCTTTCGTGAGCAGTACTGACTTCCACCCTTGAAATCAATTTACTTTGAGAATAGGCAAATCTCAAGAGGCCGCTGTGCTCTGCATCCTTTACTGGTCTCACTCCCTGCCCCCACCACCCCCACTCCCGGGCCTGGTCTCCGGTAGCATCTCTCCCTGAACCTCTCAGGCCCCTTCACGCCATTCCTGGTTTTACAACCTTTCACGTCAACGGAATCCTCCGCTTTTGAGACGGGTGTCCATCCTGCTCGCTTATCCTTCTGGTTTAATAAGAAATCCTTCTGCAAGTGGCCAAGTCAGTATTTTATTTTAAAAAACCACACACACACACACACACGCACACATGCACGCACACACACAAGCACACACACGCACACTGCTCGGGAAAGCAGAGCCGGGACAGGAGACTGAGACCTCGTCTTTGGGGTCAGGCTGACCACAGAGCCCTCTCTTCCCCAGGCCTGCCTCCCGAGAAGGAAGAGCAGATGCCCGCGCTCGATAAATGAGCAGAGGGCTTGGTTTTTCGGGGAGACTCAGGCAGCGCCACGCCCGCGAGGAGTGGGGTTTGTGCGGGAGGCTCCGGAGGCCTCTCCGTTGTGTCAGGTGCGGTCACAGTTTGGAAAGCAGAGGCCCGATCTCCGCGGAGGCCGCTTCTCTCTCCCGGACGGACGGACGAGGAGACTCTTCTCCGAGGAAGGCCGGGGGGAGAGGGCCGGAGCGGCCGGGAGCCCAGGAGGGAGGAGAAGGCCTCCCGCGCCCACCGGCCGGCGGGGCTTTGGCACAGAACACAGGTTTGGAAGTCTCTCCTGAGGTCACCGGCCCGCGGTCCTGCTGCCGGCGGCGCCACACATCCTGCGGGGCCCCCTGCGGGCCTGGAGGCCACAGCATCCTCAGACGGCTGCATCTGAGGAAGGAGAAGGTGATGTGAGGGCCAGAACCGGTGTGGCTCGGTGGATAGAGCGTCAACCTGCAGACTGAAAGGTCCCAGGTTCGATTCCGGTCAAGGGCATGTACCTTGGTTGCACATCCCCAGTAGGAGGCGTGCAGGAGGTAACTGATCAATATCTCTCTCTCAAAGATGTTTCTAGCCCTCTAGCCCTCTCCCTTCCTCTCTGTGAAAAATCAATAAAATATATTAAAAAAAAAAAAAAAGGCAATGTGGGGCCGGCCGGCCAGGGCAGGGTCCCCCCAGAAGTCACACACACCCAGCAGCCAGGTGACCCACGTTCTGCTCGGTGCACGGCCTCCCTCCACCCAACTTTCATTGGGGTGATTTCATTCTGTTGAAATGCATCTCTAAAAATAAATCAGGCAGTGCCGAGGGGATTCCCATCCCTATTCCTCCCCACCCCCGGCCGCAACGTTTTTTACGCCGTTTTCATCGTTCACTTTGCCCTCACACAGCTTCACTGGGGCATCATCCGTATCCCAGAGAATTCGCCCAGGGTCTGCACCGTGGTCACAGAATTGCCCGGCGATTTTAGAGCATTTTCATCGCTCCAACAAGAAACCCTGTGCCCACTAGCGGGCAGCCCTGGGTCCCACCTGCCCTGAGCCGTAAGCAACCTCGAAGCTACTTTCTGTCTCTGGATTTGTCTATTCTGTCTGTGTCACCACAATGGGATCCTAACTGAGTGGTCTTTGGAGACCGGCACCCTTCCCCTTAGCTTTTTGCCAGTGATTCTGGGTGGCGGGGGGGGGAGAAGCTCTTTCTGCAGGAAATATAATGTAAATGACACAACGTTTTTCATGCTTTTTTTTTTTTAAAGAAAAAGAACAAAGAAAGGAAGTGCTAGATCAAAGAAAGAAGAGGATTAATTCAATTAGTGGGTTCAAGCTTTCAGCCATCGTTAAGATAAAAACTATCAGGTATAGGCAGGGGGATATATTTATAAGGATGTTCATCCCAGTGTTTTTTAATAGCAGAGAATTACGTAACAACAACCAAAAACAAGGCCCCTCATAGGAGGCAGCTGGAGCACAGGCATGCGACAGGGTCAGTGCCACCCCACGGAGCCATTAAGGACAGAAGCCCTGGCCAGTGTTCCTCAGTGGTTAGAGCATCTGCCCACTCACCAAAGGTCCAGGGTTCGGTTCCCATTCAAGGGCATGTCCCTGGGTTGTAGGTTGATCCCCAGCCCCAGTTGGGGCGCGTACAGGAGGCAACCAAGTAATGAATCTCTCTCTGACTCTCTTTCTCTCTCTCTCTCCTCATCCTCTTCTTCCTCCTCCCTCCCTTCCACTCTCTCTAAAGACCAAGTGGAAAAAATATCCTCATAGGAGGATGAACAACAAATAAAAAATAAAAAGAATTTAAACATGGGGAAAGTGTCTGACAGATGGTCAAGTAGGAGAAGAAGATCAGGTTACAAAACAACCCATACCGTTCTGATCCTTTTCATCCAAGCGACGTGTATACATGTATACACACATGTACCTCCAGCTCCTCCTCTATCTCTGTATGTTACTCAGAGAGAGGGAACACTGGAAGGAAAGACACCCCGCCTGGGCCATGTTGGGACAGTGTGAGGACAGATGGTTTTTTTAATTTAAAAACACTTTGTTCTCCTTTGCATTTTCTAAATGCCCCCTATTTCCTCTCTGTCACTGGGAAACCAGGGAAAGAACATGCTTCTCCACCAGAGGCTGGCACGTGGGGGCCATCCTGGGCGCGGCGGGCACGGGTCCGAGCAGAGGTCCTGGGCGCCTGTGCCCTGGCGGTCTGGTCTCCGCTAGGGCAGCCTGTGACCCGCTGGGAAGCCCGAAACGGTCCCTGAGCCCACGGAGATCACCTGTGTCGGGACAACCGGACTCACCTGTGGACTGGGTCACACAGGAGATCTTGTAGGACAGCCACACGCTCGCCAGGCAGAGGAAGGTGGCCACGAAGCCGAAGATCTGCACGGGAGAGGAGAGAGGAAGCTCCTGGGTCCGGGGCCAGCCTCGCGGCGGTCTTCCTGATTCCCATCCCCGGGCCGTCCCTGCCCGACTGTGGTCCCTGCCCTGCCCGACTGTGGTCCCTGCCCTGCCTGACTGTGGTCCCTGCCCGACTGTGGTCCCTGCCCTGCCTGACTGTGGCCCCTGCCCGACTGTGGTCCCTGCCCTGCCTGACTGTGGCCCCTGCCCTGACTGTGGTGAGGCGGGGAGGGAGCTGGGGATCCCCTGACCCAAACACTGCATCCCGGCTCAGTACAGACACCAGACTGTGTGCCCAGGGCTCCTGGCTGGGACCCAGGTCTCCACCCCTCCGCCCTCCTCACTCTGGGCAACGTCCGTGCCACGTTCAGGTTTGTTTCAACCGAGCTGGGCCAAGTTCTCCTGGGCTAGTGAGAAAGAAAAAGGCGGGAGCATGCATTCTAATTTGGGGTTTAAAACGTGTCAGGTTCAAGTGGATTCTATTGGTGGGACAGCACTGCTTGCATTTCACTCATGTTGGTTTCTGCCTGGCTTCCTAGCTGGGTGAGAGCCGGGAGCTGAGGCATGGCTAGCTAGCTGTATGCTTGCGTGCATTTTTTTAAAAAAATGTATTTTATTGATTTTTTACAGAGAGGAAGGGAGAGGGATAGAGAGCTAGAAACATCCAGGAGAGAGAGACATCGATCAGCTGCCTGCTGCACACCCCCTACTGGAGATGTGCCCGCAACCAAGGTACATGCCCCTGACCGGAATCGAACCTGGGACCTTTCAGTCTGCAGACCGACGCTCTATCCACTGAGCCAAACCGGTTTTGGCAAGCACCCTACCTTTTTATTTCTTCCGGCTCCTCCACGGAGCCAGGCCTGGCCCCAGGCACAGAGTCGGCGTATGACAAATGGGGTGGGTCGGGATGCCAGGGCTGATGCCATTCTGTGCCACCTGAAGCATGGCCCGACACACAGTGGGCACAACTTTTCTTTGTGCTCCTCCCCGCCCTGTCTGCAGGCGGAGCCTGTGGGTGGCACCACACCTCTCCTTGGAGACTGGCAGGAGGGCGTCCTGAGGGTGGAGGGGAGGGCGGGCTGTGGGAGGCAGAGAGGGGCATGAGTGTTTGGAGGAGCGACCTTCTGCCCCGTGCCGACCTTTAGAGGGCAGCAGACTCGACCCCTCAGCGGGGTTCTGGGAGCGAACCCACTCCTGGCCCGAAGCCCGGGGAATTTTGGTGAAGTTTGGCCAAGGAAAGAGTGGCTGTTGTCAGACAGCTTTTCCTAAAACTCATCTTAAAAGTCTTGCTCCTGCCAAGGCCAGTGTGGCTCCGTGGATAGAGCGTCGGCTTGGGGACTAAGGGGTCCCAGGTTCGATTCCGGTCAAGGGCACGTACCTTGGTTGCGGGCACATCCCCAGTGGGGGGGCGTGCAGGAGGCAGCTGATCGATGTCTCTCATCAATATTTCTAACTCTCTATCCCTCTTCCTTCCTCTCTGCAAAAAATCAATAAAACATATTAAAAAAAACAAAAAGCCTTGCTCTTTAGTGAGGCAAATCGGGACTAACCCACAGGCCGTTAAGCGGAAAAGCATTCGCTGAATCAGACATCAGATGACAGGAGCTACAAATCTTTACAGCAATGGCACACCCGTAGGCGCCCTAGTAGATGGGTGTGGATTTGTGTGGGGGGTCTCGCTGGATCCCACGCGCTGCGGTTTTGTGCCTGGCCATGTGCCTCTCTTTGGGCTCTCAGAGGGGTCCGTTTCCCCTCGGAAAGGAAGAGCAGGATTCCTTCCTGGCCTGCAGGCGGCGAAACGTGAGGCCTGATAACGCTGGGACGGAGGGTCCCCATCACCAGCAGATCGCAGCGCACGAGGCTCCAGACAATTTCCCTGCAGGGGCCGAGGCAGCCCCGAGTAGATGGCTCCCCACGGACACGCCATTTCAAATCTACGAGCCACCGATTTAAGTGGCGGCTGCAAGAGAGAGGCCGGGCCGCTGGGGCGCGGTGTGTACCCGCAGCCCCGATGATTCTCCGCCTGAGACCCTCCCGGCTCAGCCAGACCGGGCTGGCTGGATCGAGGTGGGCGCTGATCCTGAGCAAGAGAGGCCCCAGCCAACAATCCCTCCGCTGCCCCCTCAAGAAGGACAGGCGCGCAGGAGGCGCCCGAGGAGGTCCTCACCGAGGCGGCCACCAGCTTGCTCTGGCTGTAACTCTTGGAGGCGGCCACGATGGAGGCGATGAGGAGGAGCAGGGTGCCGATGAGATAGTGCAGGAGCTCCTGGGGGCAGAAACAGAGCAGAGCCGTGGGTCTGAGGGCCGCGCCTGGTGCCGCCGAGGGGCAACCGGGCATCAGAAGAGATGAACTAGAAGGGGAGGGAGCGAAACACACCCCGACAGGAGCAGCGCGGATCACAGCCAACGGAGGCGTCAGGTGGCCGGGAGGATGCGTGAGGTGGCCAGGATGCGGCCGAGCAAGAGAGAGAAGGTGCCAGGCAGGCAGGGAGGAAGGTGGCAAAGAGAAAGGGCACGTCCTGGCTGAGGACGGAAATCCACTATCGGCTGCTCCACTCTGAGGATCTACCTGTAGACAGTACCTTGACCTCCGGCCAGAGCTACCACAAAGCACCCCAGCTTCTCCCAGCTCCAGGCTGGAGAGCTGAAGCAGAGCTTCGCCCCGAGAAGCCTCGCCTGGGGCGTGCCATTTCCTCGGGGCTGCCTCAGCCCCTTCAAGAGATGGGTGCCTTTCGCGTCTGCCTCAGAGAGAATGTTTTGGGCTCACAAGGTGCTGGCTCTGGTGGCTGCCTGTCCTGTGAACCGTTTTTTATTTTTATTTTTAAAAATATCTAGTATTTTATTGTTTTTTTTTTTTACATAGTCTTTTTTTAAAAAATATATTTTATTGAGTTTTTACAGAAAGGAAGAGAGAGAGACAGAAAGTCAGAAACATCGATGAGAGAGAGACATCCATCAGCCGCCTCCTGCACGCCCCACAGTGGAGATGTGCCCACAAGCAAGGTACATGCCCCCGACCGGAATCGAACCTGGGACCTTTCAGTCCGCAGGCCGATGCTCTATCCACTGAGCCAAACCGGTCTCGGCATTTTATTGGTTTTTTACAGAGAGGAAGGGAAAGGGATAGAGAGTTGGAAACATCGATGAGAGAGAAACATCGATCAGCTGCCTCCTGCACACCCCCCACTGGAGATGTGCCCACCACCAAGGCACATGCCCTTGACCGGAATCGAACCTGGGACCTTTCAGTCCGCAGGCCGATGCTCTGTCCACTGAGCCACACCGGTGAGGGCGTGTGAACCATAATCTAATTGTAGACTTGACAGGTGCTGGGCCTCCTCAGCCCCGGGGGTCAGAGCCTGGAGTGTGGTCCCCGGCCCTTCTGCGAAGCGCTTGGGTGTGTGGTGGGGTGCCGGCACGTCGCGCCTAAGCTCCACCCCGGTTTGGTCTGCATTTTGTCTTCGCTCTTCTCCTCTCTCCGGAAGTGCACCTGAGGCCAAGCTCTGCAGGCAAGTCTCCTGGTGGGACCCGATCCGCGTGGCTCCGCCCCCTGGCCCCCAGGGCTGTCCACTGCCCCCCCACTCACTCTCCAGGATCAGGAGGTCATTCGGCAGCAGGGAAGCCCATGCACCTCTTCCTTCTTCCTCCCCAGCCAATCCCAGGCCAGAGCAGAACTGGGGGTCCAGGCCATTCGTAATGCTCCCTCTGAGCCCAGAGTGTGTGCCTTTGCAGCCTCCAGCGCGAGGTCAGAGACGAGAGGGGAACATCCTTTGTGAAGTTCTGTCCCCGGGGCAGGCGGCTGTGCAGCCTGGGGCCAGCATTCCACTTTCGGGCTGCAGGTCCCGTCAGAGCGTGCAAAACCAAAGACCCCGACTTCTCCCCCAGCGACGAGAAAGGGGTATAACGAGGTGGGCCACAGAGATTCGGGCCAAGAGCAGATTCGTAACGGGAGGTTCCCTACTCCAAGATTCTCTGGGGAAATGGCTTGAGAGAGAGAGTCCTCAGGGGAGGTGCCACCTTGCACTGGGCTAAAAAATGGCGAGGCTGATGCATCCTTCCAACTCGCACGCCGCCTCAGCCCACCTCATTCTGCGCCCCGGCCTTTACTCTCTCCCCTGCTTGCTCCTGGTGAGCATCTGGGAAGCCCAGAGGAGCTGGCTCTCAAAAGCAGCGAAAAGGCGACATAACTTTGAAAGGGGCCTTACAACTTAGGGACATAAAAGGAGTTTCTCTTACAATGTGAATGATTAAACAATTCAACCAAGATGCAGAGGCTGTCAGACTAGATTTTTGAAAAAAATCCAACAACAGGCTTTCTATAGGAGACGCACTTTATATTTAAAGATACAAATAGGTTGAAAGGAGAAAGATGGAAAAGACGTGTTTTTCAAATAGCAATCAAAGGAAAGCTAGAGCGGCTAGAGTTGTATCAGACAAAGTAGATTTTAAAACAAACAAAAAAAATGTTACCAGAAATTGAAAGGGACATTGTATAATGACGAAAATGCCTATTCGTCAGAAAAATATAACACAATTATAAACGTGTATGCACCTAATAATAGAGCAACAAAACACATGAAAGACTCAAATAAATGGAGAAACAGATAATTCAAAAATAAAAGCTGGAGGCTCCAATACTATATCATGTTTAGAACAACTAGGGAGAGCCCTGTTCAGTTTGGCTCAGTGGATAGAGCGTCGGCCTGTGGATTCAAGGGTCCCAGGTTCGATTCCAAGTCAAGGGCATGTACCTTGGTTGTGGGCACATTCCCAGTAAGAGGTGTGCAGGAGGCAGCTGATCGATGTTCCTCTCTCATCGATGTTTCTAACTCTCTATCCCTCTCCCTTCCCCTCTGTAAAAAAATCAATTATATATGTGTGTGTGTGTGTGTGTGTGTGTGTGTGTGTGTGTGTGTATAAAAGAACAACTACGAAGAAAATCAACCAGGAAATAGAAGGCTCAAACAATGCTACAGAACCACTAGATTATCTATGAAACATTCTATCCAACTACAGTAGAATACACATTCTTCTCAAACGCACATAAAACCACCCCAATCGATGTAAAAGGACTCAAGTAATGTGAGGAGTGTTCTCCAACTACAACGGAACAAAATTAGAAATCAATAGCAGATAGGAATTCGGGAAACTCACAAACTTGTAGAAATTAAACAACACATCCCCTAATTCGTGGGTCAAAGAGGAAATCACAACGGACATTAGAAAAATACTTGGGAGATGAATGAAAATGAACACCCAATCCATCCAAGCAGAGCTCATAGCTGTAAATGCAGAAAGAAGGAAGGTTCCCTATGCATAACCTAGCCTTCACCTTCAGACACTGGGAAAGGTGAGCACGGTAGCCCTAACGCAGGAAGGAGGCCGGAAAATCACAAGTGCTGACAAGGATGTAGAAAAAACTGGAACCTGAATACTTGGCTGATGGGACTGTAAACGGACGTGCCACTCTGGGAAACAGTCTGGCAGGCCCTCAGACGATTAGACGTAGTGGTCCTGTGACCCAGCAATTCCACTCTGAGTTATCTTCCCCAGTGAGTGAAATCCTGTCCACACGAAAAACTTGCATGTGAATGTTCACGGCAGCGTTGTTTACAATAGCCAAAAGGTGGAAACAGCCCAATGTCCATCAGTGATGAACACAGGGGGTATATCTGTTCATTGGAATCTTCCTTGGCTATTACGAAAAGGAAAAAAAAATACAACTTAGATAAACCAGGAAAACACTGTACTAAGTGAAAGTAGCCAGTCCCAGAAGACCATATATATAAGATTTCATTTAAAGGAAATATCCAGAATAGGAAAATTTATAGAGACAGCAAGCGCATGAGTGGTTGGTCAGAGCAGGAGGGGACGAGGGGTTGAAGGGGACAGTGAAAGGGCATGGAGTTTCTTTTCGAGGTGATGACGTGTTCTAAAATGGATTGTGCTGATGGTTGCACAGCTCTGGGAATACACTAAAACCCACTGAGTTATACCCGCTAAATGGGTAACTGTATGCCATGCGAACTACCTATCCATAAAGCTGTTTTTGAAAAATAATATAGTGGGAAGAAAAAACCCTGGCAACTTGGAAATCTTTCCTCAGACTCCGGCCGGTCCATTTCAGCGGGCCAATGTTATCATTCGACACTCACAACGGTCCAAATACCCATCACCTTTGTCAGCTTCTTCCTTCCATGTTCCTCCTCCCAACACCCCCACCCCCAGCTCACTGTCTGTCACTTGAGAGGATAAACACTGGGGCGAGAGGCAGAGTCTTCCTGAAGCTGGAAGGTGAGTGTTAGAAAGCAGCGGGACATCAGACAAGCAGAGATGTCCACCAAACGGTGGGAAATTCAGGGCTGAAGCAGCGAAGGATGGGGCAGGAGGTGGGGTGGGCAGACGAGAGGGCTCCCGGGGGTCTCGGTGCCCAGCTGATATCCTGACTTCCGGGCCGAGGGCCGGGCCAGGCCACTCCCTTACCGACAGGGGCCAGCTGATGCAGGTGAGCACGCGGTAGAGACGGAAGAGGTGGACCAGGTAGAAGACGAGGATCATGATCAAGTTGCAGATGGTGACCACTTCGAAGTATCGGTAAGCGCTCTGGCTGAGCCACGGCGAGCTCCTCACGCAGATGAAGGCGATCAGCAGGCTGACCTGAGACAGAAGCACAGACACCTCAGAGAAAGGCCACCGGGACAGGCACCCGGGGAACAAACAGTAACAGAAACACGGACAACAATCGAAAACCGAGGAACTGCTGCAATGCAGGATGTTTTCCTATAAAGAGGCTGGACGGGTACAATTTCCTGTAGTACCAGCCTTTAAACTCTCTCTTTGTTGTTATTAATCCTCACCAGAGAATATTTTTCCTTTTTTTTTTCCCCAAGAGAGTGGGAGGGAGAGAGAAACATCAATGTGAGACACATCGATTGGTTGCCTCCCACATGTGCCTCAACCAGGACCGGGGATTGAGCCTGCAACAAAGGTACATGCCCTTGACTGGAATCAAACCTGGGACCCTCAATCCACAGGCAAGCTGACGCTCTATCCACTGAGCCAAACCAATGAGGACTAAACTCTTTTTTTAAAAGATTTTATTGCCGAAATCGGTTTGGCTCAGTGGATAGAGCGTCGTCCTGCGGACTGAAAGGTCCCAGGTTCGATTCCGGTCAAGGGTATGTCCCTTGGTTGCGGGCACATCCCCGGCAGGAGGCAGCTAATCGATGTCTCTCTCTCATCAATGTTTCTAACTCTCTATCCCTCTCCTTTCCTCTCTGTAAAAAATCAATAAAATATATTAAAAAGAAAAGATTTTATCGGTTTTTAAAAATATTTTTTATTGATTTCAGAGAAGAAGGGAGAGGGGGAGAGAGAAACATAAATGATGAGTGAGAATCTTTGATCGGCTGCCTCTTGCACACCTCACACTGGGGATCGAGCCTGCAACCCAGGCCTGTGCCTTTGATCGGAATCAAACCCCGGACCCTTCAGTTCGCAGGCCCTATCCACAGCCAAACTGGCTAGGGCAGGGTCTGTTTTAAAAGGACAGCGTTTAGGACACAATTTATTTTATGTTGCCCTTCCCTACAGAACTGTGATTCTCAAAGGGTGTGTGTGTGGGTGTGGGGGGAGCGGGTTGTGGCCTTTGGCGATGTCTGAGACATTTTTGGCGTCACCCCTGCGGTGGGGGTGCTATTGGCATCGCATGGTACACGTATGGGTGCTGCTAACCAGCCCACAACGCACAGGATGGTCGGTCCCCAGTCTCCTGGGTGGCCCAGGCTGTCGTGCCGCTATAGGAGATGGGAGCCTGCAGAGAGAATCAAACCCCAAAAGCGGATCTAAGGCTGGTAAAGCGGTCCAGGCTAAACAGGCGTGCTTTCTGACGCCCCTCGTTCCTAGCACGCTCCCCAGGCCCGCGGGAACGGGCACCGCAACCAGGAGGGCCGCTGGGCTTTGCAGCCCTCGGTGCCCACGAACAGGCTCCGCTCACCAGATCGAAGCAGAAGCGCGTGGCCCACGAGAAGGGCCCCTCACACTGGCCTCGTTCCCTCGGCTAATGGGGAAAGGATTTTCATGTTCTCGGTTCCTCTCCAGCCGGCCAGCCAGCCGTGGCAAGAGGATGATTCACACCTCGAGGCTGTTTCAAGGCCGAGGGGAGGCTTGCCTGCCTCCGGAGCCTGCATGCTGGCCCGTGCTGGGCTGGGTGGGCCCCCACGCCCCGATCTCCCCCACCTCTCAGTCCGACACCGACCCCCTCCCTGGGAGCTGGGGCGATTTTATTCAAGGCCCCCCTGAAATAATGCACCCAACCCAGGAGCAGGCAGTGCGCTCCGGCGAGGAAGCAGTTGTGCACCGAATTTAAGGCCAAGGTTAGAATAATTCTTAACACCTCTCATCTGTGACAGTAGCTCTTTCTTGTGGTAACACAGAGATGTGTGGGGTTTCCCAGTGACCGAAAGGGGCGGGGGCAGGTCTCCCCCGACCTCTCCCAGGCTGAGAGCACATCACTCCTCCATCCCAGCCCCTCAACCCTCCCTGGGCAACTCGCTGTGAAACGAGACTTCCTGAACCCTGTCCACCAGGCCTGACCACCACGCCCTCTGCTTTAGGCAAGCCCAATTCTGGAAAGTCTCATTTAGATGGCAGAAGGGGTGCCCGTAGGCAAGCTGCTGAAAGCTTCCTTTTTGCCCACAGCTTCTCCCAACCCTAGTGTGTGTGTGTGTGTGTGTGTGTGTGTATTTAATTGACTTTTTACAGAGAGGAAGGGAGAAGAATAGAAAGCCAGAAACATCCATGAGAGAGAGACATCGATCAGCTGCCTCCTGCACTCCCCCCACTGGGGACGTGCCTGCAACCAAGTACATGCCCTTGACTGGAATCGAACCCAAGACCCTTCAGTCTGCAGGCCGACGCTCTATCCACTGAGCCAAACTGGTTTCGGCCCAATCGTAGTGCATTTGACAAAAAAAGAAAAAAAAAAAGAAAAAAGAAAAAGAAAAAAGGTTCATTGATACCCATCTTCTCAGGAATCCTTCTAAGGCCCGTAGGTGGCCTCTGCAGAGGCTGGAGGCCCCGGAATCGGTCAGATCCATGCCGGGGCGGCCGCCAGGAAGGAGAAGCATAAGAAGGGACAAAGCAATGGTGGAGAGAAAGGCCCTGGGGTGTTGGTCTCCCGCCCCTGCTGACCCTCTTCTTGTTCCCTGTTAGAAAAGCAAATCCACGAACACGTCGGGATTCAGGGATGAGTCGGAGTTCTGAGCTCGGGATGGAGAGGAGTGCCCCTGGCTGCTTTCATCAAGGTTTTGTTTAAATATATTTTATTGACTTTTACAGAGAAGAAGGGAGAGGGATAGAGTTAGAAACATCGATGAGAGAGAGACATCGATCAGCTGCCTCCTGCACGCCTCCTACTGGGGATGTGCCCGCAACCAAGGCACATGCCCTCGACTGGAATTGAACCTGGGACCTTGCAGTCTGCAGACCGACACTCTATCCACTGAGTCAGACCGGTTAGGACTCAAGGTTTTGTAGGTAATCCTCACTGAGAATACTTTCCCCACTGATTTTTTAAGAGAGAGTGGGAGGGAGGGGAGAGGGGAGAGAAAGCACCGAGGTGAGACACACACACAGACTGGTAGCCTCCCATACGCGCCTGGCCAGGCGGGGGAACGAGCCTGCCACCCAGGCGCATGCCCTTGACTGGGTATTGAACCCCGGACCCTTCTGTGCTCGGGCCGACACTCTAACCACTGAACCATACAAGCTAGGGCTCACCAAAGTTTATTCTCCTACACTGAACTGTCATGAGCACTGGAAATAAAATATCTAACATAAATGTCCGCTAAGGCCATGTGGCAAGGACCCTCAGTCTCACAAACCAGCCCAATCACCTCAGATTAGAAAGCAGCCCCTTTGCTCCAAACCGTGTCCCTTCTGACTCCATCCGGTGAGAAGAGACGCCTTTTGTGACAGCAGCGGTGGGTTTCCATGTCACAGGAGGGGAGGCAGGCCGACATCGCCCGAGAGACACACTGTCCCCCGAGAACTCGGGAACTCAGACCAGCTGGTCCTAGCTCCGCTGCCAGGCGCCAGACAGCTGGGCCAGGTCCCCCAAATCCCCCGCAAGGCCATACTGAAGACTTCGAATGGAGGTGACTCGACAAGCAGCCGGTGCAGAGGGCACCTCGGCCCTCCCTCGTCTCCCCCGAGAGGGACCCCCGGAGGCCTGGAGCTGAGAGATCCGGAGCCACAGGCTCACGTCACCACTTGAGTAGGAAAGGTTCCATCATGGGGCCTCAGGTTATGATCCGCGCGTCCTACTGTGGTTCTCTCGTGCACCCCTTCTGAACTGGGGTTTCTCCTGTCAGTCTAATCCAGTGGTCGGCAAACTGCGGCTCACGAGCCACATGCGGCTCTTTGGCTCCTTGAGTTTTTAGCAAAGGCCAGCTTAGGAGTGCCCTCATTAAGTTAATGACCTACCGATATAGTTTTGTTTTTTTTAAAAATATATTTTATTGCTTTTTCACAGAGAGAAAGGGAGAGGGATAGAAAGTTAGAAACATCGATCAGAGAGAGACATCGATCAGCCGCCTCCTGCACGCCCCACACTGGGGATGTGCCCACAACCAATGTATGTGCCCTAGACCAGAATTGAACCTGGGACCTTTCAGTCCACACCCTGATGCTCTGTCCACTGAGCCAAACCGGTTTCGGCTATATAGTTTAAGTTTAAAAAATGTGGCTCTCGAAAGAAATTTCCATCGCTGTCCTGTGGATACTTGGCTCTGTTGACTAAGGATTTTGCCGACCACTGCTCTAATCTCGTGCCAATGTTACTGTTTTATGACCGGTCCAGCCATCAGGTCTAAGTAAGAGTGGAGGGGGCTTTCTCCCTCCCTGCCTCCCCGGAGGAAGAAGTGGAATTTTGAAGGCTAGCTGGACAACTTTTGGAGAAGACTCAAGAGGTACGTTCTGGAGATGCCTTTTCTGGCAGCAGAGGCCCTGCCACCTGCCCGCTGTGCCTCTGCAGGCCTGACCCCTCCCGGCCCCTGCCCGGTCTGGTCCACTGAGCATGCCTGTGTCTGGCTGCAGCTGGCACGCTTTGTTTTAAGAGCCCTGGGCTGGATTCTGGCAGGTCACCTGACCCCACTGTCTCCCCGAGTTTTTTATTCTGACCTTGGAATACCGTGTCAGTGAGAGACAGGCAGGCGGAGGGGAAGTAACGAATGAAAGGCAACATCAGAAAGTCTCAGGCCAGCTGAAACCAGTTTGGCTCAGTGGATAGAGCGTCGGCCTGCGGACTGAAGGGTCCCAGGTTCGATTCCGGTCAAGGGCATATACCTTGGTTGCGGCACATCCCCAGTAGGGGTGTGCAAAAGGCAGCTGATCGATGTTTCTAACTCTCTATCCTTCTCCCTTCCTCTCTGCAAAAAAATCAATAAAATATATTAAAAAAAAAAAAGCCTCAGGCCTGCCCTGGCCGGTGTGGCTCCATGGTCGCACCACAGGGTCTCGGGTTTGACTTCCCGCCAAGGGATGTACCTGGGTTGCAGGTTCCATCCCTGGCCCAGTCAGGTGTGAGTGGGAGGCAACCAACCAATGTGTCTCTCTCGCATCAATGTTTCTCTCTCTCCCTCTCTCCATGGAAAACATGGGTGAGTATTAACAAACAAAAAAGGCTCAGGCCCAACTCCAGAGGCTTTTCTGAAAAAGCCTAGGAGACGAAAGCCAGGTGTGTTCAGACGTCAGAGACGCGAATGATGAGACTTGGTTCGGCGGTGAAAGCAGGCCCGTCAGGGACTTTGCCTGGCGGTGGGCAGGCGGGAAGAGGCATTCACGCTGTTCTGCCCTTCGGCTGAATTCTACCCTGGGGTGTAGGTAAATTTACCCCTGCCTTCCTGGTAAAGCCCCCACTAGTCATCAGCAGGAAACAGTCCTGGTGCCACCTCACCAACACCCACGGGGAGAGACCTCACCCCGGCTTACTTCCTCTGCACCCCGTCTCACTCGGCAACATCAGACTTCTGCTACCCAGGCTTCTTCCCACCCTCTCACGCCCAGCACACAGTTCTGTTCTGTATTCAAATATACAAATGCCATGAAAAATCCCTGGCAGGCCCTAGCGGGCGTGGCTCAGTGGACAGAGCATCGGCCTGCAGATGGAAGGGTCCCGGGTTCGATTCCAGTCAGGGCACCTGCCTGGGTTGCAGGCTTGATCCCCAGTGAGGGAGGGCCCAGTGAGGGGCGTGCAGGAGGCAGCTGATGCATGATTCTCTCTCATCCTTGATGTTTCTATCTCTCTCCCCCTCTCCCTTCCTCTCTGAAAGCAATAAAAAAGTCTATTAAAAAGAAAGGAAACCCAAGGGAGAGGGAATAACCTAGAGAACATTCTGTCAGGGGTCCTCGGGTCTAGGCCTCAAGCAGCCGGGTAAAGTTCCAGAAGGTACTGGTTTCCGAATGGAACCAAAGTCACCTGCAGGGAACGGAAAAACAAAACACAGAGCTTGTGTGTGTCTGTGCTGGGAATATTTCTGGAAGGCCACGGAAGAAGCTGCGAACAGTGGCTGCTTCTGGGGAGGAGAATGAATTATTTAGTGGTTTAGAAAATGCATTTATTTTGCTCTCCTGTGTTATAAAGACCACAGATTAAGTTGTAACAGAGCATGTTTTAAGGACCTGTTTCAGGATTTTTCATGGCACATATATGCAGACCTACCCTCTTCTCTTGATTGGCTGCAGCTTTATGTGACCCAGGGTGTGTGAGCCTTAGCACTGGTGGCATTTGGGCCCGTCTTATATAGGACTCTGAATAGACAGTAGCGACAACCGACAATGTCTCCGGACATTTTCAAAGGTCCCCTGGGCGAGAACCATTGCTGTAGACAGCCTTCTGTTAACGGGCGTTTATCCCATCCCCAGTTTCTGACACATACAGACAATTTCGCTAATGTATTCTTGGACATACTTCTTTGTATGTATCAGCACTTCTAGAAGATTCCTGGAGGTGAAATTACTGGGTGAAAGCATTTTTACACTGAAGGTTTTGATGTTGCCCTGGCCGGTTTGGCTCAGTGGATAGAGCGTTGGCCTGCGGACTGAAAGGTTCTGCGTTCGATTCTGGTCAAGGGCACATGTCCAGGGTTGTGGGCTTGATCCCCAGTGGGGGACTTGCAGGAGGCAGCCGATCCACCATGATTCTCTCTCATCATTGATGTTTCTATCTTTGTCTCCCTTTTTCTTCCTCTCTGAAATCAATACAAAATATATTAAACAATAACACCAACACAAATGTATTATTAAAAAAAAAAAAGATTTTGATGTTTGCTGCCAAAAGGCTATCCAAAGAAGATGTGAGTTTCTCCGCATAGGAAATCTTGCCACCACAGATCACCATCAGCGTCACGGAGCCGTGGCAGAGGATGGCACAATTCATTCGCCCGATGTTGAACTGAGTACCTGCTATGTGCAGGGCCTGCTTCGGGAAGCAGAGTAAGAGTGAAACCCATGGGATGGGGTCTCTGTACTCGCCGAGCTTGCATTCGAGTTGGGGAGAGGGGAGAGAATAAGTTAACCAACACACACGTCGCCAGGCCCCGACAGCCAAGGCAGGGTTTTGCGCAGATGTTCCCGGGCCAGGAGGTAGCCTGGGTCTTCTGCGAATTAGGCATTTCACGGAAACCAGTCTCTCAGCGAAGTCTGTTCTCCTAGATGATGTTCTGTAGAACTGTATTCCTGAGACCTATGTTGTTTTACTAACCAATGTCACCCCAATACATTCAATTTTTTTAAAAGTTTGTTTTTCTGAGGGTATGTGCCTGAGATTCATTTCAGACCCTCTAAAATATCCATTTTAGCCAAAACCAGTTTGGCTCAGTGGATAGAGCATTGGTCTGTGGACTGAAGGGTCCCAGGTTCGATTCCGGTCAGGGGCATGTACCTTGGTTGCGGGCACATCCCCAGTGGGGAATATGCAGGAGGCAGCTGATTGATGTTTCTCTCTCATTGATGTTTCTAGCTCTCCATCCTTCTCCCTTCCTCTCTGTAAAAAAATCAATAAAATATATTTTTAAAAATATCCACTTTATTTACTTGTTTGCTTGCTTGCTTATTTGTTTGTTTATTTTAACACTCACCCGAGGATATTTTTCCATGGATGTTTCAGAGAGAGTGGAAGAGCGGGGGAGAGACAGAAAGAGAGAAACATCGATGTGAGACATGGATTGGCTGCTACCTGCACATGCCCCAATCAGGACTAGGAACTGTGCCTGCAGCCAAGGCAAGCACCCTTGACCGAAATCAAACCTGGGACCCTCCTGTCCGCAGGCTGATGCTCTATCCACTGAGCCCAACCGGCGAGGGCTGTGGTGCGGTAATCTGATCTGCAACCACGATGTCTGGAGCAGGCGCCGAAGCAAAGAGAAGGTGCCACTGGCTCTGTTTTGAAAGCAGCACATGAACTGTTCCAGGTTTCATGTTTTCATTCTTTGCACCAAGAGGCTGAGTTCTGTCCAGAGGGCAGTGATGAGCCCCGGTGAGAGAGAGAGACAACATCTGGGCCTGCACCTGGGCCTCTGTCTTAGAAAGGTGCCCTCCGCAGAGATGCACTTGGGGCAGGCTCGGTGGAAAGGCAGCGGTGGCCTCTGGGAAGGCGGTTACTGACTCTTCTGCAACAGAAACCCGAAACCTGCTGTGGTGGCGGTGACCTGAGAACCCCCATATCTACCCTGCATCACCGAGTGGGTGCTCATCGGGACTCCTTGGCAGACGGGAGGCACTTGCTGAGGGTGCCGAACCTGCTGCTTTATTTTTATTTTTAAAATATATTTTATTGATTTTTTTACAGAGAGGAAGGGAGAGGGATAGAGAGCTAGGAACATCGATGAGAGAGAAACATCCATCAACTGCCTCCTGCACACCCCCTACTGGGAATGTGCCCTTGATCAGAATGGAACCCAGGACCCCCCAGTCCACAGGCCGATGCTCTATCCACTGAGCCAAACTGGTTTTGGCTATTCAGTGATTATTTATTGAGTACCAGCCACGTTCTCAGTCCTGGGCTGAAAACTAGCAATAGACGGCGACGTTGGTTTCCATTTTGCCAAAGACAACCCTAAGGGAACCTTGAGGCGTGAAAAGGAGTGATGCTGCTCAGGACTCTGGCCACTGTCCTGGGGAAATCAATAGAAGGAGAAGCTGTAGGGCCGGTCTCAGCGGAAGGCGTGGCATCCAGCCCTGGGCACTTGCCAGAAGCCATCACCTGTTGACTTTGAGAGTGTGGGTGTGGGGTGCCTTGATTAAAAACCCAGGCAGCAGGTGTATGATTTTTGTCCAGTCTCTTCCCGCACCCCTCCACACCCCTTATCCCCCGAGAATTGTCAGTCCACTCCCTTTCTATGCCCCTGATTCTATTATATTCACCAGTTTATTCTGGTCATCAGATTTTTTTATTCACTTGATTTTTAAATTCACTTGTTGATAGATATGTATAAGTTGTTCATAATTTTTATCTTTTCTAACTTTCTATCCCTCTCCCTACCTCTCTGTGAAAAATCAATAAAATATATTAAAAAAAAAAAAAAAAGAAGAAGGAAGCACCCGCAGGAGGGGTGGGTGAGGAGAGGAGTGGGCGAGGACAGAAAGTGGCATGGATGTCCGAGGGCAGGATCCAGGCTGCATGGCGATGTGGGGAACAGAACCCCCGACACACACAGACACACACACGCACACACCCATGTGCGGTTTCTGCAGCCGGTGGGGCCAACAGGAAACTCCCCTGGCAGCGGCCTCAGATCCCCCAGACTGCAGACAGCTTGCTCAGCATGAGCTGGCAATCCCACGGGTCCAACACTTCCACAGACGAGAACCACTGAACGAAGGAGAATGCACGGCGCCTCCCCCCGCTGCCGCAGGCCACGGGGTCCTGCTCCAGCACCCGGTTCGGGAGCACAGGACCCAGAGAGGGCCTATCCCTCTGCCCTCTGGCTGCATGAGCATCCGGGGGGCAGAGAGCCAGGTGGTGAACCGCCCCCTCAGACAGACAGGATCTGGGGGGACTGTGGGGAGGACGCCTCGCCCCCTTCATCCCCCCCTCCTCCAGCTACCTCCTCAGTTCACAGACACCATCACGCTCAACTATTCACTTTACGAAAGTTCAGATTATCAAAATTCCAACCCATTACACGGGTAAATCATGAATTGGGTACCTTTATTTATTTATTTTTAATATATTCTATCGATTTTTTTATAGAGAGGAAGGGAGAGGGACAAAGGGTTAGAAACATCGATGAGAGAGAAACATCGATCAACTGCCTCCTGACCAGGGATGTGCCCGCAACCAAAGTGCATGCCCTTGACCAGAATCAAATCTGGGACCTTTCAGTCCACAGGCCGATACTCTATCCACTGAGCCAAACTGGTTTGAGCAATTGGGTACCTTTTAACATAATTACTTAATTGAAGGATTGCAAACTCACATGGACCAAGTGGATAAAAATAAATAAGTGAACTGAAATCTTTGGAATAAACACAAATTGTGAAGAGAGATGAAACTATTGTTACTCAGTGCTTCCTTATCATTACTCTCAGAGTAGGTGAGTCTGGTATTAACAAGTCTCATGATATTTTCCCAAGTAAATTTGCATTTATTTTGGCAAAAACGAAACAAAGACAGGATCACTGTGACCTGACCTGTGACCCCAGGCTCCAGGGAGTCATTTCAGGAGGCGGCACGGAGCAGGCCCTTCTCAGATGCCGCACCCTCCTTTGCTCTTGCTCACCTGCCAGTCACCTAGGTGCCGGTAAACACGAAGGCCTTCCTTCAGAAAGGTGCCCGCCCCCTTGACCTTCACTTGTTAAAAATAACCTGGTTAGGTTGGACTGGGAGCTCCCTGCATATCCCCTCACCCGGCCTGCAGCAGCCCTGGTGGTAAGACACAGAGGGCCTCTCAGTCCCCAGGAAGTAGCCCCACTTTTGCCCTGGGCGGGGTCCCTTTGGAAGAGGCCGGGAAGACAGGAACAAAAGGTTCGCCCTCAATGCCTCTTCTCATGCACCTGCTCGTGGGGGACTAACTGGACCACTCAGATCAATCCAACACAATGCACTGCCCTCCAGGGACAGCACGTAGCAGGGCCCCAGAAAGGTAAGACAGATCAGCGGCTGGACTCACGTGCTTCTTCGTTTATCTCGTTTCTGAACTGAGTTTCCTAACATCATGCTTTTCTAACAGCTGAGCAGAAGTGAGAAACAGGAAAAGCCCGAATGAACAGCCACCTCAGGAAGAGGAGAGAGAGAGGAGAGAGGAGGATTCAGAATGACCCACATTAGACGCTTAGTATGCAACTGTCTCAAGGGGAAGGACTGGAAGTAGGCTGGGTCCCTGGGGAGCTTATGGATAAATAAAATATCAGTATATTGAATCCAACAATATGTAAAAAATGCAAATGCACAAGTAACTAGATTTTATTCCAGGAACACACTTCAGCATCAATGAATGCACCATAGTAACACACCAAAGAAGAAAAATCAAATATCCAATCGATGCAGAAAAAGTGTTTGACAAAATTCAACACCCATTCTGGAGAAAAACTTTCAGCACACCAGGGTAGCAGGGAACGTCCTTAACCTAAGAAAGGGCACCTACAAAACAAATCTCCACAAGCATCGCATTTGTAGTGAGTCTGCAAGCTTTCCTCCAAGACAGGAAACAAAGAAAGGATGTCCTCTCTGATTCAACATATTCTTAGAAGTTGCAATAAGGTAAGAAAAAGAAGTAAAAGACAGATAGACTGAAAAGGAAGAAACAAAACATTTTTACTTGTAGACGACATGATGACCTATGAAGAAAATCCCAAAGAGTCTACAGGAATAGATCCGAGGATTAATAAATGAGTTCAATAACTGCAAGATCAATGTATCGAAATCAACTGCATTTCCATATGTCAGCAACACACCAAAATTAAATACTGGAAATAGATAGGACTGTTTACAGTAACAGCCATTTTTTAGGTTCAAACCTAATTATTAGTTTTAAATGCTGGAAACTACAAGATCCTGGTGAAAGAAATTGAAGAAGAGCTACATAAAAAGAGAGGTATAGCCGAAACCGGTTTGGCTCAGTGGATAGAGCGTCAGCCTGTGGACTGAAGGGTGCCAGGTTCGATTCCGGTCAAGGGCATGTATCCTGGTTGAGGGCACATCCCCAGTGGGAGGCAGCTGATCGATATCTCTCTCTCATCGATGTTTCTCTCCCTTCCTCTCTGTAAAACATCGATAAAAAAATATATATATATATAAAAGGAGAGGTATAACATGTTCATGGATTGAAAGATGCAATATTGTCAACTTGTCAATTCTCCTCAAATTGATATACAGATTCAACATAATCCCATTCAAATCTCTGCAGGCTTTAAAAAAAAAAAAAATATATATATATAAATTGATTTTTTTACAGAGAGGAAGGGAGAGTTAGAAACATTGATGAGAGAGAGACATAGGTACATGCCCTTGACCAGAATCGAACCTGGGACCCTTCAATCCACAGGCTGAAGCTCTATCCACTGAGCCAAACTGGTTTCGGCCCCAGCAAGTTTTTTGTGTAGATAAACTGATCCTAAAATTTATATGGGAAGGCAAAGGGGCTACGTGGTGAGGACAGGGGTTGACTACCCAGTGAGAACCCAAGAGGTTTGGGGGATGAGAGGCTGTTCTGTTGGACACCATGATTCTATGCCTTGGCCACAAGGTACAGAACTGTCATCAACCAGTTGCTGGCACCAGTTGTGACACTAACTGTGGTGATGGTGGCGCCTATTCTGTGAATGTGTTCAAAAGCATTGGACTGTATACTTTAAAGGGGATGAACTGTATGGTATGTGACTTCTATCACAACAAAGATGTTGCCAAGAAACACCTTTTTTAAAACTCCCGAAAAACTTAAAAAAAAAAAAAAGACATCTGCCGAGAGATGGTCTGATGACACTGTCAAACCACAGAGTGAGAGGTCACGGAGATAAGATGAAGAGCAACCCTCAGGACACTACGTAAAAACCTCACCGTGGCATTTCCACCGGGTTTTTTCAGAGCTCAGCCTTTCTCTGCCCCCAAATGTTTTGATACCGAAACCTTTCAGAAAAGCCCCTGATGTAGGAATGGCACAGGCCCCCCGCCCCCCGAAACTCATAGTTCATCCACATTAATGCCCAGGCTTTTGGGAACTTGCCAAGCAATTCATATGCTGATCCTGTATGTTTGAGCGTATATAGGGTGGGGTAAAAGGAGGTTCTCAGTTGGGAGTATGTGAAACACCAGAGTTCAGTTTCGTGTCACTACTTATTAATTATTGTATTATTTTTCCATACGAATAACAGGAAACCTACTTTTGCCCCACCCTGTATCTATAACGACTAGAACAGTGATGTTGAAAATTTCCCTCCCTACTTTACTGGAGATAAATTTGAGACCAAGAAAAGGAACATGATTTATCCAGGGTGACTCAGCTGATCAGTAGCAGAGGCAAGAGACACTCCTCCATACCTCTCTGCTTGGTCAAAAAATATGAGCCTGGCACATACTATGTGCTCTACACTTGATAGTGGAATGGAAAAGAAAATGTCTGCAGTCCTCTAAAAGATGGAGGGTTCCCTCCTCATTCAGACACTGACCTGTGCCAATCTAACATTCCAATCAAAAGGACCAGCACAGATTCATAGAAATAAGATGGGAATATGGGAAGCGGGGAGGAGGATGAAGACCTTTTAGGCAATACAACTACAATAAATATTAAGAAGTTCAGTTGATGCCCTGACTGGTTTGGCTCAGTGGATAGAGCGTTGGCCTGTGGACTGAAGGGTCCCAGGTTTGATTCCAGTCAAGGGCATGCACCTTGGTTGCGGGCACATCAGAGAATGTGCAGGAGGCAGCTGATCGATGTTTCTCTCTCATCAATCCCTCTCCCTTCCTCTCTATAAAAAAGTCAATAAAATATTGAGAAAAAAAGAAAAGAAGAAGTTCAGCTGACTTCTGAGGAAAATGTTAAAAACTATAGGCCCTTTCCACGAACATTCGTGCAATAGCCTTCCTTTCCCTGGCTGCCAGCCCCAGTTTTCCTCTGGCACCAGGGACCCAGGCCTTTGCTCTGGCCACAGCGGAGAAGCCAAACCTCTTCAGTCTTCTTTAGTCTTAGCTCCACGCCTGCATCAGCAAACCAACCCACTATTTTAATTGGGTTAATTTGCATACTCACTCCTGTGGGCATCATGGAGGTATGGTCAATTTGCATATTTCTCTTTTATTAGTGTAGATGAGAGCTCTCACTAGGACACTGAAAGGAGGTAACTTTATAATGACAGGATTAGACTGAGGACACCTTAACACCATGAAAATAAAGATAAGCAGACATCAGGCATCACCCGCTGGAAATGGTCTTGCAACAAATGATCAAACAAATCCGAACTTCATGAGCCTCTAGATCTAATTGCCAACCTGCAGGAAACACAGGGGACTGAAGAGCCAGCTGATGACACCACAGGGATGCACTCACACATCTGCTCAGTGGGAAGGAACCACAGGGACAAATGATCAAATTTATTCAAGAAATAAACTGTGAAGAAAAAGGAGGAGGGAGAGGAACCCGAAGATTAAGAGACTTGAGAAATGTATGAATGAAATTCAATTAAAAACTGAGAATTGCTCTGAATGAAAGAACTGGCACTACAACGGGGGTTATAAGGGAACACAACCAAATTTCTTTTTCTTTTTTAGATATATCTTATTGATTTTTTTTACAGAGAGGAAGGAAGAGATATAGAAAGTCAGAAACATCGATGAGAGAGAGACATCAATCAGCCGCCTCCTGCATGCCCTACACTGGAGATGTGCCCGCAACCAAGGTACATGCCCCCGACTGGAATCAAACCTGGGACCTTTCAGTCCGCAGGCCAACGCTCTATCCACTAAGCCAAACCGGTCTCGGCCCAAATTTCTTATAATAGTTTATTATTATTATCCTATCTAATAAAAGAGTAATATGCAAAGCAACCATCACTCTGCTACACTCACAAGCCACGCCCACCAGCCAATCAGGAGTAAGTATGCAAATTAACATAACCAAGCTGGCTGCGAGCAGGTGGCTTGGGTTGCCCCCAGTAATGGAAGAAGTTAAGCTTTCCACACAGCCTGGCCAGCCCAGGCTTCCATTCAAGACTACAAAGGTTCAATTATAGAAGATAAATAAATCCCAACAAAAAATGGCTGCAGCCACAGAGCAAGCAGGAGTCTTGGCTCTGCTCAAGGCTACAAAGTTTCAATTATAGAAGATAAATAAATCCCAGATCCCAGGGCCTCTGCTTGGGTTACTGGGGGGTGTGGCCAGCCTGCAAACCACCACAGGCCCCTTACCCAGGCCACCCCCACGCCCCAAGAGAACACCCACCCTGATCTGGGACACCCTTCAGGACAAATCAGCTGGCCCCCACCCATGCACCAGGCCTCTGTCCTATCTAATAAAAGAGTAATATGCAGATTAACCATCACTGCAACTCCAGCATGTGCTCTTGATCAGAATCGAACCTGGGACCCTTCAGTCCACAGGCTGCTGCTTTATCCACTGAGCCAAACCAGCTAAGGCTCAATTCTTGCATATTTTTACTTCCCTCAATGCAGGGGTGGTTGCTGGTAAGACTGGACAGCAGTAATGGAGTTCATTGCCAGTGCCTGCCATGTGCCAATGCTCAGTGTGCCAACATCAAAACTTGCAGAGTGGGTGTCAGTAGCAGGGCAAGAATCCCGGAGCCAGAGTGGAGCGCCCTGCATGCAAAGCCCTGGGAACCAGAGGTGTGTGGGGTTGAGATGGTGGAATGGTGAACCAAGTGTGTTTAGCATCATTCCCCAAACAGAGGTTCAAAGGCATTGCTCACACTCTGACGGCACTGAGAGAACACTGTATAAAAATATATTAAAAAAAAAAAAAAAAGGAATTTAGGAGGGCTCTGACTGTAAAATGTTTTAAGAATACCTTAACAAATTTATTTTCCTTCACCAATTTTCCTTTATACACACACACACACACACACACACACACACACACTAGTGGTCTGGTGCACGAAATTTGTGCACAGGGGGAGGGTGGGAGGCAGGAGAATGTTCCTCAGCCTGGCCTGCACCCTCTCCAATCTGGGACCCCTTGAAGGATGTCCTACTGCCGGTTTACAGGGATTGGGCCTAAACTGGCAGTCGGACATCCCTCTCCCAATCCTGGACTGCTGGCTCCTAAACACTCACCTGCCTGCCGGCCTGCTCACCCCCAACTGACTGACCCGTCGCTGGCCTGCTTGCCTCCAAATGCCCCCCAACAGCCTGATTACTCCTAACTGCCCCCAGTGCCAGTGTGCTCATCCCCAGCTGCCTCCCCTCCCAGCCTGCTCACCCCCACCTTTCCTCTCCACTGGCCTGTTCACCCCCAACTGGTTCCCCTGCTAAATGGTAAAAGATCTGTGACCATATTAAAAGCATTTCCTTCCTTCCTTCCCTCTTTCCCTTAGTAGTACCCCCAATGGCCCCACCCCCCACCAGCCTGATCACCTCAACTGCCACCCCAACCTGGCCTGATCATCCACAACTTCCCTCCCCTCTTGGCCTCTAACTACCTTTACCTTGGCCCCGCCACCATGACTTTGTCCAGAATGTCCGGAAGGTCTCCCAGTCTAATTAGCTTATTATCCTTTTATTAGTGTAGAGGCCTGGTGCATGGGTGGGAGCCGGCTGGTTTGCCCTGAAGGGTGTCCCAGATCAGGATGGGGGTTCCCTTGGGGCATGAGGTGGCCTGGGCAAGGGGCCTGTGGTGGTTTGCAGGCCGGCTACGCCCCCATGGGGTGAGGGTCCGGCCAGCCTGGGTGAGGGGCTGATGGCTGTTTGCAGGCTGGCCATGCCCCCCATTGACCCAAGCTCCCAGCCCCTCCTTTTTTCTTTTCTTTTTTCAGCACCTCCTTGAGCAGAGGCCAGGGCCAGCTAGAAGCAGGAATCTGGGATTTATTTATCTTCTATAATTGAAACTTTGTAGCCTTGAGCGGAGGTCAGGGCCAGCTAGGGTAGATGGGAAGCTTGGCTTCCTCCATTGCTGGGGGCAACCCAAGCCTCCTGCTCGTTCCAGCTTCGTGGCCACTGCCATCTTAGTTAGGTTAATTTGCATACTCGCTGATTGGCTGGTGGGCATAGCAGAGGTATGGTCAATTTGCATGTTTCTCTTTTATTAGATAGGAGATTATCCATTTAATTAAGTCTGAGTGACCTCTTCAATAATCATAAAGTAAAAATGCTAAATGGTGAGAGATTTGTGATCATATTGAAAGTATTTCCTTCCTTCCTTCCCTCTTTCCCTTAGCAGTGCGTTAAACAATGGTACCTCAGAGGTGATGAAACACACCTGTTTAGTATCCAGATTTTCAGTCCACAGGGGAGAGTCTGGACCTGCCTCATTCACCACTGTACCCCCAGCAGCTGGCACAGGGCTGGGACAGAGAAGGCACCAAATAAATAAATATCTGGTGAAGTGACTTAAAAGCCGTGGCCAGGCAAAGAGACATGACTAAGTCCCTCCGAAGCGTTAGTTCCTGAGCCAGAAACAGAAATCCAAAAGTGAGCTGGCCCCATCTGGCGCTGGATTCTTTTAGCCTTTTTAACCCAATACAGTGATGCCTCTATTCAGTGTTCTCGTGTTGTTTGAAATGAGGAACCCTGTCCTGACAGCTTGACAGCCTGACAGACGTCTCTCCTCTTCGACCTGCCTGTTTACCTTGGCGCAGGAACCCATGTTTTGACGGTGTGAGTCAGTGGAAACCTGTTCGCTCAACCGGACAAAAAGGGAAGGTGCTCAGGCCGGCAGCCAGCGCAGAAACCGCACATTTGTCAGAAACTCCAGTTGGGGCTGAACCAGGTTTGGCTCAGTGGATAGAGCATTGGCCTGTGGACTGAAAGGCCAGCCTGGGTGAGGGACTGATGGCTGTTTGCAGGCTGGCCATGCCCCCCATCGACCCAAGCTCCCAGCCCCTCCTTTTTTTCTTTTCTTTTTTCAGCACCTCCTTGAGTGGAGGCCAGGGCCAGCTAGAGCAGGAATCTGGGATTTATTTATCCGGTCAAAGGCATGTGCCTTGGTTGCGGGCACATCCCCCCATGCGGGAGGCAGCTGCTGATCCATCTCTCTCTCTCATCGATGTTTCTAACTCTATCCCTCTCCCTTCCTCTCTGTAAAAAAAAAAAAAAAAGAAAGAAAATCAATAAAAAAATAAAAATAAAAAGCAATTCCGGTTGGGCATCCCACCTTCTCCTTGCTGGGGGACCCACCTTCCCTGATACTCGCCGCTCCCCAGCCCGCAGGCCTGAAGTGATTGATGTGCCTCAGGCCCCGGAGCACATTCTGGGCGTGGCAAGGGGGGCCTTCCGCAGCTGGGCCCACACAGCACCCCAGCAGGCACCTCTAACAGTCTTCTGAGGAAGATCCAAGTTGGCCAAGCACTTCACCCAGGCTGACTTTTTTGAAAGGAGTGCTGTTACCCGAGGCTTTGGCAAAGAAAATATGCTTTCACTCATGCATAAAAAAAAGATTATGTGTGCCTTTTAAAAAATGTTTTTATTGCTTTTATTTGTTTTTTAAAAATATTTTTATTGCTTTCAGAGAGGAAGGGAGAGATAGAAACATCAGTGATGAGAGAGAATCATTGATTGGCTGCCCTCTGCATGCCCCCGACCAAGGATCAAGCCCAAAACCCGGGCATGTGCCCTTGACTGGAATCAAACCTGGGACCATTCAGTCCATAGGCTGAAGCTCTATCCGCTGAGCCAAACCAGCTAGGGCTGTTTTTATTGATTTTAAAGAGGATGGGAGAGGGAAAGAAACGTCAATTGACTGCCTCCTGCACGCCCCCTCCTGGGGATGGAGCCTACAACTGGGCGTGAGCTCTGACCAGGAATCGGACCAGTGACCTTTCGGTTCATGGGCCAACAACCACCTGAGCCACTCGAGCTGGGCTAGGAGTGCCTTCTGTGTCCCAGGTAACCGCTTAGGAACCAGGCACCCTGTGGTGACCAAAACAGAGAAAGGTCCCAGTGGTGAAGACCACCACAAAGGAGTAACAAAGCAGTGAACAAGGAAGGGGGCTTCCGCTAGAGAAGGGCTGTGAAGAAATCAGAGCGGGCCAACGGGATGGGGTGTGGGGGGGTCTCAGGGTGGAGCGAGGAGGAGGGGCATTGGCGAAGGCTCTCAGACCTGGGTTTGATTCTGTTTCCTGATCTTTAAATATAAAAGAGGCCTTGGAGTCCTCTGCCTACCGCTGACAGAAGAAGAGTAGAGAACCCTGCCTTTGAGAAGCCTCAGACAGGAAGTGGCCCTATCACCTCCACAGTCATTCCACTGGCAAGAGCTAGTCAGTCGCACGGCCTCACTTATTAAATAAATACTAAGTCTGTCTGCACCTCGGGCACCAGAAACCAGCCCACATTGTGAAAGAGGGAGCATGAGTTTGGGGGCAACAGCTAAATCTGTTGACCCCATCCAGCAACATCTGGCTGCATAATAATCGTGAATTCTCAGGCTCGACAAAAAAGATGAAAAATAATCATCCCTAAATGATAGGGGCTGCTTGCTGTGAGTGTTCAATGAGGTAATTCATGTCAAGTTCATCAAAGAGGACTGGGTAGGTGGAAAGGCCTTCATAATAATGTTTAGCCATTGTCCCAAGACATGCTGGGAAGCTCAACCTGAACTCTTAACTAACATCAGATAGGAAGTTAGCAAAAGGGACTTTTGTAAACACAAAAACACTAACACATCGAGACAAGGTGTGCCACAATCCAGACACATCGCCTGTGGCCTCCACGATAGCTACCATAGGCTGAGGATCAGAAGGGTCCTCCAGACTCACTTTAACTGCTCTGGCCTGGACTCTTCTCAAATGTCAAGGTCATGAAGGACACGAGAGACTCAGAAACTGTTCCAGATTGAAAGAGATTAAAGAGATAGGATAATGGAACGTGTGGCCTAATGCGATCCTAGACCAGAGAAAGGACATCAGTGGGTCCACCGGTGAAATAGGAATAAGGCTGGAAGTTAGAGAACAGCCCCAGTGTCACTAATTTCCTGAGTTAACGACCCGTACTGGGGGTGCGTCCGAGAGGGCCCCTCTTAGGAAAGCACATTGAAGTGGTTCAGAGAGAAAAAGAACGCGTATATACGTGGAAAAGGGAACAACAAATGGTAACAATGGAAGAACCCAGGGGAAGGGCATTTTTACAGTTTCCGAAATTAAATCTGAAATGATTTATAAATAAAGTGTCACAAAAGTGTGTGTGTCTGTGTATATACACACACACATATAGTTTGGAGACATCGGGCACTTCTACAAGCATTTGAAAAACAGCAACTGTATTTAATGAGTAGATTAAGCAGCGCTTCTTTGCAGAGCACTTTCATCTTTTGCTTTCAACCTGCTGTCTGAGAACGCCTCTGATGTTCTCCTGTTTTTATGTTTCTGTCTTTACATTTCTGCTTTTTTCCAGCAGAAATTCAATATTGCCTCTCTCTCTGAATAAGCTATTAAAGCAAGAGATGTACTTAACTAAGAAAGACTGAGAGGTAATTGCCACCCACTGTGGCAGAGGGTGGCTGTCACTTCTCTGAAACTTCTTTCCTGGAAATGAACAAGCCCTTCTAAAAAAAAAAAAGAAAGAAAGAAAACATTCCCCATCTCTCGTCTACACGGCAGGAGATTTTGGGAATCTGACCACCATGGAAAGCCCTTAACTGGCTGTATTAGTTTCCTCTGGCTGCTGTGACAAAGGATCACCGACGTGGTGGCTGAGAATAAGAAACCACTGCCGAAACCGGTTTGGCGCAGTGGACAGAGCATCATCTGCCTTCGGACTGAAAGGTCCCAAATTCGATTCTGGTCAGGGGCATGTATCTTGGTTGCGGGCACATCCCCAGTTGGGGGCATGCAGGAGGCAGCTGATCGATGTTTCTCTCTCATCAGTGTTTCTAACTCTCTATCCCTTTTTCTTCCTCTCTGTGAAAGATCAATAAAATACAGTGCTACCTCGAGATGCGAGTGCCCTAACATACGAGATTTTTGAGATACGAGCCATCAAGCGAGCGATTTTTGCTTTGAAATACGAGCAACATTTGAGATAGGAATAATGGTGCGGATCGGCCGTCTGCACCCGACCCACCAGTTTACCGCAACTCGAGCGTCTCATAGTTTCCCACGCCTCAAGGTTACGGAACGAATTAAACTCGTATCTCGAGGTTCCACTGTATATTAAAAACAAAGAAAGAAAGAGAGCACTCATTCTTTCACAGTGATGAGGCCAGGAGTTAAAAATCGGTATCCCTGGGCTACAACTAAGGCATCGGCAGGATGGCCCTTTCTCCGGAGATTCCAGGGAGAACCCAGTCGCTGTTTCTTCCACTTCCGCTGGTGGCTGCCCTGTCACATTCTGCATGTCACCGTCGCCTTCTCCTCGTCTGTGCCAGTCACTTACAAAAACACCCTTCCCTGGATCTGGGGCTCGTCCAGATAATCCAGACAGCTACGTGTTGAAGTAACGGCCACAGGTACAACCACAGGATTGATGCCAGCATGAACCGTGACAGTAGACTTAACCGTCAGCCAGGAGACTTAGCCACTGTCAGCCAGGGGAGGCCAGCTCCGCTGCAGAGCCTTCCTTCCGCCCCAAAAGACAGCCAGCGACCAGGACGTACTGCTCAACCAATCACCGTGACACGCAGGGAGCCCTCGGAAAACCAACGCCACAGAATACACACAAGGGTCAGAGGTGTCCTATTTTTCCTCCTCCACGTGAAATTCACAGCACCGTGTGTCAACGAGGCCACTGTCTCTGAAGTCACATGCCTGTTCTTCAGGAAACGTTTCCCCTGGTCGCGCTGTTCGGTCCTTCCGAGGAGTTAAAGCAAATACGGTCAAACGTGGTCCGCCGTGACAAGGCTTGTCATCCTCCTAGGAGAGGTGACAGAAGTAGTTTTTCTTCCTCTTGCTTTTATTTTTTATTTTTATTTTTAAAAAAATATATTTTATTGTTTTTTTTTCAGAGAGGAAGGGAGAGGGATAGAGAGTTAGAAACATCGATGAGAGAGAGACATCGATCAGCTGCCTTCTGCACGCCCCCTACTGGGGATGTGCCCGCAACCAAGATACGTGGCCTTGACCAGAATCGAACCTGGGACCTTTCAGTCCGCAGGCCGATGCTCTATCCGCTGAGCCAAACCGGTCTTGGCTCCTCTTGCTTTTAGTTTGCATTCGGTAAACACTGATTTGCTTTCTTCTCGCCTCATTTCAAATAGGAGTTGAAAACAAAATAAAACAAAATAAAACAAAACAAAACAACCACGACTGTTGCAGTGGACAGCAAAAAAAGCAACATTAAAAGCCCGTGCGGCCTGCCAGGCGGCTGCCTGCCACTGCAGGTCCACAAGGTGCCTGGACAAACGTTCGGATGAACCGGTTCTGCAGGTGGAAGGAGGCTGTGGTCAGGTACGTCCCCAGAGAGCATCAGCTGAGAGCCCCGGCAGAGACCAGGCGGATGGGAGGCAATGCCGACGGTTCCCGGAACACGAGCAGGCCCCCCGTTCGGTGATGCAGCCACCAGGGTGCAGATCTGAGGCGGGGGACATGGCTTCCGTGGGTCTGTGAAGCACCTACTGTTAAGTCTCTTAAAGCAGCATGCATTTATCATCTCCCGTTCCCACTGGTTAGGAGGCTGGCAGGAGTCCTCCGCTCAGGGTCTCACAAGGGTTGCAGGCAAGATGTTGGCCAGGCTGGGGTTCTGAATGAGGCCGAGGCCTCTTCCAAGCCCATGGGGTTGTTGGGGGAAGCTAGTTCCTTGCAGCTGTAGGACGGAGGTTCCCATTCTCTTACTGGCTGTCAGCTGAGGGCTGCTCTTTAGTAATAATAATAATAATAATAATAATAATGGCATCTATGATTCATTAAGTTAGGTGACAGCCACTGAGCTAGGTGTGTCACCTCATTTTTTTCTTTAATATATTTTAATGATTTTTTTACAGAGAGAAGGGAGAGGGACAGAAACATCCATCAGCTGCCTACTGTACAACCCCTACTGGGGATGTGCCCGCAACCAAGGTACATGCCCTTGACCAGAATCAAAACTTTCAGTCCGCAGACTGATGCTCTATCCACTGAGCCAACCTGGTTTTGGCAATGTGTCACCTCACCTGATGAGCCTGTAGACATCACTCTCAGATGCTCAGCATGTGGGTCTCTCCCCAATAAGGCAGTTTACTTTTTGGGGCTCAGAAAGAGAACCCATCTCTCTGGGAAGGACCCAGTCAGTACCTTTCCTAAGGACTTTCACCGAAGTCAGGCCCACCTGGAGATACTCTTTTTTTTTTTTTTTAATATATTTTATTGATTTTTTTTACAGAGAGGGAGAGAGATAGAAAGTCAGAAACATCGATGAGAGAGAGACATCGATCAGCTGCCTCCTGCACGCCCCACAGTGGAGATGTGCCCGCAAGCAAGGTACATGCCCCCGACCAGAATCGAACCTGGGACCTTTAAGTTCGCAAGCCAATGCTCTATCCACTGAGCCCAGCCGGTCTCGGCGATACTCTCCTTTTGATACAACTCAGAACCAACACATTTGGGGCCTTAAGTACACCTGAAGCATCCCCTCAGCTTGGCACAGAACTAACATAGCCATGGGAAAGACACCCCCTCACCGTCGTCATATTTTGTGGGTCAGAAGCCACGTCACAGGTCCTGCCTACACGCAGGAGGATGGACTCGCACAAGGCTGTGACTCAGGGGGAGTCAGCCTCGGCTGCGTCTGCCTCAGGGGGCTGGCTGGCCCGGGCACCTGCCCGCCGCACACAGGGAGACGGCACACCACGGTGGGAAAGGGCCAGGCCGGGGCCATCCCGGGGTTCCAAGGCTGGCTCCGGAATGCAATGGGTGTTTGGAAACGTGGGCAAGTGGCAGAGCCTCTCGGCTCCCGTTCAGCCATAAGAAGGGGGAACCCAGGAACACACAGCGTCTCCCGAAGCGTTCCACAAAGGGACCTGCACCTGACCGCGGCCTGACGGTAGAGCAGACGCTCCGACCTTGGTTCTGTCTGGAGGAGCTCGTGACTTACCACCGGGGATGGGTACTGAGAGGGGCAGAAGTCGTTTACCGTTGTGAGCATGGGAAACATAGTTTATTCTTTTTTTTTTCTTTTAATATATTTTATTGATTTTTTTTACAGAGAGGAAGGGAGAGGGATAGAGACTTAGAAACATCGATGAGAGAGAGACATGGATCAGCTGCCTCCTGCACGCCCCCTACTGGGGATGTGCCCGTAACCGAGGTCCATGCCCTTGACCGGAATCGAACCTGGGACCTTTCAGTCCGCAGCCGACACTCTATCCACTGAGCCAAACCGGTTTCGGCCATAGTTTATTCTTGTGTTATTGTTGATTAATGATTACATTATCTTCCCTATGAACAACTGTCAGCCTGCTTTTGCCCAGCCTCGATCAATGGTTTCTTCCGGCAGCGCTGTGGATAACACGTGAAAATGCTGTGCAAAACACGACGCCACGCCGTCCGTTACACACCCAGGGAGGGGCTTTCCCCACTCCAGCTGACTTCATCTCGGGGTGAAACTGCGACCAGCACCCGAAACTGTCACGGCTCATAGCACCTCCTTTTATTTATTTTTTAATGTATTTTTATTGATTTTTTTACAGAGAGGAAGAGAGAGAGAGAGAGAGCTAGAAACACCGATCAGCAGCCTCCTGCATAACGCTCACTGGGGATGTGCCTGCAACCAAGGTACGTGCCCTTGACCGGAATCGAACCTGGGACCTTTCAGTACGCAGGTCCACCCTCTATCCACTGAGCCAAACCAGTCAGGGCTTACAGCACCTCTTTTTAGATCTGCTACCCCATGCCCACCAAGAAGCCAAATGGATAAAGTAACAGACAGTTATCACATCATTTTCAAACAAGATTTCATGACATGGGAAAATGCTCCCCGCATATTGATCGTGAGAAAGAAATGACCCCAAACTGTCCTAGGAGCTCAAGACCTGGACTCAAACTTCCTGGTCCGAAACCCAGCTTCACCATTTCCTATGTCTTTGGACGAATTAGCTAAACTCTCTGCACTATCATGGGGATCAAATGAGGTGACACACCCAGCCCAGTGACGTCACCTAACTCAACACATCACAGGTGTTATTATTATTAAAGCATTACTTTTATAGTTTGAGAGGAGACGTGAAAAACAAAAAAAGACTTCATACACAGTATTAGCATGGCTGCTGCCTTCTGAGGGAGACACAGAAAACCTAAGAGGAAGAAGCGAGTAAAACTACATCGAAGCCATAGTGCAATTCTCTCTGCTTCCAGAAGCTTCCAATTTACTTTGTACCCGAAAGCACTGACTTAATTTCTCCAACTAACTTCTCCTTGCCATTCCTTCCGAAGGAACGTCATTTTCCCCATCTTTAAAAAATGATGACACTCTCAAGTTTCCCAGCAATGCTTTCTGTGGGTAAGCTATATAAACCACTCCATGTATGACTTTGCTCTTTCTCTGTCTAAAATTAAAGAGAGAAAGAGAGAGGAAGAGAGAAAGAGAGGAAGAAGGAAGGAAGGAAGGAAGGAAGGGGAAAGAAAGAAAAAGAGAAAGGAAGGAAGGGAAGAAGGGAGAAAAAGAAAGAAAGAAAAAAAGAGAAAAGAAAAGAAAAGAAAAAGAAAAAGAAAAAGGAGAGAAAAAGAAAAGAAAAAAGGAAGGTGTGGCTGCCCCAGGGAAGAAAGAGCTATGTCACTGCCACTTCTGCTTAAACACAAACCGGGGGAACTGCTTCCTGTTAATGGTTTCCACCAGCGAGAGTGGGATGGGCCCGGTGGGGAGAGATCCATCCCACCCTCCCTTTCCCTCCATCCTCCCTTTCCCTCCATCCTCCTTTTTCCTCAGGAAGACCCAAGGCCTGGGACCCCAGCCAGCGCTGGGCTCTGAGCCAGGCTGCTGAGGCCAGGGGTTGCTAAGGACCCCGGTGAGGAATGCCAGGGAGTGAGCAGTGGGCCAGGGGAGCACTGAGCCAAACTGGTGACAAAGAAAGCGAGCATGTGGCAGGCGTCAGGTCAGAGGGAGGCTGTCCGGCAGGCGGCACGCCTGGGCGGCCCAGCCAGGCAGATGGCAGGGGAGGAAACAGATGGCTGTCCAGTGGCGCTGAGCAGGAAGTGCCAGCACTGACAGCCAGAGGCCAGGGCTGGGAGGAAGGGAGCAGGAATTTAAATAAACACACTGACCCCCACAGGGAGAGCCCCCCAGTGAGATGGAGGCTGGCCCTGGAGGGTCCCAGGACGCATGGTAATGCTAGAAAACCGGTGGGGCTCTCTCCGGAACTCTCACACGCACCTACACTCCTCCCTGGCCCCACAGCCTAGTGGCCCCTCCAGCTGGTGTTTATTTCTCAGTCCCATCCCCTCTGGGCAGTGGTTCCCAATCTGGGGGCAGGTGGTTATTTGGGGGGCTCTGGAGGGGAATTCTTGCCAGTGGTTAAGAAATCCACAGGCTGCCGAAACCGGATTGGCTCAGTGAGTAGAGTGTCGGCCTGCAGACTGAAAGATCCCAGGTTTGCTTCCGGGCAAGGGAATGTACCTTGGTTGCAGGCACACCCCCAGTAGGGGGCGTGCAGGAGGCAGCCGATAGATGTCTCTCTCTCATCGATGTTTCTAACGATTCCTCTCCCTTCCTTTCTGTAAAAAAATCAATAAAATATACTTTAAAAAAAAAAGAAAAAGAAAGAAAAAAAGAAAGAAATCCACAGGCTGCCCTAGCTGGTTTGGCTCAGCAGACAAAGTGTCGGCCTGCAGACCAAAGGGTCTCGGGTTCAATTCCTGTCAAGGGCATGAGCCTTGGTTGCAGGCTCCTCTCCAGGAGGCAACCAATCAATGTGTTTCTCTCACATGGATGTTTCTCTTTGTCTTTCCCTCTCTCTCCCACTCTCCCTGAAGATCAATGGAAAAATAGCCTCAGGTGAGGATTAACAACAACAACTACAACAACAACAAAAACAACAACAGGCTCTGCAGCCTGTTGAATAAATAAGGCCTCCCAGCTTCGTGCTACGCCCATCCTTCCAATGCATGCACAAGTTGTTGCCACCACTTAAAAACAAGAGCATTTAACAGCACCGGGGAATTTTCTAGCCCATCAGTGTCACTGTTCCTTTTCCAAGTCATCGCACACCCAACAGATTATTACCACTTAAAATATGATGACTATCCCATTTGGCTCCTTTAAATGTCTGGATGATAAAAGGACACCCATTAATTTCTAGATGGTAAGGAGTCGAGACAATTGTTTAATGTCACCCTGCTCGGAAGGGCGAGAAGCCCTTCATTTCTCCCTCTGTGAAAGGTCACTGCCATGTACTCTGAGGAAGTATGTACGGATTTGTGCACGAGGCTTCTCCGCCAGGAAGTTCAGCACGGCCTTGTTTGCACGTGGACAGAAGTGGAAGCTCCTGGAGCCACAAAAGGAGGGAAGAGGCTGGGCACGCAGACCACGGTACACGCATGACTGGCTACAGTAGCGGAGCTAAAAACAAACTGCAGCCCTACCGCGGTGGCTTAGTGGCCGAGTGTCAACCTGTGAATCAGGAGGTCACGGTTCGATTCCCGGTCAGGGCACATGCCTGGGCTGTGGGTTCAATCCTCAGTAGGAAGCAAGCAGGAGGTAGCTGATCAATGATTTTCTCTCATCACTGATGTTTCTCTCTCTCTCTCTCTCTCTCCCTTCCTCTCTGAAATCAATAAAAAAAAACACACACACCCACATATATAAAAAACAAATTGCAAACATTAAGTGACATAAGAAAAAAAATATATATATGTATATGTGTGTGTGTGTGTATATGGCGACCAGACAACCAGATGGTGGCTATGATGCCCATTGACCACCAGGGGGCAGATGCTCGATGCAGGAGCTGCCTCTGGTGGTCAGTGGGCTCCCACAGCAGGAGCACCGCTCAGCTGACCATTGGGTGCCAGATGAAGGGCTCATGGCTGGTGAGCACAGCTGTGCCAGTGTGAGCCTCTCTTGCCTCCAGGCAGCACTACCAAGCCATCTGCCACTTCATGCACTACTACCTCCCCCAAGGAGTCCCAGATGGTGAGAGGGCGCAGGCCAGGCTGAGGAACCCCACCGGTGCATGAATCTGTGCACCGGGCCTCTAGTTCCTTATATCTTAAGCAAAAAAAAGCATTTTATAAAATAAATAGTATTTTAATTTTATAATAAAAAAACAACCAAAACACTCAAATTATATATGTCTACTATGAAATAGTATGAAATTTTACTTTAAAATATTAACCTAACATGGAGAGTGAGTAGGAAAATATTTTCTTTGTGGGTCTCAAAGTTTCTACAATGGATAAGATACTGCTTTTGATATTAGGAATAAAGCCTATGACTTATTTTGTTTTCGTGTTTTTATTATTATTTGTTTGACCATGAATGGAAAGTAGTTTCTTGTTCGTAGATGAAGACAGGGTTGGATTGCCCTAGCCAGTTTGGCTCAGTGTAGAGAGCATCGGCCTGTGGACCGAAAGCTCCTGGGCTTGATTCTGGTCAAGGGCAGGTACCTCGGTTGCAGGCTCCTCCTCGGCCCGGACCCTGGATGGGGGTTTGTGCAGGAGACAACCAATCGCTGTGTTTCTCTTACATTGATGTTTCTCTCTGCCTTTCCCTCTCTCTTCGACTCTCTAAAATCAGTGGAACATACTCAGGTGAGGATTTAAAAAAAAGACAAAAAGACTGGGGTGGAGTAAACAAATGTTGGCAAGGAGGTTCTTTGCTGCCCTTAACTCTCCAGCTTCCAGGAAATAGGCTGGGGGTGTGCAGATTGCACTTGGGAACCAAACCGGGGCCCCCCTGCTACCCAGATCTCAAACAGATTTGGACGAGTGGACCGTTCTGTGTTACACTGAGTCATAGGTGTATTCACAGCCATACCAGAGGCTGACATCACCCACAGACTGGTTCCATCTGGGAATTGGGCTGTAAATGCCAAAATGTAGCCCATGATTACCCGTGATTACCCTGGCCTTCTCCCCAGACTCACACACCCACTCAGGTTCCGCCCAGCCCAGCTGACTCCTTCAATCTCCTTTCAGACAAAACACCTCTGTAGGATATTAAGTGTTTGCAATGCCCTCATTACTATCCTGAAATGAATAAAATTTACATTTCATATGCTTCTGATCCCTGTGACAACCAAAAGAGAGTTTCAATGAAGTTCAAAAATGGCCCATAGGGGGAGCAGTGAAGCCCCAGTGTGGGTTGAGACTGACATCACGCTTCCCCAGTGTGATCTGGCATTCCCTCACCACATCTGGCGGGCCTTGGATGGTCTGGTCCCTGCATATTTCTCCAGTCTCACCCACTCTTGTTCCCTCCACTCCAATTACAGAAATACCGTATTTTCCGGTGTATAAGATGACTTTTTAGCCCAGGAAAATCTTCTCAAAAGCCGGGGGTCATCTTATATGCCAGGTGTTGTCCTTATAGGGTGAGTATATCCCAAAATTCTTATATTTAACTGGAAAAATTGGGGGTTGTCTTATACGCCGGAAAATGCGGTACTTCTTCCTCCAGACTCAGAGCCATTGTCTGCGGGACAACGAGGCTTGTCTGTTAATGGCTTCTGCCAGTGAGAGTGGCTGGGCCGGATGGGGAGAAATTCCACCCCATCCTCTTTTTCCTCAAATCAACCTGCAGCTATAGGGAGTTAGTTCCTTAGGAAGGGGGTGGGGAGGGGAGCCATTGGGAAGGGGTCTGACCTTTCTGGGGGATAAAGAAGGGCTTCTTCCAGGAAGAGATATCTGAAGGATGAGGGAACAGCATTACCAGAAGGTTCACTCATGTTGTAGCACGTGTCATTACTTCATCCCATTTTCTGCTGAGTAACATTCCATGGTATGAACATACCACCTTTGACTTCACCATTCACCAGGTTATAGACATGTGGGTTGTTTCTAACCTCTTGGCTATTATGAATAATGCTGCAATGAACCTTCCTGGACACATTTTGCTCTCCCTTCTAGGAGTGAGATTATTGGATCATATGGCAACTCTCTGTGTCATAGTCTGAGGATCTCATTGCCAAGACTGTTTGCCACGGTGACTGTATCCACTGGCAGTCCCACCGGCAGTGTAGGATTCTGATTTCTTCCCAGCCTCCACAGGCCTGTTGCTTGGTCTTAAGGCTTTTTTACTGTCACCACCCTATTCACTGTGGTTCTGATTTCCCTAGATACGTTCATAAGCAATAACTCTGCAGTCTTTTGGGGATACCAGCCCGTCAAGCTTGGGTTGTCCCCACCTCTGCTGCCAACAGCTGTGTGACTTCAGTGCCTCAAACTTTCGGCCAGTTTCCTCATTTGTCAAACACGTCCCTTCACTGGGTTCTCAAAAAACACCCACTAACACACACGGTATGCCACAGGTAATCCCTAGCACATTATCGAGAATAGTGGGATCAGGAAAATATAGCTAACAACAACAAAGCAGTGCCTGAGAGCCAACCATTGTGACTGCATCTCTCGTCTAAAGAGGAAAACCACAAAGCTACTAAACCCTCAGGGGCCCGGGATTATATGGATTCACTGAAATGACATGTCAAGTGTCAACATTCACACACAAACTCATTTCCTATTTTCTCTCTCATTTTCTGATTGTGGTGACCCAACACAAAGAAAGGAAGCTGTTCTCCAAAGAGCCTTTTCAATGATTTTAAAGAATATATATTTTTTATATTGATTTCAGAGAGGAAGGGAGAGGGAGAGAGAAACAGAAACATCAATGTTGAGAATCACTGATTGGCTGCCTCCTGCATGCCACCCACTGGTGGACCACGCCCAAAACCCAGGCATGTGCCCTGACAGGGAATGAAACTGTGACCTCCTGGTTCCTAGGTCAACACTCAACCACTGAGCCACGCCAGCCAAGTCTCAATGACTTCTTAAGGTAACATGTTGACAGACTGTGATGAAGACCCTTTAGATCAGTGGTTCTCAACCTGTGGGTCGCGACCCCTTTGGGGGTCGAACAACACTTTCACAGGGGTTGCCTAAGACCATGGGAAAACACAGGTATTGACATTATAATTCATAACAATAGCAAAATTACAGTTATGAAGTATGGTTGGGGGTCACCACAACATGAGGAACTGTATTAAAGGGTCGCGGCATTAGAAAGGTTGAGAACCACTGCTTTAGAGGAAGTTTAGGACCAAAGGCTCAGCCTCTTCAGGATCCAAGTGAGCCATCAATGGTCAAAATGAGAGAGCCATAGCCTGCCCAAAGGGCGGAGCATTTTAGCTGCTTCTGCTCTCCTCCCAGGGGAAACCAGTGGTTGTGCATTTCCCAGCCAAGAAGACAAGGGAACCCAGAAAAATAGGAGGAGGAGCAGAATGGGGAGGAGTGAGGCAAGAGGCCCAAGGAGACCGACCTCCATGTCCTCCATAGTCTCTCTGTTGTAATATGACCACCCTGCCAGGGCCAAGTCACTCCCTGGGGGATCTGCTCACACCAACCTGCCGCCTAGGAGAGCTAGCTCCCCAGGGAAGGAAGAAGGCGTGGCAACCCCCTGGGCATGCTTTTGTGAGGGGCACACACAGAGAAGCCATTCTCCGAGTCTTTGTTCTCATTGCAGCATCGATGTCACCTGCAGCTGGGCACAAGGGCCAACAGGTGAGAGCTACTGAAGAGCTTATTAAAAAAGAAAAGAAAGCCGAAACCGGGTTGGTTCAGTGGATAGAGCGTCGGCCTGGGGACTGAGGGGGTCCCAGGTTCGATCCCGGTTGAGGGCATGTATGGTTGCGGGCACATCCCCAGTGGGGGGATGTGCGGGAGGCGGCTGGTCGATGTCTCTTGGTGATGTTTCTAGCTCTCTGTCCCTCTCCCTTCCTCTCTGTGAAAGATCAATAAAATATATTTTAAAAAATAAAAAAAAAAAGATAAATGTTTCTCTTCCCCCGTGTTTTGTCCACCAGACGCCTGTCAACCAGAGCCTCTCCTCCCCGTTACCTCTGCTCATCACACTCACAGACCAAGCGACCAGGGAGGCCTC
>JAAGEH010000125.1:29204990-29237252 GCA_011751065.1 Lasiurus cinereus | reverse complement strand
CAGCTGGATTGTGCTCCAGCTGGGCTGGGAGGACAGGATGGCGGTGGGACAGCTCAGGGGCGTTAGGGCTCACTTCTGAAGCAGCCGGGCTGAGAGCAGCAAGGTTGTCAACAAGGGGCTGTTTGGATGCCCTGAGGTGTGCTCTTGTCTCTCCCCCCGCCCCCTCTATCTCCATCCCCCTGTTTCATCTTCAGTGTCAGCTCCTGCCAAGTAAACACCATCTTCCGTGGAAAGGGAAAGTGCCCTCTCAGAGCCAGAAGGGAGCTGACTTACATGGACAGAAGTCCCGGGACTGGGGTCCCCAACTGGCCCATGCTCATGCAAATGAGGACTTGAAATCCTCACCTTGAGTCCAAAAGGCATGCACCATCCCGACTGGTCAGCATGGAGCCTCTCTGATTGGTTGGTGAAGATGCTGATGGGGAAAACCTCAGACCTATTGGTTGAAAAACAATTCCAGGAACTCTTTTTTTTTTTCCTTTAAAAAACATTTTTTTTATTGATGTTTAGAGAGAGAGGAAGGGAGAGGAACACACACACAGAGAGAAACTGCCTCCTGCATGCCAAGTGACCTGGGCATATGCTCTGATTGGGAATCAGACCAGCAACCTTCAGGTGCATTGGATGATGCTCAACCCACTGAGCCACACGGGCCAGGGTGCCAGGAACTGTTTCTAAGGGCTGGCACCGGTGGCGAGCACACAGTGCAGGTGTGGGCAGGCAGTTCAGTGCAGGAGGCAGGCAGCTAAGAGCAGGCTTCTCCCTAAGGTATATATACACTTTGCATGAGAGGCCCCTGAAGTTGGTAAGCTCTGTGTTTTTGTTTTTTAAATTTGAGACCAGTTAGCTCCCAAGAACCCTTTCTCAGGATCCACACTCCTATATAATAAAGAGGTAATAAGCAAGTTGGCCCTCACTCTGTCACACCATCACAAGATGGCCGTGCCCACAGCAGAGGCGGGGTTTCATAACGAGCCATAAGGAGTGATCAGCAGGGACTTGAGGCTGCGAGGTGATGGGCTGGGCTGGGGGACCACAGGCCGTGCTCCCCCTCCCCAGGCCGGGGGACTTGAGGCTGCACCCCCCTGACCCGGCAGGGCTTGACAGGGATGGGGCCAGCCGGGTCTGGGTCTCCCCAGATTTCGAGGTGCACACAGGAGGGCGGGGACTTGACTCTGGGTCCCGCTTTGGGCCCCAAACTCTGATAGAAGGAAGATTTTCATATACATTTTCTAATTTTCTTTCATCTCTGACACTTCTATTATAGAGAAAGGGCAAATAGCAATATTAAAATATTTCCTCTAATTAATTCCCTTTTAATGTGCATAAGTCAATGATATATAATTGATTTCAGAGAGCAAGGGAGAGGGAGAAATAGAAACATCCATGATGAGAATCACCCATTAGTTGCCTCCTGCACGCCTCCCATTGGGGATCGAACCCGCAACCCGAGCACGTGCCCTGACCGGGTATAGAACCGTGACCACCTGGTTCCTCGGCTGATGCTCAACCACTGAGTCATGCCAGTCGGGCAATATATTTGAAACAATACACAATTACCTCCTTTGTGCCTGGCTTCTTTCACTCAACACGCAGCATTTGAGAGTCATCCTGTTGTACCCAATAAAGCTGTGATGCACCTTCTGGCAAGATTTTTCGGTGGCCATACACTCTCCTTCCTTTGGGGTGGATACTGAGGAGTACATTTGCTGGGTCACAAGCTGAGCATATGTTTACCTCCACTGGAAGCTATCAAACTGTTATCCAAGGAGCATATTTATGTCGCATTCCTTCTGGGTTATTTCTTAATAATCACACAAGCTCTGTTATCAGTGTTCTTTTTGAGCAGAGTGTCCCTGTGGCCAAACTTGTAACTCTATTTGGAGATAACATTAAAAAAAAAATCTCCCTTATGAGATCACTGGATGCCAGAGCTATGCTGTCATCCGAAGACTGTCGTCAGTGTGGCCGTCTTGATCGTTCTAGAATGTGTAGCTTCTCGTGCAACCTCTGTTTTGACAAGTTTCCCAAAGGATTCTGGTGGGTGCTCCGGTTTGAGAACCAGTCATGACAAAGTTTGAGACATTGCTAATTTTCATGACAAAAAAAAAAAAGGTCTTTGATATCTGTCTTCTCTTTAGACAGCAGTCCCGGTGCCTGGTACCATCATTTATTTCTCTGTAAAACAGTGGTAATTGCAGTACAATCATTTATTTCTCTGTAAAACAATGGTAATTACACCGAGGGGCGGCTGGGGCAATGGCAGAGACATGCAGGCATTCTGTAACCTTCCCAGCCCTGTGCCCCCAGGCAGACGGTGGCATGGTGTATCATTTTTCATGTAGATTTACGTTTTCACCGTCTCGGCTGTCAAAACCCCACAATGGAGAGATGACAGGGAGTCTTTGTTGCAGGAGGCTTCCGGGAAGAGGAAAAACCCAGCATTGGATCATTTCTACTCCGCTCCGTGCTCTTCATCCCATTCTCCAGCAATCTTCTAAATTACTGATTTTCTTTTCTTTTTTTAAAAATATACTTTATTTTATTTTTTTACAGAGAGGAAAGGAGAGGGATAGTTAGAAACATCAGAGAGAAACATAGATCAACTGCCTCCTGCACACGCTCCACTGGAGATGTGCCCGCAACCAAGGTACATGCCCTTGACCAGAGTCGAACCTGGGACCCTTCAGTCCACAGGCCGACGCTCTATCCACTGAGCCAAACCGGTCAGGGCTAAATCACTGATTTTCAATGTATGCTCCCCAGACCAGAAGCACCTGGGAACGTGTGGTTAATGCAAATCCTTGGGTCCCACCCAGATCCGCTGAATCAGAAACTCTGGGCGTTAGGCTCAGCAAGAGTGTTTTGATAAGCTGTCTCCCCCCACCTCCCCCGTGATTCAGAGGCATGCTGGAATGTGAAAGCCACGGTCATTTCCTGAGCCCACTCTAGGAGTTGACTTTGCTGGGTCTCTCTGACTGCTGTTGGCCAATGTGCCACCAGCCTAGATAGGAAATGACCACCGGTGATGGCCACTCAATGTTAAATCACTTAAAAGCTGGAGCAAGATGCGTGGCAGTACGAGGGCCAGGTACGAAGCCTCCCCGGATCACACCTCTAGATCGGACAGCAAGCACAGCCCCACCAGCAACGTAGGGGAGTGTCAGATGGCCCCCAACCTGGCCAACGTTTGGGCATTGAGTCTTTTCCAGGTTAGCCGTTCTAGAGAGTGTGGCACAGCATCTCATTATAGTTTTAATTTGGAAAAAACAAACAACAAAACAAAAGCAGCACCTCTGAGTTATTTCTAAGCCCTTTTATTCTGTTCGGAGTTCAGGTTTGATCCTCACCCTGAGAGTCAATGTTCTTGGGCCACCCCCTTCCAGAGAGGGAAGCCACTTCTCAAGAGCGACAACTTGTCTTTGGAGATACAAAGGCGGAGTTCTCATTAAGTTCAAATCCTTACCGGCTAGATTGTTTCATGCCCCTTCTTCACACGCAGGTCATGAAAACTCCTTTGGAGAACTCATCCTTCCAGCTGCTTCTCTCTCTCTGGGGCCTTCCCAGCCTAACCCCACCCTTAAACTACAGCCTCAGGAAGGCCTGAGTCACCCTCTCAAGTGGCCTCTCAAACTTTCCCCTTTTTATCCTCCTACTGACGAGGAGCCTGGTGCTACAGTGGATTTGTCCTGTCGTTACTGCCATCTGCCTGAGGTCCTTGGATGGCTTACTATTGGAAAGAAAACCAGAACCAAGTTCTTATTATGCCTTTGCTTGAAAGCCCTTTGCCAGAATGCCCTGGCTATTGATTTAGGATACATACTGTTGCAAGTAACAGAAATCCGCTGAACCAAAGTGCATATCATTAATTGCTCCTCTAATTGCAAAGTCCACAGTGTGCCTGCTTTCAGGGCTGAATTCATTCCGTGGCTCAGTGACATCATCGTGGTGAAGTTTGATTCTCTTTTCCTTTCAGTCACCTTCATCCGAGGACGGGCTCCCCCTTGTGGTCACAATATAGTTTTTGCCAACAACTTCCTGCCTCCATCCCAGGAGGTCCTGCAGAACTTCTTTTCCAGAACTCCAGAGCAAGTCTTGGGTCACATCCCATCCTTAAACCAATCAGTACGGCCAGGGGGTGGGATTACTTAGGCAGAGCCTCCTGCTCCATTCCTAGAGCCACAGTGGAGTTAGCTCCCCCAAATAGCTAGGGCTTATGTGGGTGGTGTGGACCCCCAATAAAAAAGAGGGTAGTTAGGTAACAAGAGGAGGGAGAAGGGATGTGGGTGAGACAGTGATGAAGTCTGCTCCATCCTGCATGTTGTTATTCTGAGTATTCTGTTTTAAAAATCTGCTTGTGAGATGGATGGTTACTCAAAACATACCTTCTAAATCAGTGGTTCTCAACCTGTGGGTCGAGACCCCTTTGGGGGTCAAATGACCCTTTCACAGGGGTCACCTAAGACCATCAGAAAACACATATTTCCCATGGTCTTAGGAACCAACAGACCGCTCCTCGGTGTAGCAAAGTGTAGCAATATAGTTTACTGTTGTTATATGAAGACTGTTACCCATGCTACACCATGATTCAAGACAACATTTCATTTATTTGTAATTAGAAATAAATACTTCACAATATATAATTACATATTGTTTTTGTGATTAATCACTATGCTTTAATTATGTTCAATTTGTAACAATGAAAATACATCCTGCATATCAGATATTTGCATTACAATTCATAACAGTAGCAAAATCACAGTTATGAAGTAGCAACGGAAATAATTTTATGGTTGGGGGTCACCACCACATGAGGAGCTGTCTTAAAGGGTCACGGTATTAGGAAGGTTGAGAACCACTGTTCTAAATGAAATGTCTCCTCGGTAAACAACTTGCTTGCCACTCGCTATTCCTAAGTGTCTGAAAAGTTATCACCTCTGTGTCGCCAAGCACTTTTCCCCAAGCCCTATCTCCTTTGAAATAGACACCAAACACCTACATTTATGTACTCCCTAACTTACAACAACATGTAGTCGAATCTTCGCTTTTGTCCTAAGTCACTGGAACGTTTATCTGACCTTCCTTCACAGCTGTCGCTTGCAATCCACCTTGGGCAGAACTTTGCCAGGAGAACTTATATGAAACCAAGTTCACAAACGTTCCTCAGGTTGCCACCTTTCAGTGTTCGTGTGGGAAACTAGCCTTACATGCCCAGGTTATTTTTTTTTCTTGTGGAAAGTAATCTTTCAACTAAAATAATAATTGTCTAGGCCAGAGGACAGAAATATAAACTCTGAATGCACTTTTTTTTCATATCCAGGGCTGGATCTTCAGTTAGTGTTTTTAATTGTCTGTGTTCTTTGCAGAGACACTTTATTTAAAATCTTTAATGTGCTGGTACCCTGAAGGGATTTCCCTAGGAAGGAAGAAATTAAAAAAAAAAAAAAGACAAAAAATAATTGAATGTTGAACATTTTTGTCTCTGGCTTCTCTTGTAGTTTTCAAATATTGTCTAAATATTTATCTTTGGGGGCAATGGAGAGAGATGAAGTGCCGAAAGCATTTCATTGGTGGGCCACGAGGGGGTTAAGTACATTAAATGAAACACCCACCCAATTCCACCAGAGAAAAAGCGCTGGTGTGCAAGGGCTGATTGGTGCACACAGACAGCTATGGAGTGAGTACTTACTACTCCTGTTACGACGTCTTCTTAAAACCCCAGAAACCGATTCCTCTCGGTACGCTGGCCGTGCTACATGTGGCTTGGTTTTTGTTTTCTCTTCTTTCTTATGAGAAAAATTAATGCAAACCCAGATAGAAACTAACAGCTTGGCCTAAACTAGAGCAACCCCGTTTGTTGTGCAAAAAGTCACTCTTAAAAAAAAATTATTCTTTGAACAAAGTCGGTATTCAAAAGAGGAAATAATAATTTCCTTTCAGTTAAAAATAAATGCCGTGTTTTTGTTTTGTGTTTTGGTGAACTTTCAGGACAACACCAAGGGCCAGGCTCCTTAAAAACCACCCGTAAGGACAGGACAGCGAGTGACCTGCCCGGACACAGGCGGGTCCTTGTTCTCCTCAAACAGGTGTGTCTGGTGCTGCTGGTTCAAGAAAGACCTACTGTTATAGTCCCTTTGGAAGATATTTCCAAGTGGTTTATGGAACTTTTTACCCCAGAAGTTGCAGGCATGACCATAGAAATCACACACACGTGGGGAGAAGGAGGTGGGGATTGGGGGCGGGGAAGGAGGGAGGGAAGGAGAGAGAGAGAGAGATAAAAGCAGGCTTCTTTTTTGTGAGCAGTCATCTAATTTATAAAAAGATGAACAAAATTTTTAAATGACACAAAATACACAAAATTTTAAATGACACAAAATACATTTTCAAAACAACAGTATCACCCCAAAGTGAGTAAATTTAACTGTTCTTAGCTCATAACAGCAAATATGTGAGTGGAGCAATAACGCCTGTTGTAGCATATTTAATAAACCTGCCACAGAGAAAGTTGTTTGAAGGAAAGCAGAGAAACTTTGTCTTTTAAGTATTAGAACAGAGGGGCTCCATAATCATCTGTGGTGCCTATGGTTGGAAATGTACATGATGGGAACTCCAGGGATCTTCCCGATTCTTCGTTTAAGGTCCCGGCCAACTGTGGCCACAATTTAACACTCGTGCTGAGTTACTCTCTGTACTAAGCAGTCATCTGCATAGGTTCCTTTGCGTGTGCATGGTCATCGTTCAAATCTTGGATCCTTGGCGATCCTAAGAGCCACTCGATACTTCTGCCCCAATTTTTCAGTTTCAGCCATTACACAGTCAGTTATACAAGGGAGACACTTGGCATAGAGACAATCCATCATTGACTGCATGAAGTCCAGTTTGGCCTTAATGGAAAAGTTGATAAAGTTGGTATCAACCAGGATGTGGTAAGGTGGGCTGGCCTCGCTGTGTGTTATATTGAAAGAATAAAAGCAGGAAGGGTGTTGGGGGACTTCTCTTTGAGGGGGATCTTCCTTTTCTTTCTTTTTAGGTTTTAATCTATCCTTTTCTTTAAGCCTCTGATCTCTGAGACTGAGCATTCGCTTCACGCTCGCACACTTCCTTGTTTTCTTTTGCTTCCCCATGTTCACGCCGCACTCTCGTGTCCCAGGCTTCTTTCTTTATGACTGTTTTCCAGAAACAGATCTTTGTAGGTTTAGTTTTTCTGCCTTTTGTGGAGACTTGGTCCTATATTCAGACTTTGTAAATTAGTAATCCGCACATGAAACCTATACGTTCCTGCTGACTAATGTCACCCCAATAAATTTTTTTTTTAAATGTAAGTACTTAAAAAGCACAGGGAAGATGAATATGCCTCTGTGAGTGTGAGAGATGAACAAAGCAGAGCACACACACTCTGAGGAGTTATTTCTGCTTTTCTTGCAACATGAATGAACCCGAGGCTGTCCCGGTGATGACTGGGGATACAGCTCCAAAGGATCGCAGCCCCGGTCGCCCGTGGGCCTGTGTCGCTGAAGCTCAACCTGCACGGCTTGCTCCATGTTGCACTCAGAGTGGCCTCCCATACCCCCCACACCCACCCACTCCCACACACCCATACCCTGCCCCACCTCTCATGTGTGGTGCCCCCTGCCCACTACACCTCTTGGGACCCACAACTCAAGAACATTTTTCACCGTTTCCTCCCCAAGCCCGGGTGGGTGTTATTAGACACCGAAGAGATCCCAGGTAAGCAGAACCTGGATACGGAATTAGAATCAGGGTAAGCAGGAAAACCAACTCCAACAACAAACAACGGGAAGCAGCCCGGCTGGTGTGGATCAGCGGTTGGGCACTGACCCAGGGAACCAAGAGGTCACCGCTTTAATTCCCGGCCAGGGCCCATGCCCGGGCTGAGGGCTTGATCCTCAGTGTGGGGTGTGTGGGGTGTGCAGGAGGCAGCCCATTAATGGTTCTCTCTCATCACTGATGTTCCCATCTCCCTCTCCCTTCCTCTCTGAAATCAATTTAAAAAAAATATATGAAAATAACACAGACAGAAAGCAACGGCTCTGTTAACCGAGAGCAGAAGAGCAGAGGTCACAGAGTCACGTCCGCAGAGCGGGAAGGTGGCTGAAACCCTCTCCACTGTCATCAACATGACTAACGTTTCTGTGGTTTTTTGTTTTCCACAAGACACTCATGTTGAAAAATCACCCGAGATGTACAGCAGCAGCAAGAACCCTCCTGCCGAAAAGCACTTCCTCTAAGTGCACATCTGCTTGCCGGCGGATAATATCGGATATCCACGGGTCAAAGCAGGAGGGCTGGAGCCCTAGCCGGTTTGGCTCAGTGGACAGAGTGTCAGCCCGCCTGTGGACCGAAGGTCCCAGGTTCAATTCCAGTCACGGGCACATGCCTGAGTTGCAGGCTTAATCCCATTGTGGGATGTGTAGGAGGCAGCCAATCAAGGATCTCTCTCATCATTGATGTTTCTAGCTCTCTCTTTCTCTCCCTTCCTCTCTGAAACCATTAAAAATATATACTAAAAAAGAGTCGAAACAGGTTTGGCTCAGTGGACAGAGTGTTGGCCTGCGGACTGAAAGGTCCCAGGTTCGATTCCGGTCAAGGGCATGTATCTTGGTTGCAGGCACATCCCCAGTGGGGGGCATGCAGGAGGCGGCTGATCCATGTCTCTCATCAATGTTTCTAGCTCTCTATCCCTCTCCCTTCCTCTATGTAAAAAAAACAATAAAATATATTAAATATATATATATATATATATATATATATATATATATATATATTAAAAAAGAAAAAAGCAGGAGTGCTGCAGACTGGAGACGAGAACTTCCAGTCTGCTATTTCCCCCAGAATATGGTCTATGCGTCACTGTGGTCAGCAAGAGGACCTGAAGATACATGTGAGTATTTATCCACCTAATGGCTTCGCATTGATTTTAATCGGTGAGCAAGAGTACCACTCATACATCATGCCTAGGCCAGTGTCTCCTTAGGCGCTTTCTGGGCCTGGGATGACACCTGAGAATCATGGACACCGATGATCCCCAGAACTGGGGAGAGGGCTCTCTCCTGCCACCCCAGCCTAGAGGCCATGGACAAGTGTCTGGTAGCAATATCGGACCTGGACAGCCCTGAGAGGCTGAAGGACAGCACTCCACCTTGGTCTCCTTCCTCAAATCAATACAACGTCACCCAAGATTTTGAAACATTTAATCGAAAAAAAAAAAATCTGGCATTTTAAAAGTTAAATTTTACAAACTTGACACATTCTTCATATTAGCATGTTATCCACGTACACATCATCTAAGACAACAATAATAATAACGATGATGTCTACGAAGACATCTGACAAGATCTTAAAAGAAGTCATTACCATCTATATATAGCTCTTTGCAAATAGGGGTCCAGTTTCATTGTAACAAACTACCGTGAGCAAAATTGAACTAGGTGTATAAAAACATGAGTTAAATACAGTTCTCTGGAAATATACAGTATACCTACAGCTGTTTTTACAGTGAGAGGCTTCTCCCCACCGTCGCCCCTCATCATTCTCAAAATGGCGAATCACTGGACGGTCCTGGATCTCCACGCTATAAAACTGAAATACGTGTTTCCCGCGTAGCAGATGGTGACCAGGAAGGCGAAGAACTGGAGAAAACAAAGCACGACAGAACCGGTGTTTAGGCCACATTGCGATTAGCGAATGCCATCGTTTCCCCGCCACTGGATCACGCACCCACTGCATTCCTCGACTCCAGGGCAGTGGTTCTCAACCTTCCTGAGGCCTCAACCCTTGCAAACAGTTCCTTATGTGGTGGTGACCCCCAACCATGAAATTTTGCTACTGTTATGCATCGTGATGTAAATATCTGCATTTTCCGATGGTCTTGGGCGACCCCTGTGAAAGGGTCATTCGATCCCCAAAGGGGTTGTGACCCACAGGTTGAGAACCGCTGCTCCAGGGCTTTCTTGGTTCAATTACCTTGCTTCTGAAATGATTTCTGTCTACCTTTTATTTGTTTATTTTTTTGGAGCATATCTGGGAAGTTTGCCGTTTTGCTCACATAACCCTGGGGTGTGATTCCCTTAGGGGCGAATATGGTGGTGTGCATCTGAGAAAGGCACTGGTATTTCCAATGTAGTACAGTAGTTCCCCCGTATCTGCAGGGGGTACATTCCAAGACCCCCAGGGGATGGCAACCGTGGATGGCAACAAACCCTATAGAGCAGCGGTTCTCAACCCGTGGGTCGCGACCCCTTTGGGGGTCGAACGACCCTTTCACAGGGGTCGCCTAAGACCATCGGAAAATGCAGATATTTACATCACGATGCATCACAGTAGCAAAATTTCATGGTTGAGGGTCACTACCACATAAGGAACTGTATGCAAGGGTCTCGGCCTTAGGAAGGTTGAGAACCACTGCTATAGAGACATGTTTTTCCCTACACGTGTACACCGATAATAAGAGTTTAATTTGCAAATTAGGCCCAGTAAGAGGTTAATCATAATAACTGATCATAAAATGGAACAATTACAACAGCATTCTGCAATAAAAGTTATATGAATGTGATCTCTCTCTCTCTCTCTCACTCTCCCTCTCTCTCATATATAACCAAGAAGGCTGCTAAGGGGGCAGGGAGCTTATATGAGAGACAAAGGGATGACTCACCTCACATCCTGGGCAGGAGAGAGTGGGACGGTGTAATATTTCATCATGCTACTCAGAATGGTGTGCAATTGAAAACATATGAATTGTTTATTTCTGGCATTCTCCATGTAAGGTTTTTTTTTTTGGACCGTGGTTGACCGTGGGTATAACACACAGCAGACAGCAAAACCACGTGCCAGGGGGACTACTGCATAGGCCATTTAGGCCAGGGCTTACCCTCAGATTCCCAGGGGTTCAGTTACCCTACGTGAGTCGGCAGCAGGCGGAAGTGCTGAGCCCCGGGAGGTGGGGGGTGAATGGTGAGCTGGACAACGTGGGCCCTTCTTACGAGCAGCCTCCACCCAGTTCAGTGGACTCACGCCATGAGCCCAGGGCCGCCACAGCTGGATGTTTAATCGCGTCCCCCCCCCCCCCCGCCCCTGTGCTTTCTCCCTTTACCCAGCGGTTTGGAAATATGGGGAAAGAATATAATGAACAGCCAAGACCGGTTTGGCTCTGTGGATAGAGCATCGGCCTGTGGACTGAAAGGTCCCGGGTTCGATTCTGGTCAAGGGCATGTACCTTGGTTTCGGGCACATCCCCAGTGGGGGGCGTGCAGGAGGCAGCTGATCGATGTCTCTCTCTCATCGATGTTTCTAACTCTCTATCCCTCTCCCTTCCTCTCTGTAAGAATCAATAAAAAATAAAAAAGCCGGAAAAAAAAAGAAAAGAAAGAATATAACGAGCACCCATGTATCATCAGCCAGCTTTCCCATGATCGCTCTGGCCTTCCCCCGCTCCAGCACTTCTTTGGCGGAGGGGGTACTTTAAGGTCAACATAAGACAAACTTTCAAAAGGAGGTTTTTAAATCAGAGAAACAATACACACTTCCTGTTTTAAAACTGCGCCCGGTACAGAAGCGCCCCCAGGAAAAGGCAGAAGCCCCCCGACCCCACAGCCCCCGAAAGGAACCTCTCTGTTGGGGTGTATTTGTTTTCCTAAGCATCCTCCAGGCACTCACAGGCATTTCTACTGAAAACCAAACAAAGAGAGCCACAGCGGGCTCGTTTTCTGCAACTCTCTCCCCACTTAACGGCAGTCCTGGGAATGATTCCTGGAGCGCCTCGCATGCCTTTTCCTCCCTCAACTAGGACTTGGTTCCAGCCATATTTGGCTCTCACGCCGGCACAGCCTCACGGATTTCTGATGCTTGCAAACCAATCCACTAACTGCCCCCGTGTCCTATGGCAGGCCGACCACCCCCTCCTCCTCCTCTTTGAAAAAAAAAAAATTTTATTGATTTTTTACAGAGAGGAAGGGAGAGGGATAGAGAGTTAGAAACATTGATGAGATAGAGACATCGATCAGCTGTCTCTTGCACGCCCCCCACTGGGGATGTGCCTGCAACCAAGGTACATGCCCTTGACCGGAATGGAACCTGGGACTCTTCAATCCATAGGCTGACACTCTATCCACTGAGCCAAACCGGTTTTGGCTGTAATTTTTTAAAATATATTTTATTGTTTTTTTTACAGAGAGGAAGGGAGAGGGATAGAGAGTTAGAAACATCAGATGAGAGAGACATCGATCAGCTGTCTCTTGCACGCCCCCCACTGGGGATGTGCCCACAACCAATGTACATCCCCTTGACCGGAATAGAACCTGGGACCTTTCAGTCCGCAGGCCGATGCTCTATCCACTGAGCCAAACCGGTTTTGGCCCGTCCTCCTCCTCTTGATCCCCAGAGGCATGAGGGGCTCACTCACCGAGGAGGCCGCCCAGCTGTTGAAGTTGTGGCTGTCCCTCTCCGGGGCGACGGACGATGCATCCACGATCGCGGCCGACAGGTAGAGGACGAAGGCGCTGCCATTAAAGCACAGGCCCTGGGGAGACAGACACTGCAGTGTGTCGGGAGCGTGTGTGTGTGTGTGGGGTGGGGGTCTGGGCACCTCCGCACCTCAGCATTAGGCAGAACCGCACCAGGCCGTGGTCAGGTGCTCCTTGGTCACTTGGGGACCAGGGCTCTGAGAAGGCAGCTCCCCCGTGTTTTGGGGAGGGGAGGGTTTTATACCATCTCCTTCACAGCACACCCAGACACCCCTCCTTTCCCCCCCACACACCCAGCTCCTGCAATTTGCTCTTGATCCTCATTTCATCTGACTCAGCCCTGGTGACGACGTATTGGCTAGGAAGGTGCCACCGGTGAGAAGGGCCTCAGCCTGCGGCCCCCAGCAGGAGCCCCACCCTGCAGCACCCCCCTCCCCACCACCCCAGAGCACTGCCCCCTTGCTCCAGGCAGGGAGGGGCATTTAAGCCGCTGCAAGCTCTTAAAAATGCCAAATCCACCAGAGGCAGACTAAATCCCATCCTACCGAGTGGGCCCTGGGCCCGGGGCACGCCTGGCTTCCTTACCACGGTTGTCCAGGGCACCTGGGGGATCCTGGTGTAGGTCATCGTTATGTAGACGATGAGGAAGAAGACGGTGAGGACCCAGTAAAACACAGCCACAAACATGACCCAGCCAAAGGCAGGCACCCGGAAGTACTCCGTCCCGGCGATAAGGGTCCATACCAGCAGTCCCAGAATCTGTGAAAGGATGGAGGAGGTGGGGGAGGGAGGAGGGAGGAGAAAGTAAAGGAAAAAGAAGTTGTCAGAGGAAAAAGTCACTACAGAGGCTCAGTTACACCTTTCCCCCACAGGCACACATATATGCGACTTTTACAACTATAACAGGGATTGCACACTTCCATGCCTACAGAGACCAGGAAGGTAAAACACATGAACACAGGACGCTGGGCAGCGACCAGGGCACCCGAGAAAAACTCTGTCTTGTCTTAAGGAGCAGTTTCTTCTGCGCTCCAGCCAATTGTTGTGGGCTGTTTTTTTAAAAATATATTTTATTGATTTTTTACGAGAGGAAGGGAGAGGAACAGAGAGTTAGAAACATCAATGAGAGAGAAACATCCATCAGCTGCCTCCTGCACGCCTCTACTGGGGATGTGCCCGCAACCAAGGTACATGCCCTTGACCCCTCAGTCCGTAGGCCGAGGCTCTATCCACTGAGCCACACCGGTTTCACCTGCTGTGAGCTGGTTTTGCTCCCTACCCTGCCCCCAGGGGGAAAAAAACACACATTAGAAACTCAAGTTTCTATCTACATGATCATCTTGACTTTTATTTTTATTTATTTTTGTAAAGTGTATTTTTATTGATTTCAGAGAGGAAGGAAGAGGGGAGGAGGGAGAGAGAGAAACATCACTGGGGAGAGAGAATCACTGACTGGCTGCCTCCTGCACGCCCCACACTGGGGATCGAGCCCGCAACCTGGGCTCGTGCCCTGACTGAGAATCGAATTGTGACCTGGTTCGTAGGTCGACACTCAACCATTGAACCATGCCGGTAGGGAGATCATCTTGATTTGGATGATTTGGATGATTTGGATTAATCCAGATAGGAAAGAAAAAGCACACCGAGGGTGATAGGGACTGTACCAAGGAGGCAGGACCTTGTAGCAGGAAGTCTCAGGGAAGCCAGGGCAGGCATGCTGCAGAGTGACCTGAAGCTGGAGGGAAGGCAACATCCTAGCCCAGGGGTCGGCAAACTCATCAGTCAACAGAGCCAAATATCAACAGTACAGGGATGGGAATTTCTTGTGAGAGCCAAATTTTTATTTAATTTTTTATTTTTTTAAAATATATTGTATTGTTTTTTTTTTGTTTTTATTTTACAGAAAGGAAGAGGAACAGAGAGTTAAAAACATCAATGGGAGAGAAACATCAATCAGCTGCCTCTTGCACACCTCCCACTGGGGATGTGCCTGCAACCAAGGTACATGCCCTTGACCGAAATCGAACCTGGGGTCTTTCAGTCTGCAGGCCGATGCTCTATCCACTGAGCCAAACCGGTTTCGGCGAGAGCCAAATTTTTTAAACTTCAACTTCTTCTAACGCCACTTCTTCAAAATAGACTTGGCCAGGCAGTGGTATTTTGTGGAAGAGCCACACTCAAGGGGCCAAAGAGCCGCATGTGGCTCTCGAGCCGCGGTTTGCCAACCACTGTCCTAGGCAGACAGCACAGCACAGGCCAAGGTCTGGAGGGGGCGGGCTTCTGCCTTCTAGGACATGTAAGCAAGTGCATCAGGAAGAACATCCATGTAGAACCTAGGAAGGTTGGGGAGGGTCAGATGACATGGGCCAGAACTCCTAAGGATTCTGCATTTTATCTCAGGCAGAGGGCAGGTTTTGAGTAAGACAATGATGGTACGATCTGATCGTGTTTTCATAAGGCCACTCTTACAAAATGACCCATGGAGGAGAGAGGTGTGAGGAGACAAGTTCAGAGATCGTCACGATAACCTGAGGGGCAGGAGATGCTACACAGTCGGCCATCTGTGTCCGAGGTCCCACACCCATGGACTCAACCAAAGGTTACGTGGCTGCTGACGTATGCTACATAGTTAGACCTACGATGGTTGCATCTGTACCAACACTTACAGACTCTTCTCCTTGTCGTTATTCCCTAAACAACACAGCATAGTAATTATTTACATACCACTTACACTGCATTAGACATTAGAAGTCATCTAGAAATGACTTAAAGGGTACAGGAGGATGTGCATGGGTTTATGCAAATACTGCACGACTTTCTGTAAAGGACCTGAGCACCCTTGGATTCTGGTATTGTCACGGGTCCTGGAACCAATCCCCTGCAGGTATCCAAGGATGATTGTATCCAAGACCAACTCCCAGGCAGTGACTACTGGGAAGGGAGTGAATTCAAGACAAGTTTCAGAAGCAGACAGGACTTCAATAGGTTAGATTAGGATAAAGTGGAATGGCCCCCAGGTCTCCAGGAAGATTTAGGAAGTGGATTCGCATGTCATCTCCTCACCGGGAAGAACAGCTTTGTGCCCTTAAAACAAAGTCAGACCACCAAGGTCACCGAATCTGTGATGAGGGCAAAGCCTGTACAAATCAGAGGAAAGTCACTTTGAAGAGGGAGGCAAAGAAACGTTTACAAACTCAGTGTCCACGGGAGAAAAGACATCACGATGGTGAAACACCGAAAGGAGGTCCCCAGGAGGACACAGCCTGTCCTTCAAAAACAAAATCCGCTTTTGAAATGAAAACAGGATGGCAGATACTAAAAACTCAATAGAAGTGTTACATGTAAGACTGAGAAGACCTTCTAAAAAAGATGGCAAAAAGATGAAAAACAACAACAACGGGAGAGGGAAGGATAGAAGAGTACAGACTCAGGAGGTCTAACATCTGATTAGTAAGTTTCAAGAAGAAACTTAGACTCTCCCTCCCTCGCTCCCTCCATTCCCACAAACACACAGCATGCACCAAGGAAAGCCCTGTGAGCACTCAGCAAGGAGGCAGCTATCTGCAGCCCAAGGCAAAGCCTCGCCAGAAACCAACCCTGATGGCACCTTGATGTTGGACTCCACCTCGAGCATGGTGAGAAACCAATGCCTATGACCGAAGCCACCCAGTCCTCAGTATCTTGCCATGGCAACCCAAGCTAAGACCGATGGTCCCAGGAAGTTACTAGCGAGCAGGTAGAATCGAATAGGATGGCGGCAGCACACCTATGATTCATTACTACGAATGGGAGGCCAGCCGGAGGTGACTCAGGTGGCTGCCTCAGGGGAGGGACCCCTCTGGAGGAGGAGGCCGGGGGGTGAGAACTGCTGTTGCTTTCAGCCTTTGCGTTCTGCAGGGAAGTGACCACCCTCCTGACCTCAGTTGATTCCCTGGCATTATCTGGCGATGGTACCCGTGATAACGAATGGTACTTCGGATGCTTTTCAATACTTATACCTCTTGTCTCTTTTCGTGTATGATTGCAATACCCAGAATCTCCAGAACTATCTTCCAGAGTGCACGTGACACCCAGCACCCTTATTTTATTCCATGTCATTGTTCACTTGGATGTTTTCGATCGTATGATGTCTGTATGAGTAGGTGGTGAATACCCTTTATCAAGCTAAAGATTTCTATTGTTTAGTGCACTGTAAGGTCTCTGCTCCAATCTCCTTCCTGAACAATAGGGTAATGAACTCCGCTGAACGTATCTCCCTTTTACAAATTAAGTACAGTGTTCCTAACACGGCTAACCCTTTTGATGGCGCAGGGTCATCACTAACAGAATATTCCCATTACTGCCTTGTGCTATGCAATGAGGTGGCTTGTGCCTGAACGGTACCAAATATCTATTTTTCTAAGAACCATTTTTAAAAAGTATTTTTTTTATTGATTTCAGAGAGGAAGGGAGAGGGAGAAATAGGAACATCAATGATGACAGAGAATCATCGATCAGCTGCCTCCCACACGCCCCTCTCTCCCCCCACTGCAGATTGAGCCCGAAACCTGGGCATGTGCCCTGACCGGGAATAGAACCGTGCCCTCTTGGTTCATAGGTTGACACTCAACTGAGCCACACCGACTGAACATAAGAAGAAACATTTTTAATTGAAAATCATCGATGGTCCCTTCTGGAGACTCAGTGAGCTGATTCTGACCCTCTCTTTCTGCCCTTTGCGTGCACAGGCCCATGAACATCCCAGGGACTAAAACACAGATGTCTCAGATTTTTAACAAACAGGAGACATAAAAAGTCTGTCTGTGAAGACGCCTGTAAAGCCAGTCTGTGCCGCCTGTGAGCTGCGGGACAGCTATTCTGCTGCCAAGAGGACCCGCTGATGGCGGTGCTGAAGGGTCTCATTTGTCCCAGTGTCTTCTGAGCATTTACAGTGAGCCAGGGGTTTCTCTAGCCACTGCTGGTGGGGCAGGAAACGCCACACTGCCGCAGCGCCCGGCTGGCCGACTTACCCTGCCTTAGCCCTGGTTGGCACGAGGCCCACGACTGCATCTGTCTTTCAGTCTTGAAGACAGACAGGTGACTCCTGACGAGAAGCACCGCTCCAGCTGTTCCCAGCCGGCGTTGCCCGGGGCAGCTGCACTGTGCCAGGTGTGAGCTCAGCACACCTCTGACACACCTCGCTGGGCTGGCGATCATTTACCGCGTGAATCCCGTGCAAGGAAGTGGCACTGGAAACCAGCTATTGTAGATTTGCTCTTACGTGCCCTGAGAGGAGGGACCATGCTTGGCTGCTGTTCTCCTCACAGGTGTTTCATAGAGCACACCTGGGCGGCATTCATTCATTCATTCATTCCAAAACCTCACAGGTAGACAAGCATGAGGGGAAATAGACATGGTCTCTGCCCCCGGAGAAGGCACATCAATGGGTACTCACCACACCAGCGGTTCTCAACCTGTGGGTCTCGACCCCTTTGGGGGTCGAATGAGACCCCCAAAGGGGTCGCCTAAGACCATCAGAAAAAGATAGTTACATCACGATTCTTAACAGTAGCAAAATTACAGTTATGAAGTAGCAACGAAAATAATTTTATGGTTGGGGGTCACCACAACAGGAGGAACTGTATTAAAGGGCCGCAGCACACGGAAGGTTGAGAACCACTGCACCACACACAGTGGTAAGTCCTATGACAGGAAAGGGGGCTGCTAGGAGAATGTAAAGCATAAGGGCCCCTCCCATCTGCATGGTCAGAGGAAGTCTGAGATGTAAACGAGTGCGAGTTAGCAAGATGTGGGTGGTGCAGGCAATGACAAGACTCGGAGACAGAGACCCCACTGGGTAATGTGAGTCTCCCCTGGTTAAATGGCTTGGGAGAAATATTCCAGCTCTGAATTCCTCTTTATAAAGATATATACAGCCGAAACTGGTTTGGCTCAGTGGATAGAGCGTCAGCCTGTGGACTGAAAGGTCCCAGGTTCGATTCTGCTCAAGGGCATATACCTTGGTTGCGGGCACATCTCCAGTGGAGGGCGTGCAGGAGGCGGCTGATCGATGTTTCTCTCTCATCGATTTTTCTAACTTTCTATCCCTCTCCCTTACTCTGTAAAAAAATCAGTAAAATATATTTTTTAAAAAATAAAAAGATATATACATATTTATTTCAGAGGAAGGAAAAAGGGAGAGTTAGAAACATCAATGATGAGAGAGAATCATTGATTGGCTGACTCCTGCACGCCCCTCTACTGGAGACAGAGCCAGCAACCCGGCATGTGCCTTTGACTGGAATCAAACCCAGAACCCTTCAGTCCGCAAGCCGATGCTCCATCCTCTGAGCCAAACCAGCTAGGCCTCAAGCTCGGAATTCTTACCAGCTGTGTGGCTGGGCAAATAACTTTCATTTATGTAACCAATATTTATTGAGTACCTACTATGTGCTCAAGTCCCAGGGAACAGTCATAGCATAATGTCTATTACAGAGTACGGAGTGCTTTGCATGCAGGCCTCGCCTCATTTAACTTCACAGCTGTCCTCTGAAATGACTTTAAAAAAATATATACATTTTATTGATTTTTTACAGAGAAGAAGGAAGAGGGATAGAGAGTTAGAAACATCGATGAGAGCGAAACATCGATCAGCCACCTCCTGCACGCCCCCTACTGGGGATGTGTCTGCAACCAAGGTACATGCCCTTGACCGGCATCGAACCTGGGACCCTTCAGTCCGCAGACTGACGCTCTATTCACTGAATCAAATCGGTTTCGGCTGAAATGACTTTTATCATGACCATTTTGCAGGTAAACTGAGGCACTGTGAGTTAAATAACTTAGTTCAAGCTTTGGACGACTGTGCTACACAATATCACAGCATGCCCCAAGTCAGCGACTATTTCTGTGCCTCCGTTTCTTTAGGATGGAATAACGTGCATTTTCTAAAATTGACACGATGAGAAATGTGCTCTATACATGACCATTTCTTCTTAAAAAAATATATATTTTTTCATTAGTTTTATAGAGAAAGGGAGGAGAGAGAAATAGAAACATCAATAATGAGAATCATTGATCGGCTGCCTCCTGCATGCCCCCTACTGGGGATCGAGCCCACAACCTGGGCAGTGCCCCCACCAGGAATCGAACAGACCTCTTTACCACTAAGCTGTGCCGGCCGGGCTAAAACAGACTATTAATACATCGAGCCAGCGACGATGACAGGACAAAAGCGTGTCTCCCTTCCCTGCACCATCAGGGGGCCACAGTGGGCTCAAGCAGATGGCTCCCCACACCTGTCAGGCATTTCCCTCCTGGAGGCCAGGGGCGTCCTCCAGCCAGGCATCGCCACCCCGATTCTCTTCAGCAAGCCTGGCGACCTTCTCCATGTGTCCACTAGAGGGTGGCCACACTCTGCCTATGAAGGATTAAGGCGCTCCAGTCCCTGTTCAACGGAGATCAGAATGTACCCTGAGTCTGGACGAGTTCCTACACTCCCAGCACATTCCACCGAGGAGGCAGGACGTGGAAGTATGAACTCAGTCTGGTACTCTCCCCCATGAGGACTAGACGTTGCCTGGAGACAGATCTGGCCAGAAATGCTATCGGCTGGCTGAGATAAGGACTCATTCACGGAAAGACTTGGAAGGGCTAATTTAACCTGCAAGCTCATGGCCTCCCTGTGCCCCTGCAAAGTGTCCACTGTAGAGGGTGTGACCCTCTACCGGAGGCACTGTGGGTGGGGATCGACCAGGGTGGCCGAGGAGGCTCGGCTCAGCTGCTTTCTCTAATAAGGAACTTGGCCTCTTTAGGCCTCGTACCAACCTGGGAAATGGCGGAGGATGGTGTTGGACAAGCAGCTCTCAAATAGGAGGGGGAGGGGCGGCATCTGGGAGGAGCATCCCTGAGCCACGGGGGAGGGGGACAGAGGTGGCGGGGGGGTGATTTCAAACCACTTGGTCTTCTTCCCACTTTGATACAGGTCCTGAGGGAGGTGCCCCTCTGGCCCTCCCTGACTCCTCAAGTGCCCTTGGGCGCTTCAGAGCAGAACAAAGCTTGAGGTGTGGGTCATGCTAGTCATTTCTTTCTTTTTTTAAAAATATATTTTATTGATTTACAGAGAGGAAGGGAGAGAAATAGAAAGTCAGAAACATCGATCAGCTGCCTCCTGCACGCCCCACAGTGGAGATGTGCCCGCAAGCAAGGTACATGCCCCCAAGCGGAATTGAACCTGGGACCTTTCAGTCCACAAGCCGATGCTCTATCCACTGAGCCAAACCGGTCTCGGCTCTTTCTTTTTTTTTTTTTTTAATATATTTTTTATTGATTTTTTACAGAGAGGAAGGGAGAGGGATAGTTAGAAACATCAATGCGAGAGAGACATTGATCAACTGCCTTTTTGCATGTCCCCCACTGGGAATGTGCCCGCAACCAAGATACATGCCCTTGACCGGAATCAAACCCTGGACCTTTCAGTCCGCAGGCCGACGCTCTATCCACTGAGCCAAACTGGTCTTGGCTCTTTTTTTTAAAAAATATTTTATTTATTTTTTACAGAAAGGAAGTGAGAGGGAAAGAGAGTTAGAAACATCAATCAGCTGTCTCTTGCACACCTCCAAGTGGGGATGTGCCCGCAACCAAGGTACATGCCCCTGACCGGAATCAAACCTGGGACCCTTCAGTCCACAGGCTGACGCTCTATCCACTGAGCCAAACCGGTTAGGACAATGCTAGTCATTTTTGACTTAACCTGGCTCTTGCTTAGAACTCACATTCTATGACCAACCAGGGACCATACATCAGGACCCCAATATCCCCAGCCAGCCACGGAGTGGAAATCTGCATCCTGGGCTGGTTACCCTTCTTTGACACGTCCCTCGGAATACAGGCCTCTCCTGCCTTAGAGCGACTTGGTTCTGACGAACAGCGTGGGCATTTCTGACACACACACGTAACTTGGGAGGCTAGGTCATAAAAAAGGATGCAGCTTCCCCCTTGCTATCCCCATCTCAGATCACATGCCCTGGGGAAGTTGCGAGCCGTCTTGTGGGGAGGCCCACATGGCAAGGAACTGAGGGCTCCCTCCCACCGACAGCCAGCACCCACTTGCTAGCCAGGTGGGTGATCTCCCTGGAAGTGGATCCTCCGGTCCCAGTCAAGCCTTCAATGACTGCAACCCCAGAGGACATCTGACCTGAGCCAGAACCGCCCAGCCAGGCCGACTCTGAATTCCTGGCTCTCGGACACTGTGAGTGATAATACATCTATTACGTACATATTACACGGCAGTAGATGACTAACACACCAAGGTCCATTTGGTCTCGTATGGAAAGGGCATTGTGATCCCATAGAAAGGACAGAAGGCCTAGGTTGATCACGAACTTGCTTTCGGAGCATAGATTAGGTCATGTTCCTTTGGGCCTCAGTTTGTACCTCCCTAAGATGGGTACACCACCACCATCTAGGTTGCTGCAGGGTCTAAAAGGTAATGTGTGACCTGCAAAGAATGGACTTCAAGTCTCAGGCTTTTTCTCCTTCCGGGAAACACGATTTAGTGAGCGGGCATCTGGGCAGTGAGGGTCCTCGTGTACTTAGGCAGGGAAAGAAGGGGGGAGTCTGTGCCCATCATTAGAACCATGGGCTCAGGGTACTGAGGGATCATCAGAGTTGGCATGCATTCAGCTTTCAGCTTTGAGGGCCATAAGGTCTGTGTTACAACTACTCAGTTCTACCGTCGCAGCCTGAAAGCAGGCAGAGACAACAGGCAATGGACGGGAGCGGCCGCTCCACTGAAAAGCTGTGCTGACAAAAACAGGTGGCAGGCTGCACTGCCAGTGGGCTATCCTCTGCCAACCTCTGCCCTCGAGCCTCGCTTCTCTGAGGGTGTGGTTCCCCAGGGCAGCAGGGTCAGCATCCACAGGTGCCTGAAATGCAGACGCTCGGGCCCACCGGCTCTGCTGAACCCGACTCCCTGGGAAGGGGCCCAGCTCCGTGTTTTCCCTAAGCCCCCCTGCAGCTGGAGTTCGAGAATCCCACCTCCAGGGACTTGAGAGGGATCTTGGATGACAATGATATGAGCAAAGATTTTCTCAGGCCTCACAAAGAACACACCTTATCTCGGTATTCTTCAGGAATCGGTGAAACGCCGAGAGGCAAAGCCGCAGCCAATCCTAACCACGTCGATTAGCCTCTTCAAGAAAATAGAACAGCCGAAACCGGTTTGGCTCAGTGGATAGAGCGTCGGCCTGAGGACTGAAAGGTCCCGGGTTCGATTCCAGTCAAAGGCATGTACCTTGGTTGCGGGCACATCCCCAGTAGGGGGCGTGCAGGAGGCGGCTGATGGATGTTTCTCTCTCATCCATGTTTCTAACTCTTTATCCCTCTCCCTTCCTCTCTGTAAAAATCAATAAAACACATTAAAAAAAGAAAAAGAAAATAGAACAAACTGTGTGGCAACAGCACACCTGGAGTGAAGAGTTGGGTTCAGTAGCAGCCCGAGGCCTCTGTATGGAGCCCTCCCAGCCCTCCTTGCTTCTTTAAGCACATTTATTTGAATGTTGGTTCCCTTCGGTTTTGGTGAGGGGTGGGGGTGTAAAAAGCAAAGATGGGAAGGAAAAAGGTTATCTCTGAAGGAACAAAAGAGGGATGAAAGGTGTCTGGGAAAGAAGCAATAGGAAGGATGAGAAAGGAAGGAAGGGGAGGCGAGAGTCACTATAAAAGTGTCTTCTGCTGCTACCTGGGACAGAGACACATGATCCCATAATGACAACTGTCTTGCCTGTAAGTACCACCATTCGTGTTTGTCTAAGGTAGGACCAGTCACATCACTCTCCTCTCAAGTGGCCACACGGCAGATGAATGATGGAGACATCCTAGTCCCATGTAGACAGGCAGATTGGGGCTCAGAGCAGTGAAAGGCCCTGTCCAAAGCCATGGTCCATGAGAAGGACGGAGCCACGGCTCACAGCAGACAGAGGTCTCCTCTCTGCGACAGCACCTCCCAGCACCGCCCACAGGTCCCAGCTCCGTCTGAGGTCAAGGGAAAAAAAAACCTTACAGGCACAAGCCTTGGTGTGCACCAACTCCACCTGATCGCAGGTCGCCTGCGGGGACTGCTCCCAGGTGAATCTTCTTTTTTTCTTTTTTTCTTTCTTTCTTTCTTTCTTTCTTTCAATATATTTTATTGATTTTTCACAGAGAGGAAGGTAGAGGGACAGAGAGCTAGAAAGATAGATGAGAGAGGGACATTGATCAGCCGCCTCCTGCACGCCCCCCACCCCTTCTGGGGATGTGCCCACAACCAAGATACAAGCCCTTGATGGGAATCGAACCTGGGACCTTTCAGTCCACAGGCTGACGCTCTATCCAATGAGCCAAACCCGTTTCGGCTGAACCTGCTTCTTCCTACCTGGGATAGCTCCACCTTTCTCTTCCTACCTTGAGGCATCAGGGAGGGAGAAGATCAGACTAAAAGTTCTATGATAAACAATGTAATATCAGCTAGACCTGCATTGCTCAGTGGTTGAGCATCGACCTATGAACCAGAAGGTCACAGTTCCATTCTGGTCAAGGGCACATGCCCAAGTTGCAGGCTCGATCCCCAGTGCAGGGTGTGAAAAAGGCAGCCAATCAATGTTTCTCTCTCATCATTGATGTTTCTCTCTCTCTCCCTCCCCCTTCCTCTCTGAAATAAAAAAATATATATTCTAAAAAGTAATAAAATAAACAATGCAATATGCAAAGTCACAAACCCCTGTTTATTGTCCATCTCAAAAGAACCAAAGGAAAAATCAAACAAGGAGGATCATGAAATGCTTCCCTCCGCCAAAGATGCTGAGCGCCTGCCCCACCCCTGTCAGGTGTGAAAAGCCAAACCCTCAGGTGGAGAATCATTGATCTCCAAGTGGGAGGCTCACCAGCTCTCCGTCTGGGCTGCTGTTTTCTGGCCTCTGGCCTTCGCTGGGTATTTAACTGCCTCGGGCACAGGAAATGCCAACTGTGATTCACTGTCAAGTGAGAGTTTGACCTCACAGTTTGCAGAACTGAAAGGGCCCTGGCAGACAGGCTTGCCTCTTAGGAATCTACGCTCCTTTGCTGCATCCGTTCTTAATCCTGTTTCCTGGGGTTATCAGGTCTTTTGTAGGAAACAGAAGGGAATTTAGGAAGCGGGCATCAATCATGACAGCCAATCCAGGAAACACCTGGGAAATGGCAACCTTCAACACATCTGTTCCACCCGATTAGCCTTTGCTCTGGTGGCACCAGTGGGACCAGGCTCAGTGGGGTCCGATGGCCATGGTCAGTGAAGTCACAGCTGCAGATAGGGAGAAAGCTAACCATCTATCTGGCCCCTAGAAACAAGCTCCTGAGTCTTAAGCCTTAGAGTAGGGGGGCCTGACCTCTACGTTTTCAAGGAGACTTTCCCTTGGGCAAGCTGTCTGCTTCCAAAGGGCGATGTACACATCACCAAAGAATCCCACCACTCGTCAGCTAGTACACCTGACCCCAACAAAACAGACTGGTCCTAAGGATTAGCGATGTTGAGCATCTTTTCATATGCTTTCTGGCCATATATATATATATATATATATATATATATATATATGCCAATTGTCTAGAAGGCTGGAATGATCAGAATGACCAATTGCTATGATGCACACTGCAGCTGGCCAACCGGCCTGATGGTGTGGGGGGGAACCCCTCTCCCCAGCCAGCCCAATCGCCACTCCCCCAATTGGGGGCAGGGCCAGCTGGCCAACCTTCCCTGTCCCCTTTTCTCTCCTCTCCCCCCACACTGACCCAGCTTGATTGGCCTCCATCTGGGAGTCCAGCCAGACCTAACCTGTGCATGAGTTCATGCACCAGGCCTCTAGTAAGTATATATTTTTTTGTTAAAAACATTTTAAAATATATTTTATTCATTGATTACAGAGAGGAAAGGAAAGACATGGAGTGATGAGAATCATTGATCAGCTGCCTCCTGCATACCCCCTACTGGGAGGGGGAAGGGAACCGAGCCCACAATCTAGGCATGTGCCCTTGACCGGCATTGAACCTGGGACCCTTTAGTCTGCAGGCTGATGCTCTATCCATTGAGCCAAACCAGCTAGGGTGAAAATTTTTTCTTTTTTTTATAGAACTTGTTGGAGTGACATTGGTTAATAAAATTACATGTTTCAGGTGCACAAGTCTATAATACATCACCTGTACATTGTATTTTGTGTTCACCAGCCCAAGTCAGGTCTCCTTACATTGCCATAAGTATATCTTCTTTGGAGAAATGTCTATTCAAGTCCTCTGCCCATGTTTAAACTGGATTTTGTTGTTGAGTTTTAAGAGTTATGATAGTCTGGGTATTGACCCCTTTTCAGATATTTGATTTGTAAATACTTTCTCCCATTCTATAAACTGCCTTTTCACTCTGCTGATTGTTTCCTCTGCTGTGAAGAAGTTTTAGAGTCTGATGTAGTCCCATTTGTCTATTTTGGTCTTTGTTGCCTTTGCTTTGGGTATCATATCCCAGCCATCATCAGCGAATACAATGACATGCTCGATTGTATTCGGGGGAGAACAGTGTGATGCTTGACGGAGGCATGCCAACCCCAGATGGAAGCTGAGATTTGCTGGCGCTTGAACCCATACAGCCCTTCCCATGCGCTTCATATTCCAACCAGCATTCAGAAGCTCGACAAGCCTTGGCTCTGCCAAGAGAAGCCAACAGAGCCGCCATCATGGGCTGCTTGAAGGCTCCTCTGGCATCTGTGACAGCTGAGTCTTTTGACCCACGGTCCCGGTGACATACTGGCGCGGCTTTTATCGGCTTGGACTTGCCTCAAAGTGAGCCCCAATGATTTCGCCAGGGTTTTCAGGGTAGCAATTTGTCAGATTCAGTGCGTGCATGAGTTTATACAGGTTTGCTAATGTTGGTTTTAATTGTAAGAGCAGCATATTTGTGACAGAAAACTCAGAAAATCCAGAAAAGCGTTAAGAAAACAAATCATTCGTGCTCTTTCATCATTCAGAGAAAACCACTGCGAGCGAACACTCTGGTAAAAGTGCTTCAAATGGTTCCCTCTCAGAAATAAAAAAAAATATATATGTAGCATCTTTTTATGTCCTTATTGGCCATTTGTGCATCTTTGGAGAAATGTCAATGCAGACCCTTTGTCCATTTTTTTAAATTGGGTAGTCTTTTTATTATTGAGCTTTATTTAAAAATGTGACAGTCATCAATACTTTACTTCTAATATACTTCTTAAAAAATGCATCAACAGCTACATTTTCAAACATAAGTGAGCCCCAAAGTTTTAAGAGATCTTTTCTAAAAGATGTTATCAAGCTGCTATAAATCAAAATTGATTTTAAAAGCCTCAGAAAAGTATTATTCAAAAGAAGATGCATAACACTATTTGGTGGGAGGGGGACGGGGACTCTCTTTGGTAGAATAATCACTTTCTAGTTGCGTTTCCATGTAAACTCGTTTTCCTGGAATGCATTTATTACCGCACATCTGTGTAAAGCTCCCTTTTCTCATTCTTCCATCAGCCGAGCGAGGGCCACTAAGGTCCCCCCGACACCAGGACAACCAGACGGACGAGCCTGGCATACAAGGAAGATGACACAGCGCTTCGCCCTGAAGGATGCTCAGCGTGGCCAGGGAGCTGAACAAACAGAGAAGAACACCAGAGTCCGGCTGGTATGAGGACCAGGAATGTGCACTCATTTCCAGAAATGCCAGTCAGTGACCCTGCGGGCTCCGAGAGGGCGCATGTCCTCGGGGAAACCAGGGCCTCCACGTGAGCAGCCCCGCTCCAGGCAGAGGGGACACTGCGGCCTGGCACCCTCCTGCTTTCAGGATGTGGGCCACAGACCAAGAGGGTGGCAACACTTGGGCTGGCTGAGAGACTGGGGGTGGACAAAGGTAGTTGGACTTCCATTGGCAGTGGTTCTCAACCTTTCTAATGCCGCGGCCCTTTAACACAGCTCCTCATGTTGTGGTGACCCCCAGCCATAAAATTATTTTCGTTGCTACTTCATCACTGTCATTGTGCTACTGTTAATGAATCGTAAGGTAAAAATCTGATATGCAGGATGTCTTAGGTGATCCCGGTGAAAGGGTTGTTCGACCCCCAAAGGGGTCGCGACCCCCAGGTTGAGAAGCGCTGTCCATTGGAATGGCAAGTGCAAGCGTTCAGATAGGGTTTTCTTCACTGGGCAGGTGAGACAGAAGCAGAGGCATTGTTTGGAGCAGGTATTTCTGGCATCAGTGTTCAGAGTGGGCACACCTCTAAGATCCCCTTTGGCGATGGTGGCCTGGGGGAACCAGGCATGAGGAAGACCTGTTTCAAGGTAACGTCGCCTCGAAGGCCAGCAGATGGGCAGAGTGGAAGTGGGGGGCCCTGCCGGGCGGGCCTTGACACATCTCCCGGCTGCCTTTGCCTCCTGGGGGCAGACCCACCTTCCTGAGAGAAGGTTCCAAGCCCCCTGGCCCCAGCCGGCTTATTTCTCGGGTCCTGCGAAGCCTCCCTCCCGATCGATGCCATCAACCACCACGGCTCCTGGGAGCGGAACCTCTCTCTGCTCAGTGGGCTGGATGCCCGATCCAGTGCAGCCTGCCCCTTGGTCCCGGGGGACTTGGTGACGACTGACCGATGAGAACGAATACAGTACAGTGTAGGACTAGTCGTGGGGAGGACCCAGAAGTGTGCCGGGGTAAGGGAAGCCACATTATCTTAGCATCAGTTTTACTAGAAGATTCGGGGGCCAGAGAGGGAAGAAGCAGTATTGCAGATAAAGTGCCTGCTACAGACTGACTGCTGATGTCCCTCCCAAATCCACATGTTGACACCTCATCCCCAGTGTGACAGTGTTTGGAGGAGGGTCTCTGGGAGGGGAGCAGGTCATGAGGGTGGAACCATCATGGATGGGATTAGTGCTCTTCTATAAAAGAGACACAGGGCCAAAACCGGTTTGGCTCAGTGGATGGAGTGTCGGTCTGCGGACTGAAGGGTCCCAGGTTTGATTCCGGTCAAGGGCATGTATCTTGGTTTCGGGCACATCCCCAGTGGGGAGCGTGCAAGAGGCAGCTGATCGATGTCTCTCATCGATGTTTCTAACTCTCTATCCCTCTCCCTTCCTCTCTGTAAAAAATCAATAAAATATATTAAAAAAAAAAAGGTGCCATGTGAGGACGTGGGGACAGGCGACTGTCTGGGAACCAGAAAGCAGGCTCTCTCCCTAGAACCTGCTGGCACCTTCACCTTGGAAATCCCAGCGTCAGACCTGTGCGAAATGAGCATCTGTGAGGAAGCCACCCAGTTGATGGTATCCTAAGCAGCCGGGGCAGACTGAGACAGTATCTTTCCACTGAAAGTCGCAACCAGAAGTATTGTAGAGGAGAAGACAGCTTAGAGGAATTTAAAAAATAAGACCTAAAAGGCCTCGTACCCCCTACCCTCCTTCGAAATATCACCTGGGCCTGCTGAGGATTCATCCTCAGATCCCTAAGTACGTTCACTCTCAGAAGTTTGGGATATTTGGGTTGAAAAAGTGGATAAGCCCGAAACGAGACTCATTAATTTAGACACCTACCGTGAGAGGTCCCTTCCGCCGGGTGCCAAGAAAAGAGACGTCCCCTCCCCTGTCCTAGGAGCAGTCCTAACAGTGGCGGCTCAGCGTGGCCTTTCCTCTGAAGACCGGGCCCTCGGGGGGCTCTCTGAAGCCTGCAACAGCATCGCATGCCGACGCTTGGAACTTTTCCCCGCCGTAGCTCAGTTCCATCAAAGCACCCCGGGTCTGTTTCACTATTTAAATAGGCGTCGCAATGAACTACGGGGGACTGTCATCATTCAACACTCCCCTCAAAAACCAGAATAACCCCTGACCGGTTTGGCTCAGTGGACAGAGCGTCGGCCTGCGGACACAAGGGTCCCAGGTTCGATTCCGGTCAAGGGCATGTACCTTGGTTGTGGGCACATTCCCAGTGGGGGTGTGTGCAGGAGGCAGCTCTCGATGTTTCTAACTCCCTCTCCCTCCTTCTTTGTAAAAAATCAATAAAGTATATATATTTTTATTTTTAAATATATTTTATTGGTTTTTTACAGAGAGGAAGGGAGAGGGATAGAAAGTCAGAAACATCGATGAGAGAGAGACATCAATCAGCTGCCTCCTGCACGCCCCTCACTGGGGATGTGCCTGCAACCAAGTACATGCTCTTGACCGGAATCAAACCCTGGACCCTTCAGTCCACAGGCCGACACTCTATCCACTGAGCCAAATCGGTTTTGGCAAGTATATATATTTTTTTAAAAAACCGGAATAAGGCGCTGCTGCTCACGGAGCTGAGATTTTGAACAGTTCCTCAAGTTCCTTCTTGGGCGAGAAGACCCCAGGGGAGGGGGCCCCCCCCCCCGCCCAGCATCCTTTTTCCTTAAATGAGTCTAACAGGAGAAGAATCCCTCGATGAGGAAAAGGAGACTGCTGCTTTCTTCGCCTCCCACCTCCCTCAGAGAGGCACGACGGGTTTCACGTAAGAGGACATCCCACCACGAGCCTCTAAGCCTGAGATGATGACAGAAGTCCGCCCTCATCCGGGAGACATATGTTCCAAGACCTGAAGTGTATGTCTGAAGCCACGAACAGTACCGAACCCTATAGATATACTATGTTTTCTCCTATACAGACGTACCTATGAGACCATTTAATTTATAAGTTAGGCCCAGTAAGAGATGAGCAACAATAACTAATAATAATGAACTAGAACAACTATGACAATAGACTGTAATCAAAGCTAGACGAATGAGTCTGGGGCCATTCTGAAGTAATGGGTTACTCGAACACAGCATTGTGGTACCACAACGGCTGCTTTGACAACCAACACAGCTACTAAGTGACTAACAGGATGATTCACAGCGCAGGTAGAAGAGAGCCCGGTGACATGAGACTTCATCATGTTACGTGGATGGTGCGCCATTTAAAACCCATGAATTATTTCTGGGCTTTTCCATTTAATCATCGCAGACCCCAGCTGAGCACAGGTAGCTGAAATGGCAGAAAGCAAAACCGCGGGTAAGGTGGGGGTGGACTATGGTAACTGGTGGCTTGCCCACTGGAGGCAGAAATTTTTAGCAAAGAGGTACATAAACTATTTTTTTTTAATATATTTCATTGATTTTTTTACAGAGAGGAAGGAAGAGAGAGAGATAGTTAGAAACATCGATGAGAGAAAAACACCTTTCAGCCACCTCCTGCACACGCCCTACTGGGGATGTGCCTGCCACCAAGGTACATGCCCTTGACTGGAATCGAACCCGGGACCCTTCAGTCCACAGGCCGCCGCTCTATCCACTGAGCCAAACCGGTTTCGGCATGTAAAACTACTTATAACACGTCCGTATTCTCTTTTGGAAGGAGGGACCCAGAGAACTTCCTGCAGGGGATCACTTGAAAACGCTGGCGGATGAAAGTAGGTTTCAGAACTCGCCAGGAAGGGCTCCCGACTGCAAAAATGTTTTCACATGATAAGCAAACGGCTTCTCAACCGGACGCCCGACACCAGACTGTATTGTTCTCAAGTAAACGGCGCCATAGGTCACGCTGCAGAGCTACCGGTGAAATTAAAAGCCTGGTCCTTGTGCACTACATCAATCTGAAGGCGAAGCTTCCCCTCGGAAGGTTAAGATACGCCAGCGCCACTGCTTGCAGGATCACCGGCTGGCGTGGCCTCGTCATTTTACCAGAAATCCCCCAAAATCACTTCAGCAGTTTCAAAGCCATTCCCTGCAGCTCCCACCCGAGTTTCTGCAGGGCTGTTGGCCACTCGCAGAGCCCCTCCATCCTGGCCGTGGCCTGCATCCTTTTACAGGGGAGAGAAAAAGAAACTGCTCGCGTTCCTGGAGCCCCAGCACCTCTTGGAGGCTCCCTAAGGATCACCACCAATCTCTGCAGAAACTTGGTCAGGTTGGTAACTTTGTCCACATTTAAAAAATATATATATTTTATTGATTTTTCACAGAGAGGAAGGGAGAGGGATAGAAAGTCAGAAACATCGATGAGAGAGAGACATCGATCAGCCGCCTCCTGCACATCCCACACTGGAGATGTGCCCGCAAGCAAGGTACATGCCCCCAACTGGAATCGAACCTGGGACCTTTCAGTCTGCAGGCCAACACTCTATCCACTGAGCCAAACCGGTCTCCACTGTCCACATTTTAAACATGGAAAACCAGAGGCAATGTTGGCAACTTGCCCGAAGCCAGCAACAAGTGGAGGCGGGCTCTGCCTCTGGTTTTCTGACCTCTCAGAGGCTCAGTGCCAAGATCTCTGGCCACCTCTTCTGAGTGATGCTCAGAGAGCCAGAAAGGGATGTCGCACTGCAGACTGTCTGGGTCATGGGTACCCTCTGGGAGAGCTCGAGCAGGGCGCTTGCTTCATCACAAAGCCTCGGGAGTCCTTGAGGAAAGGCTTACCCTGTTTCCCCGAAAGTAAGACATCCCCTGAAAATAAGACCTACTTACAGTTTTGCCTCTCGCTGTCATAGAAGGCATCCTCCCGAAAATAAGACCTCCCCAATAATAAGGTCTCCCCCGAACATAAGGCCTCCCCGGAATAGAACGCCCCGGAAGCTACTGGAAGGCGTCTGACTCCTGATTTAAAGAGACCTCGCGCTGCCTGAACAGCTCCGGCTGCGCTGCGGCCAATCAGGGAGCTGGTTTGTGATGACAACGGCTACCGTACCGTAGACAGGTCATACATTTCCTTTTCTCTTTGTTCAACAATAAATGTGTACCGTATTCTTCTTCAT
>JAAGEH010000125.1:29112704-29203120 GCA_011751065.1 Lasiurus cinereus | reverse complement strand
TGCACTCCACCCTGTCCCTCTACTGCTGTTTGTATACAACCCCCTAGAGCAGTGGTTCTCAACCTTCCTAAGGCCGCGACCCTTGCATACAGTTCCTCATGTGGTGGTGACCCCCAACCATGAAATTTTGCTGCTGTTATGCATCGTGATGTAAATATCTGCATTTTCCGATGGTCTTAAGCGACCCCTGTGAAAGGGTCATTCGACCCCCAAAGGGGTCGTGACCCACAGGTTAAGAACCGCTGCCCTAGAGGGTTAGAAAAGGTCCACATTTAGAACCCAAGCCCCTTCCTAGGAGTTCTCTTGTAGTAATACGCAAGCCAGGTACTCACTTTTCACACACTGGCATGTCCTGCTTTTTTATTTGTTGTGTGTGTGTGTGTGTGTGTGTGTGTGTGTTTAATCCTCACCTGAGGATATTTTCCCATTGATTTTTAGAGAGAGGGAAAGACAGAGAGAAATAAAGATGTGAGTGAAATACATCGATTGGATGCCTCCTGCACATGCCCTGACCAGGGCCCAGGCTGGGGAGGAGCCTGCAATCGAGGTACGTGCCGTGCCCTTAACTGGCATTGAACCTGAGAGCCTTCGGTCCACAGGCTGACACTCTATCTACTGAGCCTAACCGGTGAGGGCTATCCTGCATTTTTAGAAATAAGTTATATACACACAAGCCTTCTCCCATCACAGGAAAATATCTACCATATTAGTAAACAGACTTTCACATCTGGGCTCACGATCAGTCGGGGATTTGACCTGAATGTTGAGCTTTGAAATATTTATAAATGGAAAATGTATCACATCAAAAGGAGAAAAAATAACAACAGTCTATATGTTCTATCACCGAGAAGAAAAAGAATTGAAACATAGCCCCGAGGAGTTCTCTTGCCACATAATCCACTGGTTTCTAAAATCTTTACTGAAAAACTTACCTTTCAAATCAAGTCATTCAACTCACCTTCCCACCTCACCCCAAGCACCATTCCCCTTGAATCTACGCTTTCGATCTCAATGGGCACTGCTGCTGTCTTAGAAAAAACCACCACCTCTGAACAGGCAGGCAGGCACTTTTATATTCAGCTTCGATTTCCTATTCAGGGAGCATACAGCTCGACAAATGATCTGACATCTCCATAAGGCCCTCCATCCGGCGCTCCAGCTTTAGTCACAAACTTTCTAATAATGACGGCCGCATTCTTGTCATGCCTTCTGTCAACCATCGTCTAAGCTGCTCTAAAAAAGTCGTCCATCTGTTGAGGTTCAAGACCCAACATGTAAACGCTGGGCATCTGGAAAGGTCTCAGTTAATCTCAGAGGAATTAAAAAGGACAATGGTCAAAACTTCATGAAATCTGTTTACCCTGTGGATGGATGAGCAAGTGGGAAGTCAAACCAAATACTGAGTAAAATTTTGGATCTGGATGATGTCTTTTTGTAACTTACTGGAGGACCTCTAGTTATTTCAAGGGATGTCAAGAGTTTATCAACATGGAACTATGTTTTTAATTCATTAAGAAAAAAGAGAGAGTGAGAGGCAATTGGCTTTCTTTCTTTTTTTAATTAATATATTTTATTGATTTTTTACAGAGAGGAAGAGAGAGGGATAGAGAGTTAGAAACATCGATGAGAGAGAGACATCGATTAGCCGCCTCCTGCACACCCCCTACTGGGAATGTGCCCGCAACCAGAATACATGCCCTTGACCGGAATCGAACCTGGGACCCTTCAGTCCACAGGCTGATGCTCCATCCACTGAGGAGCATCTCTAATGGGTAGGACGGCTGTGACCCAAACTGTGAAACAGCTAAAGGAGCCTCCACCCTATTTTCATAGAAGGGTTACACCATGGGTTGCCAACATAACATATCACAATTCACTACGCTCCACTTTCTCCATCTGCCCACCTAAAATAATACAAGTGTAATATGCTAATTAGACCGGACAGCCGGACGACCTTCCGGATGGACAAAGTCGGGGCTGCGAGGGCCGAGGCGAGTCACCACGGCTGCAAGGGCGGAGCCCCTTGTACGAATTTGTGCATTGGGCCTCTAGTATTAAAATATAATCACAGCCCTGGCGGGTGCGGCTCAGCTGGCTGAGTGTTGTACCGGACACCAAAGGTCGCCAGGTCAATTCCTGGTCAGGGTACATACCCGGGTTGCGGGCTTCATCCCCAGTGTGGGGCATGCAGGAGGCAGGGGATCAATGATCCTTGCTTATCATTGATGTTTCTCTCTCTCTCTCCCTCTCTGAAATCAATTTTAAAAATACATATATTTTGCCAAAACCGGTTTGGCTCAGTGGATAGAGCATCAGCCTTCAGACTGAAAGGTCCCAGGTTCGATTCCGGTCAAGGGCATGTACATTGGTTGCGGGCGCATCCCCAGTGGGGGGCGTGCAGGAGGCAGCTGATCGACGTCTCTCTCTCATCGATGTTTCTAACTTTCTATCCCTCTCCCTTCCTCTCTGTGAAAAATTAATAAAATATATTAAAAAATAAAAATAAAATAAAATAAATATATATATTTTTTTAAAAAGAAAAACCAAAGATTTACATTTACCCATAAATGTGGTTGCTAATGATGCAGAGGGAAAGGCGGGGGTAGGGGGGAAACAAGAAGAGGCTTCGGATGGGCCAATGATAACGCTGTGTGAACTGAGGTGTGTGCTTTCTCAACACTGAGTAACGCCCCCTGGTCCTGTAAGCTCCAGCCCAAATGGAGCTTGTTTACAGCCTACTGCGCCCCCTTCTCTCACACAGGTAAGGGGGCTAACAGGTCTGCTTTCCTAAGAAGATGAGGCGCTGAGTGCAGTCTTATTTTCTTTCTTTCTTTTTTTTAAAAAAAATATTTCTTTATTGATTTCAGAGAGGAAGGAAGGAGGAGAGAGAGAGAGAGATAGAAACATCAATGATGAGAGAGAATCATTGATCGGCTGCCTCCTGCACGCCCCCCAATGGGGATCGAGCCCGCAACCCAGGCATGTGCCCTTAGCCGGAATCGAACCTGGGACCCTTCAGTCCACAGGCTGATGCTCTATCCACTGAGCCAAGCCGGCTAGGGCCAGTCTTATTTTCTTGAAACACCCAGTGCCTCCTATACTGCAAGTGCAATGTCAATAAAAGAACCCTCACCATCTGAAAAAAAAAAAAGAGCTTTTCAATGCTGGCACCTTTGACATTTTGAACTGGGTATTTCTTTGTTATGGGTAGGGGTGTGGGGGGGAGGTGGGATGCACAGGAGCATCCCTGGCCTCTACTTAGTCGATGCCAATACCACCCTACCACTGTGACAATCAAAAACGTTCTCATGTTTTCTGTGGGCCAAAATCACTCCCTGGGTGAGAACTATTGCCATAAAGGAGCGGTTGCCAACTGCTGGTCCACGGACCACAGGCGGTCCGTGAGGTCCGAAAGGTCGGTGACCATGGCCATAAAGCACTGGGCTGCACAACGCTACAGTGCTACCGTGGCGTTGTAGAAACACTCAACGTGTTTGAAACAAATACTGTTCCAGGTGCCTAACTTACATTATGCCCCATATAATACTTCTCGAGGAGGATCCCATTGCCAACATTTTCCCTTCGGAGATGGTTCTCACCCACTGGCCCCAAACGAATGTTTTAGTGCAGTCCCCTATGGGGAAAGATGAAATCCAGAATCCACTTGAGCTTTTCCCATCCACGCAGAAAGATTCCCCCGCCTAAATGTGTGCCAGGCCTTTTACTGGCCGAGTTTAACTCTGTCTCTTTAAGTCCACGGTACACGCCGCTGCCTCCTCTCTCTGACCCTCGCGGAGGCTGTTTATCCAGCGGGGGCCCCGCTCTGTGCCATTAACTCAAACATGAGCCAGCAGCGTGGAACCGGGCTCGAAGAATTCCGCCTCATTTGTCTTGTGGGGACCACCAGGGCAAACATCAGGCGTCTTAATAACCTCATCGAGACCTTCGGTAATCACCGTCGGCTCCTGACCCCAGACAAATGTTTGCCTTGAAGGTCTCGCTGTGGAGAGGCAGAGGGAGACGAAGCTTCTTTTGTTCGTACAGATGGAGTGTACCGGCCGGGAAAACGCAGAGCGCTCACATCCTTCGCCTCTTGCAATTATACAAATAAAGGAGCCATGGGGATGGTTCTAACACAGACCTCAATGGATACCCTTCCTTTATCCGTGTGCTTTCCCCTGTGCCACCTCCAACAACAAATCAAAGTGAAGCTAAAAAGCACATGAATAGATGCTGAAGACATTTTTTGGGGAAAGTACATTCGCCTGGTCTCAAAATAGGCCTCTGTAGGCTTATTACAAAGGAAAGGGGTTTCTTTTCATAAGATCTGGCAGATATCAAGTGCCCCAACTTAGCAACCTGATGTGGGAACCACCCGTTTTTCTTTCTTTCTTTCTTTCTTTTTTTTAAAATATATTTTATTGATTTTTTACAGGGAGGAAGGAGTGGGAGAGTTAGAAACATCGATGAGAGATCAATCAGCTGCCTCCTACACATCTCCTCCTGGGGATGTGCCCACAACCAACGTACGTATGTGCCCTTGACTGGAATTGAACCTGGGACCCTTGAGTCTGAAGGTCGACGCTCTATCCACTGAGCCAAGCCAGTTAGAGCCCACCCGTTTTTTTTTGGTTGTTGTTGTTTTTTTAATATATTTTATTAATTTTTTACAGAGAGGAAGGGAGAGTGATAGAGTTAGAAACATCGATCAGCTGCCTCCTGCACGCCCCGCACTGGGGATGCTCCTGCAACTAAGATATATGCCCTTGACCGGAATCAAACCTGGGACCTTTCAGTTTACAGGCTGACACTCTATCCACTGAGCCAAACCGGTTTCAGCAGGCTCACCCGTTTTTCAAGTGCCTCCTTATACGATAGGAGCAGACCCTACAGTGCTACCTGGGCATTTTCCTGCAGAGCTGTTTAACGGGAAGCTCATCATGAGGAAATGGACACATCAGGCTGTTGGCCTGGACTCCTAAAATGTCAATGTCACCAGACAAGCAAAGGCTGGGAAATTTCGAGATTAAAGGTGACGAAAGAGATAGGTCAACCGAATGCCATTTCTTCATCCTGATTGGATCCTTGAACCAAAGGTGGAGGTCAAGGACGTGGAGACAGTTGTGAATATGCACTGCCTACTCACACAGTGTTGAAACGATGCTCACTTCCTTCAGTGTGATGAAGGTATTGCAATTATATGAGAGGGTGTCTTTGTTCTTGGGAGAGACATACTGACTGATGAAGAGAGTAAGCGACATGTCTGCAGCTTCACAGTCACGAGCAACAACAGAAATGTTAAAATAATACACACACACACACACACACACACACACACAGAAATAAAGCATAATGGTAACTAGCAAGTTTCAATGAAGGAGGTCTGAAAATGTAAGTGAAGAAGTCAGAATAGTTCTTTCAGTTTTCTTATAGATTTAAAATTTTTCAAAAATAAAGTTGGGAAGGCCCTAGAGGTTTGGTTCAGTGGATAGAGTGTCGACCTACAGACTGAAAGGTCCTGTGTTTTCCGGTCAAAGGCACATATATTGGTTGCAGGCTTGATCCCTGGCCCTGGTCAGGGTGCCTGCCAAAGGAAACCTATGGATGTGTCTCTCTCCCATTGATGTTTCTCTCGGTCTCTCCCTCTCCCTCTCAGTCTTTCTAAAAATCAATGGAAAAATATCCTCAGGTAAAGATGAACAACAAAATAAAAATGAAGTTGGGGGAAAGAGATTGCTGGATGCAAGTCTGTTGCTATCACTATGGAAATCAAGGCAGAATGCTTCATACATGCATCACACAGGTGGAAAAGGTATTAAGAACCAAATATTATTTTTTGCCTCCAATTTGAAGATAAGTAACCTTACTTTATGTGTTTGGAAGCTTAAGATTTAAAAAAAACAAAAACTTTTTTTTTAAATCCCTGAATCCAATCAAACATGTTATGACTCTGTCACCAATTAAGAATAAGCTGAAATCTGTAGTTTTTGATGCATCAGAACTCTTAAATTCTAAAAATTTCTCACAGATATGATAATGAGCATGGAGATTTATTTATTGTGAATTCAATAAGTGAATTCCGAGCAAAGATTACAGTAATCTCTGTAACTTGTTAACACAAGTGCTCTTAAGAGTTTGAAGAAGTCTTGTCAGAAAAGGCTTCCATTTCCCAGCAACTGGTGCCTCTTGGCAACACAGAATAGGAAGGCAAACATTCTGTATAGAAAAACTTTACTTGCCAGTAACCTACATTTATTTATTTTGGATTTTGGACTTGGGCAATTGGGACATTCCATTTAAAGTTCATGTTACAGCGATCAAGAACCCTTGGCTGGAAAGAGAAGAAAGGTGCACAATTAGGCATGTGGTTGTTTGTAAGGGTTGGAGGTTAGAGACACAAAATTAGTTGAGTAGTTCAATAGGGTCACTTGGGTATTAAAACCGAAGACTAGGTCCTTTTTCAAAGACAAGATTCTACACCAAAGGCCTTGGTTTCTTTGTTGAAACTCAGCCAGTCAATCTCTTAGTGATCTGGGGGATCTCATAAGATTCTAAAATTACAGGCAAAAGGTGGTGGAGGGGGGGGGGCGCGGGGGGGGAGGTGGTGTGTGTGTGTGTGTGTGTGTGTGTGTGTGTGTGTGTGTGTGTGAAGAGAGATTTTGGCTTTCCTCAGTTCTCAACAGATTCCTGACCTGCTAAAGAAGGTTAAGGGCCAATGCCTTTTGAGATTTGTTGTAATCTCCTCTCTGGGCTTGAAATGCCCAGGGGATTTCAAGCACCCATGAGTGTACTTTTAAATTCAAAAGGGCTTCTGGGAGAAACCAATATGGCGGCATAGGTAAACACCTAAACTGCTGCCTTGCACAACAATATCAACATTACAACTAAAAGACAAAACGGACACCATCTAGAACCACAGGAAAGCTGCTTGAGCGGAAATTCTACAACCAGAAGGAAAGAGGAAAGCACACTGAGATTCAGAGGAGCTGCAAAAGGCAGAGGTCTGGAGGTGCGAGCGTGCACAGAGGACAGGCGGCTGAGTGCACAAGTGGCTCAGTGCGTGGCTGGCTTTCTAAAGTGGGAGGGAGACGGAAGCTCCCGACTGTGCTGAACTCCAGTTTCGGGCGAGTTTCTGGGAACCCAGACTCATTCAGGGAGAAACTGGACTGTCTGGCAGTGGGTGAAACTTGAGGGTGGCTTTCACTCAGAGGTGCTTGCAGTGATTACCGAGACACTGAGACCCAGAGGCTTCATAGGGCAGGGCTGATGGGAAGCCAAGGCTATCTGCTCCGTCCTGAGATTCCACCCCATCCAAGCTGAGCACAGAGGCTTTTGCAATTTTACAAGTCTTGTCTCATAAGGGTGTCTCCAGCATAGTTCTCCCATTGTAGACACAGCTGATCCTCACAGCCAATCGGCCTGGAGGTCAATTCCTCCCAGTGATACCAACAACAATCAAGACTTAACTACAAGGCTATGTATACAGTCCACAAAGTGGTGCACCAAGAGTGTCCATCTCAGGTAACTGAAGAGGCTGAGCCACTGGGCCCTAGAGGACACTTAGCACACAAAACTACTCTACAAACTCAGGGAAGCAGGAAAAATGTGGAGACAAAGGAACAGATCACAAATGAAAGAAATGGAGAAAAACAAACAACTGGATATAGAGTTCAAAACCACGTTTATAAGGTTTTTCAAAACCTCCTAGAAAAGATGGATAAATTTAGCGAGACCCAAGAGGAGATGAAAAAGAACCAACTAGAAATTAAACATACACTGACTGAAATAAAAAATATTATACAGAGACCTAACAGCAGACTAGAGGAATGCTAGAATCAAGTCAAAGATTTGAAATACAAAGAAGCAAAAAACACTCAACTGGAAAAGCAAAAAGAAAAAAGAATCCAAAAATTTGAAGACAGGGTAAGGAGCCTGTGGGACAACCTCAAGCATACCAAAATCTGAATTATGGGGGTGCCAGAAGAAGACAGAGAGCAATATATTGAAAACCTATTTGAAGAAATAATGACCAAATACTTGCCCCACCTGGTGAAAGAAATAGACTTACAAATCCAGGAAGTGCACAGAACCCCAAACAAAAGGAATCCAAAGAGGACCACACCAAAACACATCATAATTAAAATACCAAGAGCAAAAGACAAAGAGAGAATATTAAAAGCAGCCAGAGAAAAACTGTTAATTGCCTACAAGGTAGAACCCATACGACTGTCAGCTGATTTCACAACAGAAACTATGCAGGCCAGAAAGGAGTGGCAAGAAATATTCAAAGTGATGAATAGCAAGAACCTACAACCAAGATTACTCTACCCAGCAAAGCTGTCATTCAGAATTGAAGGGCAGATAAAGAGCTTCACAGATAAGAAAAAGCTAAAGGAGCTCATCACCGCCAAACCAGTATTATATGAAATGCTGAAAGGTATTATTTAAGAAGAGGAAGAAGAAGAGGAAGAATTATGAACAACAAATACATGTCTATCAACAAGTGAATCTAAAAATCAAGTGAATAAAAAAATCTGATGAACAGAGTAAAGTGGTGAATGTAATAGAATCAGAGGCATAGAAAGGGAGTGGACTGACAATTCTCGGGGAGCGAGGGGGGAGTGTGTGGGGGATGCAGGAAGAGACTGGACAAAAATCATACACCTATGAATGAGGACAGTGAGGGAGGAGGTAAGGGCAGAGGGTGAGGTGGAAACTGGGTGGAGGGGAGCTTGGGTGGGAAAAAGAGGAACAATAGTAATAATCTGAACAATAAAGATTTATTAAATTAAAAAAAAAGGGCTTTTGGTTCCTTATCTTATTTCTACCTCTCTTCAGCGCTATGGCTTGTCACCTGAGGTGGACACTCTTGGTGCATCACTTTGTGGTTAAGTCTTGATTGTTGTTGGTATCACTGGGAGGAAGTGACCTACCAACCCCTGGTTCCCCATTCGCCATTGGGCGATTGGAGCCTGCCAGCCGGGGAGGGACTGAGAGGTGGGCGGTTTCTGCCTGCTTGCTGGCCCCACCCCTGCTGAGGGTTGTCCTCTGTGTGTGGGGTGACCGGTGGGGGGTGAGGGCCTTGGCCTGGTGTCACCCGCATTCCTCACCACCTACCCCTGGTTCCCCGTTCGCCATTGGGCGATGGGAGCCTGCCAGCCGGGGAAAGTGACCCAGAGGTGGTCAGTGTGCCTCATAGCGATTGGTCAAATGGTAGTTCTGGTCATTCCGCCGTTAGGGTCAATTTGCATATTACCCTTTTATTATATAGGGTTATCAATGATATGCCCTGGCAGGCGTGGCTCCATTGGTTGGGTGTCATCCCAGACACCGAAAGGTTGCTGGTTCAATCTGCGGTCAGGGTTCATGCCCAGGTTGTGGGCTCAATCCCCAATAGGGGACAAGCAGAGGAGCAGCCAATCGATGATTCTCATCATTGATGCTTCTATCTCTCCCTCTCCCTTCCTCTCTGAAATCAATAAAAATGTATTTTTAAAAACAACAATAAAGAAATAAAAGTACTTTTCTACCAGTTTATGATGTTTTACCTATTGAGTCAATGACTCCTGTAGAAGGAAAATCTCCCTCTATTGCTGGGGTAGCTGAGCTAGATAGAACCCTGGCTAGGTTAAACCAAAGTCCTCCAACATGTTGATAAAATACAGGGTAACCTAAGCCAGTGGTCAGCAAACTGCGGCTCTTTGGCCCCTTGAGTGTGGCTCTTCTACAAAATACCACGGCCCTGGGCAAGTCTATTTTCAAGAAGTAGCGTTAGAAGAAGTTGTTTAAAAAAAATTGGCTCTTGAAAGAAATTTCAATCGCTGTACTGTGGATATTTGGCTCTGTTGACTAATGAGTTTGCCCACCACTGACCTAAGCCAATATTTTCATCGACTCAAATTAATATCCCTTCTGATCTCTCCAAAAGGAGGGGTGGAAGGAAGAAACAGTTACACTTGGAAATGGTGCCTTCACATTCTAGCACCTCCCACTGTATGTCTGGTTCATGAACTGTTCGCAATGGAACTATATCAGGATCGTTTGAGGTGTGAACCCAAGACGAATTTAAACTTCTCCCTTCCACTTTCCTCCCTCCCTCCCTCCTTCCCTCCTTTCCTGCCTCCTTTCCTTCCACATATTCTAAAAATTAATGGGAAAAAAATCCTCAGGTGAGGATTAAAAAAGAAAGGCAGAAGGCATTTTCCTGAAACCATCTTTTTACACTAACACACAATAGGGGAATGTATTCTCTCTGTGCAATGACCAGACCACAAATCTTCCAGGAAAACCACAACTTTTTGGGAGCAAACACATGGGGTGAGAGTAAAAAGGTATCCTCTCGATCAGCAGTTGCCACTGGTGGTCTGTGGGGTCTGAAAGATTGGTAACCGCTGCTCTTGATGGTTTATTAAAAGAACTAAAACGTGGCTCAGTGAATAGAGTGTCGGCTTGCAGACTGAAAGGTCCCGGGTTCAATTCTGGTCCAGGGCATGTATCTTGGTTGCGGGCACATCCCCGGTGGGGGGCGGGCAGGAGGCGGCTGATCGATGTCTTTCTCTCATCCATGTTTCTGGCTTTCTATCTCTCTCCCTTCCTCTATGTAAAATATCAATAAAATAAAATAATTAAAATGTGGACAACACAGAGGGCTGCTCTGCTGCCCTCTCCTGGCTAGGACCAACAATTCACTAAAGCACCCATAAGGTGCACACGCCCTCCTGTGCCTCTGGTTGAATTAGGCATTAAGGTGGGGAAGGGGGAGAGGGGTGTGCCTGACCATGGATCCTCAAATCTGGAGCGACACAGCACATTATGCAACCCTATGGTTTGTACTCTCATGAGATACAATGTCAACAGAGCCCTCAGTTAAGCAACCCTGCAGCCCCACTCGTACATTTGATAAACGCCCCAGAAGAGTAAGTGATCTGTCCAGGGCCACCTGGCCAGTCACGGGCCAGGAGCGGGGAGGGGCAAAGAAATCCAGAGCCCTCCAAAGGGAAACCGGTTCCAACTGGGCTGGCTTGAATAGAGACAAATCAGAACAAGTGATATGGCCTATCGTGTGTTTCCGCTATCCATCTGTCCATCCGTCCCTCACTGTCTCAGGCACTCATCACAGGTGCACTATGCCCTTCTCCCAGCAGGGGGCAGGGCGTGTGCTAAACAATTAGGGGGATTCAGGCAAGGAAAGCAGCCATTGCAGTATAAGGCTGTGGAAGTCTGAAGAGAAGGAAGTCTCATTTGATTGTTACTCAAATGCAGAGGAAGGCACACGACCCAGACCAGGGGGTGGGAGATCAAGGATGGCTTCCTGGCCAAAACCGGTTTGGCTCAGTGGATAGAGCGTCAGCCTGTGGACTGAAAGGTCCCAGGTTCGATTCCGGTCAAGGGCATGTATCCTGGTTGAGGGCACATCCCCAGTAGGGGGCGTGCAGGAGGCAGCTGATCGATGTCTCTCTCTCATTGATGTTTCTAACTCTCTATCCCTCTCCCTTTCTCTCTGTAAAAAATCAATAAAATATATTAAAAGAGAAAGAGAGAGAGAGACCAAAAGAACACTGACCAAGTGGGGTAGGCAAGGTAAACCATTCCAGGCAAAAGGAACAGCATGTGTGAAAAAGCAGAGATGAGACAGCAAGGAGCGTTCCAGAACTTGCAGGTCCAGTGGAGCTGGGGTGATGTAGGATTCCGGGGCAGGCAAGCCACCAGACAACGGATGAGGCTGGAAAGGCAGGCAGGCCCCAAGTCACAGAGAGCCTCTGAGGCCCCGGAAGAGGTCGGGAACGCACCCTGAAGGCCATGAGGCTCTGTGGAGGGGGTTAAGCGGTGGGTGGACACTGATCAATGTGGGTGCGGGCCTCCTCCATCATCCTAGGCCCCAAGGAGGTCGGTCCCTTAAAGCGCAGTCAGCATTCCTGGGCCCAATGAGCCTGCAGGGTGAATGCCTGTCTGCTGTCCCACCCTCTGCTCAGGGCCTCTCGTTCCTCCTCTCCACCGTTTTGTGTGGGAAGCAGCATTGTTCCCATTTCACAGGCGAGAAAACTGAGGCGCGGAGAAGCTAAGACGTTTGGCCAAAGACCTGCGGATGGTTCATGGCAAAGCCGGAATTCAAAGCCAGACCTGTCTGCCTCTCTGCAGGCTCCCACGTGACCCTGGGCAACACGACAACAGGTGACCGGTGTCATCACAGAGCGGCTGTAGTCGGGCCAGCATGCAGAGAAGGAAGTGACTGGACAGGGGCGGGTGGGAAGCAGGATCAGGCAGTTTCTCAGAGGAGGTGGCCCTTGGAAGCGTCCAAGGACCGGGCACATGCTGCAAGGGCGGAGGAAGGCACAGCCAGGGCCAAGGCCTGGCCACAGCCGCGTCCAGCCCCGGACACCTGCACTCGGGACAAAGCAGGCCAGGCCAGGTTTCCCCGGCTCCTGGTTCACCACGAGTAAGACGATGAAAAGGGGCGCGATGCTCTCTGTCGGGGAAATGAGGCATTCCTCACCTACGGACCTGGCGGGAGCCCAGCGGTTCATAACCGGGATGGCGAAGCCGGGGAGAACAGCCCTCTCTGTGGCTGCTGAGGAGCATGCCCAAGGGCATACGGCCCTCGTGCGGGGGGATCTGGCAGCAACCACCCCAACGAGATGTATGTACCCTGAATCCAGCCCACTCCGCGCTCTGGGGGTCTGTGCCACCGGGAGAAGGATCAGAATGACACTAACTGGCTAAGCACTGGGTAGCAGACTGGAAGCAAGGGGACTGGCTGAGCCAGTGATGGGGCCTCCACACCAGGGGATGCTATGCAGCCGCCCAGGGGACGACCACCTCTGCGCAGGGACCCAGGGATCACTGCCCATGGAAAGTCTGAAGCACATGCATCGAGGGGCAAACGTAGCTTTACAGTTGCAAGTACGTGAAACCCAGAGTGTAATGTTCTTATTTTTATGTCTCTGTTATTGTAGTATTGATGTGCATTGCAGCTGTAAACCTACTTTTGCTCCACCCTGTCTATACACTGAGTGGCCGGGTTATTCTCATCTCTGAACGCATCATAATCTGGCCACTCAGTGTCTATCCTATATAATAAAAGGCTAATATGCAAATTGTCCCCTCGACCAGGAGTTCGACCAGCAGGCAGGGTGACCAACTGCCCGTGTCCCCTCCCCCTGGCCAGGCTGGCTGGACCCCACCCATGCATGAATTCATATATATATATGGATATATCTATATATCCATCTATCTATCTATCTATCTATATATATATATGTACTGAGTGATTTTATATATATATATATATATAAATACTAGAGGCCTGGCACATAAAATTTTGAACAACCATGATCTGGAAACAGAGAATGTTTCATGTCTGACCATGGATCCTCAAATCTGGAGCAACACAGCACATTATGCAACCCTATGGGCTGTACTCTCATGAGCCCTCGTGTGCGTGTGTGTGTGTGTGTGTGTGTGTGTGTGTATGTATATGTATGTGCATATGTATATGTATATATAATCAGGAAAGGAGCTATGTGTATAGTTTGCTACTTTTAAGTTAAAAAATAGATAGGGGGGAAGTAAAGCTAACAGTGGTTCTCACCCAAGGACAATTATTTTGCCTCCCAGGAGACACTTCTGTTGATCATGGCTGTGTCGGGGTGCTGCTGGTGTGTGGTGCGCAGAAGTCAGGAATGCAGATGAGGGCCCACCACACACAGGACAGTCTCCACAGCAAAGCATTGCCCAGCCCCCAAGGTCAACAGTGCTGAGGTGGAGAAAGCCAGGCCCGAGAGACAACAAAATGGTCAACAAGAAACCCTGTGAGAGACAATGGCTGGGGCAAGACCAGGAGAGGCGAAGTAGCAAGATCCCTGGGCACCGCTTTTTATAACTTTGCTTTTTGATCACACAGACATAGTAACTAGCACATGCCTGTTTGGTAATTAAGTTTAATTAAGAAAAGATGAAGGCCTGGGGCAGGCTAGAAGGGGCCAATGGGGGGGAAAAGGGAGACATATAATACTTTCAACAATAAAGATATAAAATAGAATACAAATAAAAATTTAAAAAAAAAGAGAGAGAGAGATAAATGCCAGGTTGCAATGTGTGGGCAACAGGAGGGGCTCTAGACTGGGACTCAGGAGCCTGGGTTTTGGACTCAACTCTCAAAAACTCACAAGGTGTCCCGTCTGCAGGCCGCAAGGCCCAGGCCTTCTTATCTGTCCAAAGGCATCTCTAGAGGTAAGAGGAGCTCCGGGCCTCTCGGAAATCTCCAGTTTCAAGCTGCCCCGCCCCAGGACGGGGCCACTATCCAAGGTGACATGGGTTGAATGAGAGAGAGAGACAGGCATTTCTGCCGCACACAACCCCAACTCCAGGGGAACGCTCAGGTGTTTCTGAATAGGGTCTCCAAGAATCACCCGAAAGACGTGAAACATCCTCTGTTTCCAGATCAGGGTTGTTCAAAATCAAACCACAAGGCAGGTCTAGATTGAAGAGAATGACAGCTATGGATCATCGGAGGGTGATATAATCTCACCTAAGACACAGAGACACAGAAGCATGGAACAGACTGTGGAGTCACAGAGGGAAGGTGGGGGTGGGTAGGAAGAGATCAACCAAAGAAGTTGTATGCAGACATGCATAACCCATGGACACAGACAATAGGGTGGTGAAGGCGGGGGGTGGGCTAGAAAGGATCAATGGGGAGAAAAAGGGAACACATGTAACACTTTCCACAATAAGGATTTTTTAAAAAGACCGTTTACAACCTATGATGTTCAATCACCAAGTAATTTGAAACAACAATAATGCAAGCTGTGAAACTAACTCCCACTAACCAGCCACCGAGTAGCAGCAGCAAAGGTCCCCTCCTCCTGTAAAAAGTAAATTCACGTGAGAGGAACTGGGTTTAAGGAGGCAAGGTTTGGGGCCCAGGCCTTATTGGCCCAGGTCACTGCCTTAACTGATCATTCACCAGGCCAATGCTCTATCCACTGAACCAAATAGGTTCCGGCTATTTAGATGTTTCACTAAGCCCACCCGGTGTGCTCAGGGCACATGCCTGGGTTGTGAACTCCATCCCCTATGCCGTCGTGGCTCAGTCCGAAAAGAAGAAATTCGAGTGGTCTCTCCCCACTTAGAGACAATTGCAAAGTTTTTCTGTATGACATGCACATGTAACAGCTAAGACAACACAGACTGTCCCCGGATGGGAAAGAGAAAAGGAAAATACAGGAACAAGAGTCAGAGCCAAAAAAAAAAAAAAAAAAGGTAGGACAGGCCCTAAAGGTCCATGTGCGCCCCACAGCTTGGCCCAAGGCCTTAGTTCTCAACCTTTTTCGTTATTGCCTCCCACATGCAAGGACCTTTGTAAATGTGTTTCTCCTAATGCCACCTCCCACCCTGCTCCTCCTCCCATGAAATTCTTTTTTTCTTCTAACAAACATGTATTTCGTGCCCATTATGTACAAGGAGCTATTTTAGTCCTGGGGATATAGTATGAACAATACAGTCACTACTCTCACTTAGTACACATTATAGTGGGAATATCAGGCCAAAAAAAAAAAGAAAGAACACATTTGTCAGACTATGAGATGGAGATCAATGTTGTGGAGAAAAATAAGGCAGGTCTGAGGAAGTCAGAGTGGGTAGAGTGGCTGACCCAGGAGGGGCGCAGGAGATGGGGTTATGCAGACCGATCAGACGTTGGCTCTGACTCCGAATGAGATGGGAAGAGGCATATGTCACATCTGAGCAGGCTCTCTGGCTGCCCTGCTGAGAACAGACTGGGGACTGGGGGAATGGGAGGAGAAACAGGGAGATCGGTTGAGAGGATGTAGGTTTGGCTGAGAGGATAATACTGGAGGTGGTGAGAATTAATAACATTGTGGGTAGAATGTTTTTTAAAAATTTATTTTTATTTATTTCATAAAGGAAGGGAGAGGGGGAGAGAGAGATAGAAACATCAATGGTGAGAGAGAATCATTGATCGGCTGCCTCCTACACATCCCCTACTGGGGATTGAGCCCACAAGGGGAATCAACCGGGAATTGACCATGACCTCCAGGTTCTAAGGTTGATGTTCAACCATGGAGCCATGCTAGCTAGGTCTGGATAGAATTTTTTTTTTTTTTGGATAGAATGTTTTTGAACTAATTTTTTTCTACTATAACCAAATCATCATTATCACAGCCTAAGTAGCTATTTAATATCAATACTTAGTCAACATTCAAATACCTCTGATTGCCTTATAATTTTTTTCAACATGAGAGTCTGCATCCAAGTAAAACCCATATACAGGGTGGGGCAAAAAAATGTAGGTTTACAGTTGTGAGTATGAGACTCACAGACTGACAGGCTGGCTGGCGTGGATTCAAAAATGAATAGGATGAGAGGTATCAGTCAGGAAATCATGACAAGTCTTTCAAGAAGTTTTGCCGCAAAGGGGAACAGCAAGCAGAGGTGAGAGTGAATGGCAATGACTCTTGGCCTCAGTCGTGAGAAGAGGAGAGAGTCCAGGCCTGCAGCAAACAGGTGCGTACAAGGCCGTTCACAGTATAGAATATACTCGTTGTTTATACCACCCACTCTCACCTTCTCCCTTTAGTGAGAACTGGATGCTAGCTATTCGCATGGCCATACAGATGGAGACTGCATCCCCATCAGCAGCGACCATCCGGGGGTCTCACCTCACCCAATCCCTAGATACATACCAATGGCCTTTACCACCACAAACGCTGTCTCTGTCTTCCCTTCCCTCTTCTGTTTACGATCAGACACTTTCTCATGAGACAGGGACGTGGCAGTGTCACCCATTTATGCAAAACCTTGAAGGTGAGAAAGCCATCCCTCAGTTTCACATGGAAGGTCTGGGCGCCTCACCAAACAAGTTCACCCAGACAAACCACTCCTTGGAGAAGAGTGGGAGGCGGCAGAAGACACCGAAGACGCACCATCCGAGGCTCATTTCATGGGACCCACCAGAGAGACACGTTACAAAAACGCAACGTAGGTGGCATCGGCGGATACATCTAAAAAAACAATCATCTGTGTGATGCAGCTTCAGCTCTACCCATTTTTCTCGCCTGGAATGTAGGTGAAAGGTCTGTATAAAAGCCCGTGGTTAGCCAAAAGCAATGCTCTCCTTATCAGCAGGGCAGAAACTCGGTCAAGGTGTTGCTCATACAGGTTCAAATGACGTGCTATCCTCACCAGACGAGGCAAAGATAAGAGAAATACCACGCCATCACTGTTGCACAAGGAGCACAGTGAGCAGAATCAAAACAATCGTTCTAGAAAAAGGAGTTTCTACTTCTCTCACACCTTTTGCCCTCTCAGGAGTCAGTCCTTGGTTCAGCATGGAGCCTTGGTGCTGTAGGACCCTCACTGGGTTAAGATATCCAAGTGTGAAGATGGAAGCTGGAGGAAGTTTCTCTGCATCATAGAGGGAGAAGGATTTGGAGGTGAGGAGGGTGAGTAATCCAAGAAGGAAGGTGAGAAAACAAAACAAGGCGGGAAGGAGAGTGGTGTGGGAGGTCTGTGTGCACCTGCCAAGAACTTCCACCCCCATCATTGGTCAACACCTAAAACTAACCCAACCCTCAGGCAAGTGGACTTATTGTAGACACTGGAGTTGGGCAATAGCAAAGGGTAGAGGAGGTGGGTGAGAAGACAGAGGAGACCAAGAGACCACTGGCTCTTTGCAAATTAGTGGAAATATATGGGAGGCCTTGAGGCTCCTCATACAGAGCTACTGAGCAATATCACTAATAACCCTCAAGAGACAGGGAGGTCCCTATGACACTTGGGTAAGATCACCTCCTCCTAAAACAAGAGTTATGAGTTCTACCCTAGTCGGTTTGGCTCAGTGGAGAGAGCATCAGTCTGCAGACGGAAGAGTCCCAGGTTCTGTTCCAGTCAAGGGCACCTGCCTGGGTTGCAGGCTCGGTGCAACGTACAGGAGGCAGCCAACTGATGATTCCCTCTCATCACTGATGTTTCTACTTTTCTCTTCCTCTCCCTTCCTCTCTGAAATCAATAAAAATACATTAAAAAAATAGTTATATGTTCTTAATGGGCCACTGTGCTAAAGAATTTACAGGAATTTGTATTTAACTTTTCAATAATCTCAAGATGTAGGTATTATTAGATATATTTTTTACAGACAGCTTAAACATGTTAACAATTTTGTTCACAATCAGAAAGCTAGTAGTAGCCAGAGCAGGACTGAGAGCCAGATCTGTTTGATGATAAAGTCTGTCATTTCTGCTCAGAAATATGCCCATGTTCAGCTTTCAGAAAAGGGGTTTGGGTTAGACTCACAAATCACAAGACATGCCACCACCGTGCCCCCTGACATGCCACACTAAGAAGAACACCAGCATTCCTGACAACACCACGAGCTGAATCTACTCACCAGGGAACATCAGGCAAGCCCAACCTGAGGAGCATTCCACAAAATACCTCCCCTGGGTTCCTCAAAATTGTCAAGTTTTTTTTACATATTTTTTTAATTTCATTGATTTTTTTTTTTTTTACAGAGACGAAGGGAGAGGGATAGAGAGTTAGAAACATTGATGAGAAACATCCATCAGTTGCCTCCTGCAACGCCCCCTACTGGGGATGTGCCCCGAAACCAAGGTACATGCCCTTGACTGGAATCGAACCTGGGACCTTTCAGTCTGCAGGCCAATGCTCCATCCACTGAGCCAAACCGGGTTTTGGCAAAATTGTCAAGACCCAGAAGGACAAAGAGGAATTGTTCCAAGTTAAAGGAACACTAAAAAGACATGACAACTAAATGCAATGTGAGACCCAGGACTACATCTGGGATAGGAAAAAGTGAATTTAAGAAAAGATGTTACTGGGACTACTGATAACATCTAAGTATGAGCTGTATTAGTATAAAGGATAAGTTTGCTGAACTTGATGGTTACACCGTGGTCATACAGAAGAATATACTTGTCCTTGGGAGATGTATGCTAAAATACCTGGGGTGTTTGGGGTCACGGTGTTGGGTTCCACAAAAACGTCAAGTAGACAGATTGGGAGAGCGGAAGGATGAAGCAGGATACTATTTACATTTGAGAAATCACCGTGAACGAAGAGGAAGTTCACGGTACCCTTCTCTCCATTTTCCTTTGCAATGTTAACATTTTTAAAAGCTTGAAAGGATTCTGCCGTCAATTTCTGGCGATGTGACAGGCTGGGTATTCTCCCAAGTGAAACAAGCCTGGATAAAATATAAAACATTTTAAAACAGTGTGCTGAGCTGGCATGACAGGAAGGAATCCTAAGAGGCCAAAAAATGAAGTCGCTGAACCCCAAAGCCAGTTTTCAAGCCCAGAGTTTGTTAAACCGCTTCAGGATATAGAGCTCGCATCATTTTTCAAAAAAGCTTTTTCGAGATCTAATTCATATGTCATAAACGTCACTCTTTTACAGTGCACAATTCAGTGCTCTTCAGTGTAGTATTCACAGAGCTGTGTAATCGTGACCACTATCTAATTTCAGAACATTTCATCGCCTCCAAAAGAAACCTCTCTGCCCATTAGCAGCCACTCCCCAGGCCTCTCTCTCCCCCCAGCCCCTGGCAAGCATTAATCTACTTTCTGTTTCTAGGGAGTTGCCTATTCTAGACACTTCATATAAATGGAATCCTGCAACATGTGGCTTCTTCCACTTAGCATAATGCTTGCAACTGTCATTCATGCTACAGGACGCATCAGTACTTTATTCCTCTTTATTGCCAAATAACAATTTATTGCATGGGTATACCATGTTTTGTCTACCCATTCATCAACTGATGGATATTTGAGTTGTTTCCACCTTTTGGCTATTATGAATAACGCAGCTATAAACATTCATGTACACTGTGTGAGTGTGTGACTGTGTGTGTGTGTGTGTGTGTTACATTTATTTTATTAAATTGGGGGAGGGGGCAGGTATATACCTAGGAATGAAATTGGTGGGTCATATGCCAATTTGTTTTTCCAAAGTGGCTGCACCGTTTGACAATCCTAACAGCAATACAAGACGGTTCCAATTTCTACATCCTCACCGAGACTTGTTCTTGTTCATCTTTTTAATGATAGCCATCCTCCTGGGTGTGAAATGGAATCTCACTGTGCCTCTGATTTGCATTTCCCCAAAGACAATGATACAGAGCATCTCTAGGAAGTCCTTATTGGCTCTTCGTATATTTTCTTTGAGACACTGCTATTCCTATTCCTTGCCAAACTCCCATTAATGTGCTGGGCAGTGGAAGGTAATTCAAACCAGGTGCCCGTTCAAGGTGAAAAGTCTAACAGGGACCTCCTTCCCTCCCCCATTTAAACTGGGATCTTCCAAGGCCAGCCCTTCCAAGTGAGGGTAGGTAAGAAATTAACTCCCTGTCCAGAGGGAACAATAAGAGAACAACCATCTCAATTTAGTGCCACGCTCAGTCTCTCATTTGGCCGGGCCTCATCTCTGTAGGCTAAGAAGATCGCATTACATCAGAAAAAGTTAAAGAATTTCTAGAAGTGTAAGAGAACTGAAATTAAAAACTGAAGGTATGGTTTAAAACAGCTAGTGAGATAATTATTAAAATGAAAAAATATAGTAGCAATAAATAAATAAATAAACAATTATAACTGTCAATTGAAAAGACATGGACAATAAGTTTTTAGCCTAAAGACCTAATATAGAATTAATTAAGAGTTTCAGAACAAGATGAAATACAATGAGAAAGACAATATTTACAACACTCCCAAAGATAAATGTCTTGAGGATTTTCCCATATCGTTGAAAGATCAATAACTGAGTCCAAGAATCCCAACTAAATCCAAGGATAAATAAAAAGAAATCCTCCAACATACCATAATGAGACGGCTGTGTACAAAGAAAAGACCCTTTTACCAGCAAGCGCAGCTAAATTAAAAAAAGGAATGACAAATTGCAATTTGACTGCCAACATCCCACTGCAACCATGGAAACCAGTAAGACAAAAGAATGACACCTTCAATGAATGGGGACAAAAATAGCTGTCACCTCCGAATTCTGCAGCCTGTGTAATTACCTTTGAAGAACGAGGAAGAAAAAGATCTTCAGAAAACAAAAACAGATGGTGGGCCTCAGATACAAGGAGGAACAATGTGGGCTGAGGACGAAACGAAATTGTTGACTGCGCACGACAATTTTAATGCCGAGCTGGTAGGTGGGTGGCAAAGAGGACAGAACGCAACAACTAGAAAATATTATAAATAGTGCGGGTTGTCATCAAAGTCAGAGCTCTTTGCTTTTGTTTCAGAGCAGGGGACAAAAATACTGATTAATTTTAACTTGTATCAACCGATTAAGTGTATGCATGTGAAATTAAGATAGCCAGAGAATCCACTGGAAGGACAGAGCATAACTTCTAAACTAATAAGAGAAAGCAAGAAGGGCCCTGACTGGTTTGGCTCAATGAATAGAGTGTCGGCCTGCAGACTCAAGAGTCCCAGGTTTGATTCCAGCCAAGGGCATGTACCTTGGTTGTGGGCACATCCCCAGTAGGGGGTGTGCAGGAGGTAGCTGACTGATGTTTCTAACTCTCTATCCCTCTCCCTTTCTCTCTGTAAAAAATAAAATATATTGAAAAAAGAAAAAAAGAAAGCAAGAAGGATGAGAAATACAAAAAAGAAAACTTGTTCATTCTAAAACATGGCAAAACGGGGCCATTAACATAGAAGGGGCAAATTACGGTACATTCCTGTAACAGAATACAATACTACAATTTTAAACGTTAATGAGCCCCAGCTGGGTGAGGCTTGGTTGGTTGGAGCGTGGTCCAGTACACCAAAAGGTTGTGGGTTCGATTCACAGTCAGATACATAACTAAGTTGTAGGTTCAATTCCTGGGTGAGGTAGGGTGCATATGGAAGGCAACTGATTGATGTCTCTCTTTCTCTCTCTCTCTCTCTCTCTCTCCCTCTCCCTCTCTCTAAAATATATCCTTGGGTGAGGATTTAAAAAAAATTTGAAAAGAATATTTAAAAGTTAATGAGCAACTAGTACTTGGCAACCCGGAAAACACTCCATGATGAATGAAAGTAGCAAGTCAGAGACGAAAATACGTGGTTCTCTGTTCTGCGACGTTCAAAATGAGTCAAGGCTAGACCATGGCCAGAAAACACTGAACTCCACACAATACACAGCCAGGCCAGTGGGTACCTCTGGGAAAGCAGGCAGGACTCACAAGGGAACTTGGAGACATGGTAGAGCTCTAGCTCCTCCACGGTGTGCTGGGCATACGGCGACCTGATTTTATTATTTTATTTTCTATTTTATTATTTTATTTATATAGTATACACAGGAGAAATGAGGAATCTGTGTTCTTGGGGCGTGGCACCAGTCTGGAGAAGGCGCCTCCCTCCTCCTTGGCTATGCAGCCAGCAACTCCAGGGCTGTGGCTCAACCTTTGCAAGTATCTTGGGAGATAGGAAACTGAGTGCCAACTCCCATCATCGGGCTCCCTTTCTGCAGGCGAGTAGCTAGGCAGCCGGGAGTTAACCAGCGACCTAGTTAACGGAGCTTTGGTCTTGCCCTCAATCAAGCCACTCACAGAAAGGAGGTTTAAAAACCCCACATTCGCCTCCCAAGGCACTGAACACACGCTGGGGATCTGAGATGGGAACGAAGAGGAACACCGCTCAAGATTCTTGTCACCATCAAAGGAGCCACAGACACGACTTCTGAAGGAGGAGCTAGTAGAATATTCGATAGAGCTATTATAGATCTCCCCCCAAATATGGCCAACTCTAAGGGAATTTTGGGGCCTGTGAAACCAGAAGAAGGTCAGAGCCTCAAAGCGCACAGACTTTTCCGACGTAAACCTGGAAAGCTGAAGGCAGATGAGCACCCCACTATTTTCTCCTCCTGGCACCCCGGCCGGCCGGCTTGGTGTCTCTGAAGAATCTTCGTCAAGATGCTCCCTTCAGGCCTGCTCGTGGTTTAGGGTTTCAGATCGAGTTTTTCTTTTCAAAAAGTGACCTTTGAGGCCTGTCAATCCTTGATTAATATAGGTTTCCTTAAAAAACCTCAATGTAAAGATTTCTGTCCTGCCTCAAGTCCTTGCTGGAAGCAAGACAGGTTATAAATCAACCATCCAGATATCTTTCGCCTCTGAATTATTTTCCCTCTGGAAAGTACCACCTCCTCTAATTAGATTTGGGAGAGATGGAGGCAAGCGAAGGCAAGATGAGAAGCAAGATCAGAACTCGGTATGTTTTCCAACACAGACCATTAAGCTCAAAACCGCTGGAAAACTGACCCCGTGCCCTGGCTCTGTGGACCTTCTTTGGGTCAAGTCCACACAGGAACGTAAATCCGAGGAAATCCTTCCACTGTCCCTGCAAAGCGGGCATCATTGGTAAGTGTGGTAGGATCCGTCTGCTGATCTTCCACCGTCTAAGTGAACGAATCATGTTCAAAGTTAAAATAAACCCGTCTTTGCCATTCTCAATGCAGCCTTTAAACTTTCTTTAGTTGTAATTCTAGTCCTAACCCTAACCCCAGTACATATAACAGAGGCGAAATTCTACTCATGCTCATTGGTGGATGCATAAAACCTTCCCAGAGCTAAGAAATGGCCATTCATTCTAAATGCAGGCCTGTCCCAATGGGACTAATCTACAAAGTTGGGACTTACTGAGAGAAGAAGGGAAGAATAATTCTACATTCACCCAAGAAATAAACTAATATTTACCCCCAGGACATGTGTTTTAGCTCATTTTATCGTCAGCTAACCTGTGAAGTCATCATCACCCTCCTCATTATGACAGATGGGAAGTTCAGGAAACAGGACGTCCGCTGTGCAAAGCCACACAGAAACCAAATGCACGTCTAGACTGGAAAAGGGCCAGTCCTTAGATGGTCACAGAAGCATGACACGTCACAGGAGGTCTTTCACTTTCGACACAGTGATTCTAGGAGAATCTGATGAAAGTGAGGGTCGTAAGTGCTACATGGGGGTCCCCCCAACTCCGCTCTGTTCTCCTGCAGGACGCCGTAATGCACACTAGAGGCTGGAAGTCAGACTGTGGCTCAGGTGCCACCCATGATGTAGAGTTGGCCGACACACCCATCCAAGCCTTAGAAGGCATAAGACAACATCATGGGGCTAGAGATATGCATAAGCTGCCCCCACCCCCAGGCTCAGCCAAAGAGTCTGTGTGTGTGTGTGTGTGTGTGTGTGTGTGTGTGTGTGTGTGAGAGAGAGAGAGAGAGAGCTAGAGAGAGAGAGCTAGAGACAGAGAGAGAGGAAATAGCTAGAGAAAGAGAGAAGGGGGGGGGGGGGAAAGAGCTATAATTGAAATCCCACTGTCCCATCCCTAGCTTCACAGTGTTGAGAGACAAGGCCAGGGCAGCGGTTGGGAGCCATGTGTCACACCATGGAGGCAACGAGATCCAGGACCCAGCAGTGGTGAGAATAAATCTTGGGTCCTTGCTTTCTTGCCTCTGACAGGCCAGTTCCATGGTGTGATTCTGGGAGATGCTGCAAGAAGCTCACTCTAGCCGAAACCGGTTTGGCTCAGTGGATAGAGCATGGGCCTGTGGACTGAAAGGTCGCAGGTTTGCGTCCAGTCAAGGACATGTACCTTGGTTGCTGGCACATCCCCAGTAGGGGGTGTGCAGGAGGCAGCTGATCAAATGTTTCTCTCTCATCGATGTTTCTGGCTCTCTATCCTCCCTTCCTCTCTGTGGAAAATCAATAAAATATATTTAAAAAAAAAAAGAAGAAGAAGAAGCTCACCCTAGAGCCTGCTCCTCCTGCCCTACCAACCTTTTGGGGAGCCATCCTGTGATGTACAGTAAGTCTCTTGCTGATTGAACTAGCTGAAGTGTACGCTGCATTTACAACTGAACCTTGACTAAGACATTAGGTATCCTGCTTTCCCACAGAAGGGAGATTCTACTGGGCTGGTTACCGTGAATCTCGTGCGTGGGCATGGAAGAGGGAGAAGCAGTCAGGTAGGATTTGTTTCACCTTGCACTCCACAAGGGTGTGGTTGACCCATTCATAAAAAATTTAGAAACTGTGTCCTCAAATCACATCTCAACTAGAAATGGAAATGAAAGGGATCCCCTCAAACCTGAGTTGGCATACTATCAAGTGAAATAATAAATTAAAATTCATTTAGTTTCAAATGAAAATTTATGGTAACACACTCATCTAAGGAAAAGTACTGCCACCTTCCTGGGAATAGCTGTGGTCAAAATCTTAGCAAAAAGGAGGAAGAAGAAGAGGAGGAGGAGGAGGAGGAAGAGGGGAGAGGAGACATCATCAAATGGATTTTTAAAGATACTGATAAGTGACTGACAAAACAGCTAATCATCTATTTCAAGGATGTTCATTTCCTCATTCTCCTAATTCTCACTCCAAAACACCCACAAATAATTTAAAAATGTACAGAATCTGGCCCAGCTGGTGTGGTTCAGTGGTTGAGCGTTCGACCTATGAACCAGGCGGTCACGGTTCAATTCCCAGTCAGGGCACATGCCTGGGTTGGAGGCTCGATCCCCGTGTGGGGAGTGCAGGAGGCAGCCAATCAATAATTCTCTCTCATCATTGATGTTTCTCTTTCTCTCTCCCTCTTCCTTCCTCTCTAAAATCAACAAAAAGATATATATTTAAAATATATAGAGAGATAGATAGACAGACAGACAGACCATGGAAAGAGCAGCAACAGCAGCAAGACAGCAGCCTAGAGCAGTGAGGGCTTCCTGGGAGGTATGCAAGAACAAACTAATGATTAAGTAAGCAACGAGATTTCCAGTCTGCAGGAAAACAACAGGCCTACCAAAAAGGTGCATTTCCAAGCAGATGCTAAGAAAACGCCACGGATCAGAGATGATAACAGAAGTGAGAGAAGGAATGGACCAAGGGGCACCTGCTAAGGAACAAATGTAAAGGCTCATTCTCTCCCCATTCCTCCAGCAGTTACTTTGGAATAGCCCCCAACTATTCAAGACTGCCAGGCGTTTCAACGAGCTGTGTGCACACCTCAGGAAAGACCATGCAGCTACACTACCCCCAATGTCTCCCCGCAAAAGATAAACCACACATTACTATTTCCTGTCCTCAGAAAAACACACATACTAGATGCGCCCGATTCAGTGGTTAAGCGTCAACCTATGAACCAGAAGGTCACAGTTCAATTCCTGGTCAGGGATCGGGCCCAGGTTGCAGACTCAATCCCCATGGGGCACGCAGGGGGCAGCCGATCAATGATTCTCTCTCACCATTGATGTTTCTGTCTCCCTCTCCTGCTCCTTTTCTCTCTGAAATAAGAAAAATATTTTTAAAATATAAGGTGAAATCCTAACAACAAATATGAGCACCACCCCTCACCATCTCTGGCCCCTGACCCTGACCCACCCAACCCCAGCATGAAGCCTGACCCTCACACTGACCCCAAGGGTGGCCCAGGCACAACCTGGCCTCTCTTCCCGGGGCAGGGCCAGATCCTTCTGCTCTCTTATAGGGGCAGGTGTCTTCCTGCTCCTCCTCGTCTCCCCCAAACCCAAGAACTGACCTCTCCCTTGAGATCCAGGTGCGGCTTCCAGAGTGAGGCCAGAAAGGTACACCTTCTGCTCACAGGTGCCTCCACACCTCCCACAGCCAGCAAACACCTGTGAAGATGCCCCCAGGAGGGTGGGCACAAATGTCTGGGCACTCCCCCCCTCCCAGAGTCCTGGGAAAACAGCGATCCAGATTGGGGGGGGGGGTTTCAGTGAACACAGGTGTGGCCATGTGAGGGAGTGATCATGTGAACAAGGGGGTAGGACCATGTGAACAAGGGGGTGGGGCTACATGAACTCAGGAGAGCAGGCACAGGAACAGGCGGGAGTGGCCACGTGATCAAGGGTGTGAGGCCAAAAATAAATAAATAAAATGTAATAGTTTATTAGAAAAATATATTTTAACTAAGTAGAGATTATCCCAAGAGTACATGCATAATTCAACATTATATTTCCTGATATAAGTCACATTGTTAGCAAAGTGAGGGGGACAAAAAGCCGTATGATCATTTCAATGAATACCAGCCCTCCCTCACCAAATCCTATCTCCTAAATGCAACACATATTACTGACTAAATTTCCCTCCCTTAACTCAATAAAGAACATCTATCAGAACCTACAGGTAAACCTGTTCTGTCATTAAAACATCCCAATTATAAAGTTATGAGCCAGCCAAATATACCCATATAACTCCAATAATTCAATATTATACTGAAAGTCTTAATCTATAAAATAATGAAGAAAGTATAAATATAAAATGAAAATCCTTACTCACAGATATTACTATAATTTACTTATAAAACTATTGGAATAACTCAAAAAGATGGTTGCACTTAAGAGAACTAACAGCTCTCTTATAAACCAAAAATAGTAAGAAATTGATGAAGCCCATTCATTTTTGATAAATCTCATTTACCAAAAACTGAGAATACTTAAACCTAGTAAGAAATACATAAGACTCATCTGGAAAAACTCATTAGGACTTCAAAAGGATGTAATGACCTACATAGAAAGGTAAAATATTATATTCCTAGATGATAAGATTCCATATCATAAGATCTCTCCTCAAATTAATTTATAAACTTAATGTAATCTCAAAGTTGCAATAAAGTTTAAAGAGCCATGATTCTGAAAATCACCTGTGTTAATATAGGTATCCAAGAATAGCAAAGCAACAAAAAAAGTCTTGACTTACCCTATTGAATATTAAAATACATGATAAAGCTATAGTATTTAAAAGGCTTTGGAACTGAGTCAGGAATAGAATGGAATAGGGTCAAGACATAGCTGCACATATAAGCAAATATGACATGATTAATGGTGAGACTTCTATGTATTCATCTGGGGGAAAAGTGAAATTATATTACCTTATTACATAAAAAATGTTTATGATGACAAATAGTCTTTACTCTAAAAAAAAATAACCACTTGCTCTACCTGGTTTGGCTCAGTGAATAGAGCGCTGGCCTGCAGACTGAAGGGTCCCGGTTCGATTCCGGTCGAAGATGCATGCCCAGGTTTCGGGAAGCTGCTGATCAATGATTCTCTCTCATTATTGGTGTTTCTAGCGCACTCTCCCTTTCCCTTCCTCTTTGAAATCAACAAAAACATATATATTTTTTAAATTCTCCTTTATTTTCTTCAAATATTTGTATAATCCTGGGGGGTAAAGAAGCCATGTTTAAGGAAAGCAAACCCCAAAAGGCTAATATGCAAATTAGAATTTTATTTTAATGAAAAAAAAGGCATGAATGATGCTAGTAACAAGTGACAGATGAGAAAATTAATACCCATAACATATATATCAACAACAAATGTGAAAATATATCAAGATATTGTTAAATTTGAAAGTTGTATAATATGTACAATATGCTCATTTATGAATATGTGTGTGTCTTATTCTACGCATATGTTTGCACAGGTGCAGAAAAAAGTCTGGGAGAAATGTGAGTGGTAAGTACATCAGGGCAGGTGGGTGGGTAGATAGGGAATGGAGTAAAGGGTATAGATTAGCAGAGACTTTCAGTTCTCACTGTATTTGAAATTTATTTTTACAATGAACACATTAATGCATAAATATATTCTCATTAGAAAAAAATTTAAGCCATATAAAAATATAAGAAGTTAAAACAGGAACATCCCTCTTCAAATACATTCCCCAAACCAACCCTATTTCCCTCCTGGCAGGTAATTTTCATTAAAGTTTTCTCTTCCTTAATATCTTTAAAATTTTTCAAATGAGTAGATGAAAAAAAAAATAGGCAGTTCTCCCAAAAGAAATAAATGGCTAATACACGTATTTAAAATATTCAACTTTTATAATCACTGAACTGCAAATAAAAACAATTTGCTCTTTTCCACATGTCCAGGGCTCCCCTAAATATTACTGATGTCTTTTTTACTAGTGAGGTGCCTATGTCAACCTGGTTTTTAGCATTTTGAATATTCTCCCACTGCAATAAGATTGGCACATATTTAAAGAAAGTTGGACTATTTGCAGAAACAAACCCAGTTACATACTGAAACACCACTAGAGGGAACACAAATTAGTATAACTTTCTGTGTAACTTGGCAGTAATATAAAAAGCCTTCAAACCACATATGCCAATCCGCCCCCACCATACACACACACAAATAACCATGTAAGAACTAAAAAATGAGGTCAGCAAAGTTATAGCAATAAACAATCCAAAAATGAAATTAAGAAAATAATGCAATAGAATAAACTATTTAGGAATAAAATTAACAAAAAACTGTAAGGCGCATGCTGAAAACTGCAAAACATTGTTGAAAGAAATTAGAGAACACCTAAATAAATGGAAAGACTGTGTTTGAAATTTATTTTTGCAATGAACACATTGATGCATAAATATATTCTCATTAGAAAAAAAATTTAACTATATAAAAATATAAAGAGTTAAAACAGGAACATTCCTCCTTCAAACACATTCCCAAAGCCAATCCTATTCCCTCCTGATTATAAACTGAGAAACTTAATTTTGTTAAGATGGTAATCCCCAAATTGACCTACAGATTCAATACAATCCATATTAAAACCCTAGCTGCCTTATTTGGCAAAAATTGACAGACTGATAGTAAAGTTCAAATGGAAGTGGAAAGGAGTCCAAATAGTCAAAGTAATTTTTTTTCAATGAACAAATTTGGCAAACTCACACTTCTGATTTCAAAACTTTCTATAAAGCTACACTAATCAATATAGTGAAGACATATAGACCAATGGAGTAGAACTCAGAATCCAGAAGTCAAATCTTACATTTCAGGTTATTTGAATTTTGACAAGGGCGCAAAGACAATTCATTAAGACAAAAGTTGTCTTTTCAATAAATAGTGTTGGGACAATTAGATATGCATATGGGAAAGAAGGGATTTAGACACTTACACTATATACAAAAGTTAACTCAAAAGAAATCATAACTTTAAGTCTTTATGACCTTGGGTTAGGCAAAAGCTTTATATATATACACACACACACACACACACACACACACACACACACACACATATATATATGAACAAGCAACAATAGGAAAAAACAGAAATTGGATTTTTTTCAAAGAGCCTTTGCTCCTCAAGGGACATGGAATAGAATAAAAATTTTGGCATATCATTTACCTGAAAAGGGAATTGTATCCAGACTATATCAAGAATTCTTTTTAATATATATATATACATACATATATAAAATTGATTTTTTTTTTACAGAGAAGAAGGGCAAGGGACAGAGAGTGAGAAACATCAATGGGAGAGAAACATCGATCAGCTACCTCCTGCACACTCCCCAACCAAGGTACGTGCCCTTGACCAGAATCAAACCTTGAGTCCTCAGGCTGACGCTCCAGCCACTGAGCCAAACCAGTTAGGGCATGAAGAATTCTTACCACTCAACGACAAAAGAAATAAATGTAATTTTTTAAACGGCAAAGGATTTGAATAGGCATTTCTCCAAAGAAGATATGCAAATGACCAAAAGCACACGCAGAGTTGCTGACCATCATCAGTCAGTTATAAAGCACAATGAGAAACCACTTCACACCCTGTAGGATGGCCAGGATCAAAGAGACAGAAAAGGACAAATCTCAGCCAGGGCGTGGGAAAATGGGAGCCCTCGCAGGGCTGGTGGGGTTGCACTGCTGGGGGGCGCCTTTGGAAACAGTCTAGCAGTGCCTCCAAAATACTAACACAAAGACTTGCCTGCCGCTCCATTCCCAGGTAAATGCCCAGGGGAACTGAAAACATACGTCCACACCAAGAATTTGTCCCTGAAGTCTCACAGCAGCATTGTTTTATTTTTTATTAATAATCACCAGAGGATATTTGTTTCCATTGATTTTTTTTTTTAGAGAGAGTGAAAGGCTGGGAGGGAGGAGGGGGGGAGAGAGAGAGAGAGAGAAAGAAACATCAATGTGAGAGGCACATCCCTTGGTATTGGGAATTGTATCCAGACTATATCAAGAATTTTTTGATCCCACACATGCTCTAACCACAGGGGTCGATACTCTAACTACTGAGCATACTGGCCAGGACAGCAGCATCATTCCTAACAGTGATAATGTGGAAACAACCCAAATGTCCAACAACTGATTCATGGATAAACAAAAGGTTATGTTTATCACACAATGGAGTATTTGTTAATAGAATGAATGAAATACTAATACATACTACAGCATGGATGACCCTTGAAACCATTATGCTAAATGAAAGAAGCCAGACAGAAAGGGCCACATACATGAGGTAGAATTCCATTTATGTGAAACTAGAGGCCCAGTGCACGAAATTTGTGAACGGTTGGGATCCCTAGGCCTGGCCAGAGATCAGAGCTGATCTGTGGGGCGACCGGCAGAGTAATTGGGGACCTCCCGTTTGCACCCGCGTTGGCCAGCCTGGTGCTGCCCACTCACTGACCCCACTCTCTGCCACTGCCGCTGATTGCCTCCTTCTGCGGGGCAACCGGTGGGATGATGGAGGGGCCCTCTCCCCCCCTGGCACCCGTCTTGGCCCTTCCTAGGTCCTGCGGGCTGGGGGCAGCTCCTGGGTGGAGTGTCTGCCCCTGGTGGTCAGTGCACATCACTGCGACCAGTCGTTCAGCCGTTTAGTTGATTTGCATATTAGGCTTTTATTATATGGGATGTCCAGAATAGACAGATGCATAGAGACAGAAAGTAGATTAGTAGTTACCAAAGGGCTGAGGGTTGGGAAGAATGGGGAGGGACTACTAAGAGATATAGTGTTTCTTTTTGCGATGACAAAAATGTTTTAAGTTTAGTGGTGCCAGTTGTATAACTCTGTGAATATTCTAAAAAATGCCTAGATTGTAGACTTTTAAAAAGATCAACTTTATTACATGAATGATATCTCAACAAAGCTGCTTTTTAAAAATGCATATGCCAAAGCTCATAAAACTTTATACTGAAAAGAGTGAATTTTACAAGTGCACATATACCCGTTATTCGATTCTAAGTACTCATCTTTAGAAACACACACACACACACACACACACACATTAAAGAACACCATGGCCCAGCTGGCATGACTCCGTGGTTAAGAACTGACCTATGAACCAGGAGGTCACAGTTTGACTCCTGGTCAGAGCACATGCCTGGATTGTGGGCTCGATCCCAAGTGTGGGGCATGCAGGAGGGAGCAAATCAATGATTCCCTTTCATCATTGATATCTCTCTCTCTCTCTCTCTTTCTTCCCCCCGACTTCCTCTCTGAAATCAATAAAAAAAAAACACCCAGAAAGATTTTGTTTAAAGGATGTTTATTAAAACATTGTTAAAGGAAAGAAACACAAAGGAAACAGTAGGGGCCTGGCTAGTTATGGAATACTATGTGGCTAGCAAGTATATTATAAGGAATTAATCATTGATGAGGAAAGGCAATTTATCAGGTCTCAACATGAAACTGGGCACGTTCAGATAGGGTCATCTGAAGTTAGTTAATAAAGGCGTTCCTTAGAAAGCAGGGTGCTAGCTAACAAGTGATAGTGCAGTACCCGAGCACCTGGGAATGTACAGTTACCAGAGGCCGCAACTAACTCAGCTTCTGGCAAATCACTTTCAGGCTCAGGAACTGCAGGTCGTTACGAGATCACGCCTTCCACGGAGGGACACAGCCAGCCTTCCACGTAGGGACACAGCCGGCCTGCAGACACCCAGCAGGGAGACTCTGGGGAATGAATACCCAGGACCCGCTCTCCCCTCCCATTACGGTCTCCTTCAGATGGGACATCCGAGGTGCCTGTGGGGTGGAGAGCAAGGTGGCGAGTGGACAGAGGGACAAAGGGAAGGCATCTATCACGGATGGCCACAGCAGTGAACTAAAAGTCGCTTATAAGCGACTGCATTTTAAAAATTACAGATACAGCCGAGACCGGTGTGGCTCAGTGGATAGAGCGTCGGCCTGCGGACTGAAAGGTCCCAGGTTCGATTCCAGTCAAGGGCATGTATCCTGGTTGCAGGCACACCCCCAGTAGGGGGCGTGCAGGAGGCGGCTGATCGATGTCTCATTGATGTTTCTAACTATCCGTCTCTCTTCCTCTCTGTAAAAGATCAATAAAATATATTTTTAAAAAATGCCGAGTAAGAGTAGGAAAATAAAGCATTTCCTGTTTAAAAAAAATAAAAAATAAAAAAAATACAGATACAGCCTGACTGGCTGGCTCAGTGGTTGAGCGTTGACCTATGAACCAGGAGGTCACGGTTTGATTCCTGGTCAGGGCACATGCTCGGGTTGAGGGCTCCATTCCCAGTGTGGGGCGTGCAAGAGGCATCTGATCCACGATTCTTTCTCATCATTGGTGGTTCTCTCTTACCCTCTCCTTTCCTCTCTGAAATCAATAAAATTTTATTTTTTATTTTTTTAAAATATATTTTATTAATTTTTTACAGAGAGGAAGGGAGAGAGACAGAAAGTCAGAAACATCGATGAGAGAGAGAGACATCGATCAGCCGCCTCCTGAACACCCCACAGTGGAGATGTGCCCGCAAGCAGGGTACATGCCCCCGACCGGAATCGAACCTGGGACCTTTCAGTTCGCAGGCTGACGCTCTATCCACTGAGCCAATCCGGTCTCGGCAAAATTTATTTTTTTTTAAATTACACATAAATTACATATAACCACTTACAAAATTCTGGAATGGTGTGCTCCAAGAGGTAAACAGTGGTTCACTCAAGAGTTCTTTAACTTATGGGGCTGTTGTCAGCTGGTGAAGCAATTCTTCATGGTAGCATACCTGGCCCCCAAGGCATTAAACTCCTAACAATAAACATTAAATAAACAAAACAAACAAAACCACCCACTCCCAGACAAAGGGTGGCACCCCGCCCAGGAGGAACCACTAGGAAGGCTAGAGTTACGTCTTTTTTCTTACCTGCATTTTTCTAATTTTTCTGCCAAGACCAGGTATTGTCTTTGTGAAACGGAAACTAGGTCCCTCCCCCCCTTTTTAAAGGCACTCAACAGGACAGAGTACTTCAGATTCCAGCTGTCAGAAAGCCCTCTTCTGTCTTCCCCAACCAAGTTTGCTCAGGACAATAATGAGAGGTGACCTTCCACTAGTACACAGATGCTACACTCCATTTTAAAGTCATCCATAACCAGAAGGGTGCGACCAACTCAGCTGCTGACAAATCACTTTGAGTCTCAGGTACTTGACTGCAAAGCGAGATCACGGCATCCTACAAATCCCACGGGTCAAGGACTGGATTGCTCTTAGTTTGTTATAAAAATTTAAAGAGGGAACAAGTACCATTTGGTTTCCACACGATGTTATACTGGCACAGCCCAGAGTGCCCTAGTCAGGTAGCCGCTACCACTCACCCGTGAGAAAGCCAGGGCCAGCGATTTTGACAACCAATTCGAGGAAACATTGTGTTTTGTTCTCTATTATTTCATTTCCCCTGGGATGGGTTGGGGGGAAGTCAGGTTCTTAGTAGTTCTTTGTCTCAGTATTTTGTTTGTTTTTTTTCAAGGCAGAAACGTTAACATTCTTCTGGGTTTATCTTAATCTCCGGGCTGGCACAGCAATAGTTTGAAACCTGCCCCCCATTGGACAAACGTAAAAAGAGGGACAAACAAGGAAGAGTTCTACAGCACTGGCCACCCCAGCGATCCCCAGAAACATGCCAGTTTTACAATGAAACACTGAGGAGGCCAAAACAGTACTTCCTTATGACAGGAAACTGTAACAGTGCGAGAGCTCTCAGACCCTGAAAAATGCTCCTGGTATATGGTAAGTGAACAACACAGCAGGCCTTTAATCCATAAAAAAAAAATTATTAAAAAATACATATATAGGAAAAAAAGTATAAAGGGCGTTTCAGAAAAAAAAACACACGGGAAAAATGCAAAGATAAAAATTAAAATTTTAAGGGAAGGCTGGGGAAGATGGGGGCAGATGTGGAGAGGGCAAGAGATCAACCCAAAAACGTGTGTGTGTGTGTGTGTGTGTGTGTGTGTGTGTGTGTGTGTGGACACAGACAATGGGGCCAAGGGGGGGGATGAAAGACGCCTGCAGGGGGCAGGGGCAGGTTAGGAGAGGACAAGGTGGGGGAATGGGTCCATATATAATACTTTCAACAATAAAGAATTAAAAATAGCTGAGACCGGTTTGGCTCAGTGGATAGAGCGTCAGTCTTCGGACTGAAGGGTCCCAGGTTTGATTCCGGTCAAGGGCATATACTTTGGTTGTGGGCACATCTCCAGTAGGGGGCGTGCAGGAAGCAGCTGATCGATGTCTCTCTCTCATGGATGTTTCTGACTTTCTATCCCTCTCCCTTCCTCTCTGTAAAAAAATCAATAAAATATATTTTTAAAAAAAGAATTAAAAATAAAATAGAGCTGCTATATAACCCAGCCAAAAAGGAAAAAAAAATTAAATGTTAAAGTTCTCTTTAAAGATATGTAAGTTGTTCTAATTGAGAGAACACACCAGCTCCCCACTATAATGGAAGAAAACGAACTCACATGAAGGCCCACCGCTATGATAGTACAGAAGAAAGAAGATCCGACAGCAGTGGGTCTCAGCCTTCCAAATGCAGCGACCCTTGAATACAGTTCCTCATGTCATGGTGACCCCCAAACCTAAAGTTATTTTCATTGCTACTTCGTAACTGTCATTTTGCTATTGTTAATAAGGTAACCCTGCTAGTGGTTCTCGACCCACAGGTTGAGAACCGCTGCTGTAGAGCCTAAGACCATCGGAAAACACAGATATTTATTTACATTACGATTCATAACAGTAGCAAAATGACAGTTATGAAGTAGCAATGAAAGTAACTTGATGGTTGGGGGTCACCACAACATGAGGAACTGTATTCAAGGATTGCGGCACTAGGAAGGTTGAGAACCACTGTAGTAGAGGCTGTGTGCCCCCTCCAAAAAGGGAGGCAAAACAGGGAGCACACTGCTCCTGGGAAGCAGGGGACCCAGCCCAGGGTGGTGCAGGGGACCCCAAACATCAGCTGTGCCCGCGTGAGCTGGGAGCAGCTCAGAGGCTCCCTCCATTGTGAGGGTGACCCTGGGTGACTCTCAGTTCCGTCTCAGAATGTGTCTCGGTTTTTCTGAGAGGAGATTTAGCCAACGAAGGCACCATTGGTGACTCACGATCCAGAGGACTAAAAGGATGGGAAGGAAGAATGACTAACTCCAGGGAAAACAAGAAATCGGGCAGGCAGGGAAAATTGCTCATAGACTGCTCAGTGGCTCACTGTCCGAAGGTCAACACTTGTTATTGATCTAACCCAAAATACAGTGGGCGAGCGGAGGGCATATGTATAACGGGGTGGTAAAGAGGTGCCTGTGTAAGGCCCGAGAAATCACTGGGTCTGGCCCCGTCAAGGCATGAGTGGTGAGTTAATGAAGCGTCTGACCTCATAGAGCAGGCTAATTTTTAAGCTGGTACTTTTGTGTGGCCCTCGAATGATGTTATAAATACCCAAAGAGCCCTTGGCAGAAAAAAGGTTCCCCACCGCCGAGGTAGAGCTCTACGCGATTTGAATGTGCGTACCTCTAGGTATGGATGGAGACGAGTGGGAAAACATGTCTGTCTATAGGACTATTTGATTCTATCAATGCGTACATACAAAGTTCTGGCAAGAATTCAAACTCAACTGTAACAGTCCTAAGAGTCATTTTTCTTACATGGTTTTCGACTTTTTCAAAAAAATGTACTGAAAGCTGAAAGGATACATGCCAATCTATCAGCGGTGATGACTTCTAGGGATGGGAGAGCGGGCCATTTACATGTTTTCCTTCGCTTTTCTGCTTGCTGAGAAAGTGTGGAACGTGGAGCTTGCTGATCATTCATCAGAAAACCAGAAGCATTTCACTCGACGCCGCCGGGTGGAGATCCACCGCAGGGCAGAAGCCCCATCCCTGTCACCTCGGCTTCTGTTTGCTCTGAAAGAGCAGGCGAGCCTGCCAACTCCTTCATTCACACAGCAAATATTTGCTGAATTCCTACAAGCCAGGCCCTCCTACAAGGAGGTTCCAAACCCTTTAGCTTTTTAGTGGGTCTTCTGAAGCCCTTCCTCACCAGCTGGGGGCAGGGGATTCAGTACACCCAGGGGGGTCCCCGAGACAATGGAAGAACAAGTAAGCTATTTGAAGAACACAACTTGTCCTGGAAGCTTCTTGGTCTTCAGTCACCGGTGCCCCATCCTGGCTCCCATTCCCCACCCCCACGCAGGCTAGATTTTCATTCCACGAGTGCTCACTGCAAAGTATGGGGTCCGGGGCAGAAGGCGCAATGGTTAGACAGCTGGATGGGATGCCCGTTCCCAATAAAGAGCAGGCCCCTGGCTAGACAAGGCCCGGGTTTGGGAATTCCAGCTCCTCCACCTGGGGGAGGGGGGGGGTTAGAGGGGTTGGGGGAGGGGCGTGTGACTGACTTCCCCTCTCTGTGCCTCAGTTTCTTCACCTGTAAAAGGGGACCATAACTGAAGCCACCTTCCCAGGGCAGGGTTGGTGGTGTGGGTTACATGAGGGCGGAAGGCCCTTCAAGAGCTTGAGGAGAGACCCTGGTCCACGGCGGCAGAGACTCACGCAAAAGCAAGACAGAGGCTACACCCGTCCTCCTTTTTGAGCCTCGAAGGACCGACCGGCTGGGACTGCCCAGGACATCACTTCACCCCTCGGCCTCCGGGTGCTCCTGGGCAGGGGCGGAGGCACACGCCCGGCCTCCTCCCCCCCCCTCCGAAAGTTCTCGGCCCAAACCTGGAGGTGCCACCGCGCCCGGCGGGGGAGACCCTCCTGCCCTCCGAGGTGGAGGCCCTCCGACCGTCTTCAGTGAACACCTCCTGGCTCACCTCCACCTCCTCACCGGGGAGATCATTGGGGAAAGGGGTGAACCCTCTCTCTCCTTCCCCCTCGCCCCCCCACCCCCCGGCCTTTGGAGAGCTGTGCTTTGGGGGAGGAGGCCACCCACGTGGAGAGCCAGCCGGGAAGGGCGGCACCAGGTGTCTGTGTGGCTCTCCTTCGCCTCACCTCCCGGCTCCCCAGCCAGGCAGCTCCCAGGAGGAGCCTCCACCTCCCGCAGCGCCCCGCAAAGCTGGGTTTCTCCCCCCCAACCCCCAACGGACACCCTGAGGACCCCAAGCCTCGGCCCCCGACGGCCGGCCCGGCTCCGGGAGGCGGCTCTGAGTGTTTTACACTTTGGGGCAGAAGGCGAGGCCGCGCCGAGAGGCGGCCCGCGGACCGGCGCTGGCTCCCGGCCGAGGCGCGCGCGCCGGTGCCTCTGCGCCCTCCCCCGCCCCCTGGCACCCCGGGACCCCCACCCTCACCCCCCGGGCCCCGCACTCACGATCTCCGCCACGATGAGCAGCCCCGGCGCGGTGCGGAGGAACTCCCGGTCGTACGCGAAGCTGCTGCTGCTGGTGGAGAAGTTCTCGGCGAAGGAGCTGGCGGTGGTGGTGACCGTGTGCGGGCGGGGGCGCGCCGGCTCCGCCATCCTCGCGCCTCGGCCGGGCGGGCCCTTCCGCGGGGACCCCCAGCGCGTCGGGGCGCAGGACGCGCGGCCCGGAGCGGCGGCGGCGGGGGGGAGGGGTGCGCGGGGGGAGGGGTGCGGAGTGGGGGGCGCCCACCCGGGGGGCCGGTCCCGCGGCGGCGCGTGTCCCGCGAGCGCGCGGCGCCCCCGCTCCTCGGCGTGCGGGCTGCGGGCGGCGGGCGGCGCGGCAGGAGCCGGAGGAGCCGGAGGACGGGACGCAGCCGGGGAGGCCGCGGGCGGCCGGGCGGGCGGCGGGGCCGGGAGGAGGGGAGGGGGCGTGGAGAGGGCGGGCGCCGGGCCGCGGGGAGGGGCCGCCGCCTCGTCACCTGCCGCCGCGGACGGTGCGGCTCCGAGGGCGCGGGGAGGGGGCAGGGGGGCGGAGGACGGGGCGCGGGGTCCCGGCCTCCCGCTGCCCGCACCCCCCGCCCCCCTGCCCGGCGCAGGCTCCGCCCCCGCGGACCCGTCTCCGGCCACCTGACGGCGGCGGCCGGGCTGCGGGGACCGCGGGGACGGGGAGGAGGGGGTACCAGGGGGGAGGCGGACGCGCACGCAGAGCGAGCGGCGGGGGCGCCGGCCCGGCCGGACCTTAGACCCGGGTCGATGCGGCCGCAGGACGGCCCGGCGGCGGGCGCTCCCCCTCCCGCCCCCGCCTCCGCCTCCCTCCGCCGGCGGGACTTCCTGCCGCTCCCGCCGGGGACCCGGAGCCCGGGAGGCTGCTGGCCCGGAGGGAGCGGGGCTGCGTCTCCCGTCCCTCTTGGAAGGAAATGTTGGGGAAAGAAAAAGAAAAAAGCTCCAACCGTGTGGGTGTGCAAAGCGAATATTGTGGCACACGGACTGTGCTTTTCTTTCACTTTTTTAAAAATATATTTTTTATTGGTTTTTCCCAGAGAATGAGAGGGAGGGAGAGCTAGAAACATCGATGAGAGAGAGACATCAGCCGCCTCCTGCACGCCCCCCACTGGGGAGGTGCCCGCAAGCAAGGTCCGTGCCCTTGACCGGAACCGAACTGGGACCCTTCAGTCCGCAGGCCCAGGCTCTGTCCACTGAGCCACACCGGTTTTGGCCAGACTGTGCTTTTCATACTCAGTATTAGAATATGTGCCTCTGCATCCCCAGTGCGGGGTGTGCAGAAGGCGGCTGATTGATGTTTCTTTCTCATCAGTATTTCTAACTCTCTGTTCCTCTCCCTTCCTCTCTGTAAAAAATCAATAAAATATATTTAAAAAAAAAAGAATATGTGCCTCTGCACGCCGCGATGCAAAGGGCCACCAAGCCATTTCTTTCTTAAAATATATATATATATATATATATATATATATATATATATATATATGAGAGGAAGGGGGAGAGAAACATCAGTGATGAGAGAATCATTGCGTGCTCACAGATAGAGCAGCCCAAAACCCGGGAATGTGCCCTGACCAGGAATCCGACCGTGACCTCTTGGTTCAGAGGTCAATGCTCAACCACCGAGCCAGGTGGGCTGGGCTGCCAACCATTTCATTCAAGGACTCATGCTGGGTCTTTCCTCTCGGGGCCGCTGTGGGGTAAGCGCATTGCAGAGTCAGGGTTTCAGCAAGCTCTTAGCGGCCGTGCCCGGGCGAGGGAGATACCAGGTTCCTGTGTGGTGAGCACCTTGTTATGGGGCAGTGGTTCTCAACCTGGGGGTCGCCTAAGACCATCGGAAAACACCTATTTCCCATGGTCTTAGGAACCAACAGACCGCTCCTCGGTGTAGCAAAATGTAGCCATGTAGTTTACTGTTGTCATAGGAAGACTGTTACCCATGCTACACCACGATTCAAGACAAAATTTCATTTATTTGTAATTAGAAATAAATATTTCACAATATATAATTAGATATTGTTTTTGTGATTAATCACTATGCTTTAATTATGTTCAATTTGTAACAATGAAAATACATCCTGCATATCAGATATTTACAGTTCATAACAGTAGCGAAATTACAGTTATGAAGTAGCAACGGAAATAATTTTAGGGTTGGGGGTCACCACCACATGAGGAGCTATCTTAAAGGGTTGAGGCATTAGGAAGGTTGAGAACCACTGTTATAGATAGGGTCACCTCCCACCTGAGCCCCAGCACCGAGGCACTGGCACTCCTCAGCGGCACCACCAGGAGCAAGCGGCGGCGCCTCCCCGGGCCTCAGTGGTACCATCTGTAAAATGGGGCTTTGGCAGATGGACTTCTCCTCAAAAAGAGCGTGTCCTGGGTGGCCCCTCCTTCTGTCTCCTGAAAGGGTGACAAGACCCACAGGTGTTACTTGGAAACCACCGAAAGGAGAGGACATAATCCTTGGTCACCGCTAGGGAACAGCTTTGGGTTCACAGCGAAGGCAGGCATTCGCCCCGATCTGTTCCAACAGAGGCAAAGAAAAGGGTCAGAAGTGACATTTTACCCACACAGCGTCCTGTCAGCTGAGCTAAGAGGAGCAGAAACTGCCATCTGAGAACACATGGCACTCTGGCCAGCAGGAGTGGTCCTCCAAGTACGGTCCCTGGACCAGCGGCGTCAGCAGCACCTATGGCAGTGGTTGGCAAACTGTGACTCCCGAGCCACATGCGGCTCCCGAGCCTCGGTTTGCCGCTCTGTTGACTAAGGAATTTGCCGACCACTGGACTAGACTCTCGATTCCAATAATTACAGGCTGCTGTTGTTCCTTGTGATTAAGTGATCGGCAAACTCATTAGTCAACAGAGCGGCAAACCTCAGCTCCGGAGCCGCAGTTTGCCCACCACTCACCAAGGAAACTATCGAAAATGCAAGTTCTCAAGCCCCACTGAGTCAGAAATTGGCGGAGTGGGGGAGAAGGGGAGACTCAGAGCCCAGGAAGCTGCGTTTGAGCCGATCCTCCAAGTGACTGTGATACACATCGCCCAAGTGTGAGAGTTACCGATTTCCAGAAAGCGATAATGTCACTGGGGAAGTAGAGATACACGTGTGAAACGCCTGGAGGAGTCTGTGGCATCCTTCGTGACATTTTGGGAATGCAGGAAGACAGGAAGGAACCCTAGACAATTCTATTTCTGTAATACAAAGGACAGTTCCTTCTCCAAAAACCCTTGCAGCCAGATGGATTTCAAAATTCAGATTTTTTTTTTTTCCAGAAAGGTAAAATGGCAGAAACCGGTTTGACTCAGTAGATGGAGAGTTGCCTGCGGACTGAAAGGTCTCAGGTTCGATTCTGGTCCAGGGAGTGTACCTTGGTTTCGGACACATCCCCAGTGGGGGGTGTGCAGGAGGCGGCTGATCGATGTTTCTCTCTCATCAATGTTTCTGGCTCTCTATTCCTCTCCTTTCTTCTCTGTAAAAAATCAATAAAATATATTTTTAAAAAAACCAGAAAGGTAAAATGTACGTACACACCATGTACTCCATAATACCCTGGGTAAGGGCTGAAGTGGCCTTCTCATCAAATACATTGATTTTCTGCAGTGAAAATATAGGGATGATGTTAAGTGTGTGTTTGTTGCAATTTGGGAAACGCTCCTCAAACATCAGTGGTGTGAAATGGCAGGGGTGTCTTATCTGTGCGTGAGTCTGTGGCTCAGGAATTTGGGCAGAGTGTGGCTGGCGGCTCTTCTGCTCTCTGGGGTGTTGATTGGAGTCATCCACTCGGCTGCTTCCAAGTGGCAGGGCTAGAAAACTCCAAAGGGCTTCGCTCATTCTGTTCACTGGCATCCTGGCACTTCAGCGCTCCTCCACCGGCCTCTCTCTCTCCACGAAGCTTAGGCTTCCTGCCTGCACGGTGGGCTCAGGGTACTTCCACAGGGTACCTTCCAAGAGGGGCCAAAGCAGAAAAAAGCTCTCCCAAGGCCCCGCCTTGAAAGTGACACAGCATCATTTCTGCCACATTGCCTTGGGGAAAGCCAGGGACCAGGGCAGCCTGGAGTCAGGGCGGGAAGAGGGGAAGACAGAGGGATGGGACTAGAAACCGCCTCTGATAGGAGGAGCAGAATTGTGGCCACCTTTTAATTCAGGAACAGGGGTCCATAAAGACAACAAATAGCTTCACATCTGGTTAAGTGAGGGTTTCCTACCAAATACACTTGTCTGCAAACTCAAGAGGAAATTCTTGGTTTTCAACGTTACATTTTTTTAAAATACATTTTTATTAATTTCCGAGAGGAAGGGAGAGGGGGAGAGAAAGAAACATCAGTGATGAGAGAGAATCAGGGATCGATTACCTCCTGCAGGCCCCCTGCTGGGGATGGAGCCCGAAACCCAGGCATGTGTCCTGACCGGGAATTGAACGTGACCTCCTGGTTCATCATCGGTCATTGCTCAACCCCTGAGCCACACCAGCCGGGTGGTTTTCAACTCTTTAGATTTCAGAATTACAAAGAAGCAGCGGGACACTGGCTAGGGACCAGCTGGCTGCTCCTTTCCAGCAGCTACCTAAATTCAGGTGTTCCTAGTCTGTCCAGAACGCTCCTGACTGGCATCCGTTTCTCCAATGACATATTCATCCACCCTCCCCCTCCCCCACTCCCATCTTCCTGCAAGAATCATTGCCCTGAAACCCCAGGCTCAAATCTGCGCTAGCATCCCCCACTAACAGTATTACAGCCTCTATATAAAGTGGCTGAACCTCTTCCCAGCCCTTTACCCCACCAGCCTAGGATGCTTGCCAGGCCTGCCCAGCCCCCAATCAGTTGTCACATGTCTCTGCAGGTAGGACCATGTTGTGCCCACAACCACCTTCTCTCAATCTAGAGAGCCTCCTACCTTCCCCCGCAGCTCAGATTCTGCCTCCTTCAAGTCCCGTTTCAGAAGCCACTTTTTCTATCTGATTTCCTCTGGATTTCCACAAAGCGTGTTCTTTTCTTTAGCATGCATTCATTTTTATGCACTTCTCTTTACTGTTTCTCTGGGGAACTATGAATCACCTTTCTTTGTTTTCCACCACTGCCACGGGGGAGTGCCGAGACCCGAATGTTATTGTTAAGTGCAGAGAAATCTCAAAGGAAATAAGGGTAGACCTGCTCTCCCATAAAATACTTTATGCAGAACAGAACTTTTGAGCGGAGACTTGTGGGAAGTATATGACTTGTAAGAATGGATGAGAAGGTGGGCAGGCCCTGGGACCTCACCACCTGGAACCCAGCCATTCAGTGGGGACCCGGGCTCATAAATAATTCAGTGGGGAAAAAAAATGGACACCCCGTGACTTCCACCTGCTATCTGAGAGAGAACAGAGTAAGGGGCATTTTCATCTATGAAGTACTTCTCATAGATTAGCCGAGATCATGTTTCTCTCCATTATTCTCCTAGTTTAAAATTATCTGTGATTGTTTCAGGCAAGAATCGCCCATAGATATTAGAATTAGTGGGTGAAAGCATGATGGGGAAAAAAAATCGGGGGACGGGAAGGGATCTTTATCTCATCTGAAAGTATTTCCCTAGAACAGCGGTTCTCAACCTGTGGGTCAAGACCCCTTTGGGGATCGAACAACACTTTCACAGGGGTCGCCTAAGACCATTGGAAAACACAGATACGATTCATAACAGTTGCAAAATTACAGTTATGAAGTAGCAACAAAAATAATTTTATGGTTGGGGGTCACCACAACATGAGGAACTGTATTAAAGGGTCGAGGCATTCGAAAGGTTGAGAACCACTACCCTAGAAGATACTATCCTTCTCCCTTCCTAATTCGTAAGTAACTTTGCAATGAGAAACTGGTGAGCCCCCAGCAGATTTCAAAGTTACTATCACCAGACAGCAGGTACCTCCTGCTATGATGCATTGAGTCAGATACAACATCACTTCTGTGGTATTCTGACCAAAACAAACACTACCCAGAATTTAATCATGGTGAGAAAACAGATAGGCTAAAATGAAGGGACATTTTATTAAGAGCTGTTAAAAATAAACAACAGGCCCAAAATGGAATCACTCTTGCTAAGCCCCATCAAGACTTAATTCCTAACTTAATTGCAGTTAGAGCCTCTCCCAGGAGTGGAATTTTAAACCAATTAGTCTGGAATTTCCCCAACAGTCCTAGTGAGATAATTTTGCCTGATAACTCCCCTCCCCCTCACCACCACCCCCTTCTTCTCCTAAGGGAAGGTGGCTTTGCTGAAATAATCCACTCTTTTAACTTTCTTATCCCACTCTTTCTTCCTATAAGACCCTTCCATTTTGTACAACTCCTCCAAGCACCCTTCTGATTGCTAGATGGGATACTTCCCCATTCAGTAATCACTTAAAAAGGCCAACTAGAACTTTACGTGTACTCAGTTGAATTTTTATTTTTCAGTATTACTTTGGCCCAACTGATATGGTTCAGTGGTTGAGTGAACCAGGAGGTCACGGTTTGATTCCCCATCAGGGCACATGCCCAGGGTTGTGGGCTCAATCCCCAGTAGGGGGCATGCAGGAGACAGCTGATCAATGATTCTCTTATCATTGATATTTCTATCTCTCTCTCCCTCCTATTCTTCTCTGAGATTAATAAAAATATATTTTATTTTTAAAATATATTTTAAATATTATTTTGTATTAGTTTCAGGTGTACAGCATAGTAGTTAGACTATCACATACTTTATACAGTATGTCCCCCTGGTATTTCCAGTACCCACCTGGCACCAGGCATAGTTATTACAATATTATTGACTACGTTCCCTATGCTATACATCCTCATGACTATTTCGTAACTACCAATTTGTATTTCTGAATCCCTTCCCCTTTTTCACCCAGTCCCTCAAATCCCCTCCCCTCTGACAGCCATCAATCCACTCTCTGTGAGTCTGTTTCAATTTTGTTAATTTATTTACATTTCACATATAAGTGAAATCATATGGTATTTGTCTTTCTCGAACTGACTTATTTCACTTAGCATAATACCTTCTAGGTCCATCCATACTGTCACAGATGGTAAGATTTCATTCTTTTTTATGGCCAAGTAATACTGCATTGTATATATTACCACAGCTTTTTTATCCACTCATCTAATAATGGGCACTTGGATTGCTTCCATATCTTGGCTATTGTAAATAATACTTTAACGAACATAGGAGTGTACATATTTTTTTCAAATTAGTGTTTTGGGTCTCTTCAGATATATACCCTGAAGTGGAATCAATGAATCACCTCATTGTTACAAATGTGAGAAATTGGGCCTAGCATTGCCAGGGATACGGATTTTTAAATACTGGCAACTAATGTCCATTCTTTTAACACACTGTATGTGCCGTCTTTGTGGGCTGAACAAAATGTATCCGAGAACTGTCAATTGGCATCCTCGGATTCCTGCAAAGGGATAGGCCCTCTTCTCCCTCCCGGCCCCCTCAGACTCTCAACTTCCCCTTGGAGGCCCTCTAGCTGCCTGGGAGGACAGAGTTTAGGTAGAGAGGATGACTCCAAGAGAAGAGTAGCTGGAGGAAATACTGAGAAGGGTGGTGAGTAAAATGTGAAATAAACAAAATGATTCTGAGGGCAGAAGAGGATTTTTTGAAGCCAAGAAAAATATAGAATCTACTTATTTAGAAACTAGAGGCCCAGTGCATGAAATTCATGCACTGGTAGGGTCCCTGGTTACTGCCATCTGCCAGCCGGGACCTTACTTTATTCCACACTGCCCCCTACTGGTGAGCGCATGTCACAGCGAATGATCAAACTCTGGAATGATCGAGCTCCCAAGACTTATTAGGCTTTTATATATATAAATAGGGGTTCTTGGCAGATGTCATCATAATAACTAAATAGTAACATATTTATTATTGGCCTATTTTGTGTGAAGCACTGCCTTAACTCTAAATAATTCCATTAAGTCACTGATTTAAAAAAAGAAGAAGGAGTCCCCAGAGTTCTTTGCTGTATTCATTGCCTCAAGAAACATTTAGTACCAACAATGTTCCATGCACTACTACAGTCCACAGCTCAGTACGATACTGCCCCTTCCCTTAATGAGTATGTCATTAAGAGAGTGGGAGAGGGACCAGTAAATTGCTGATGGTGGGATCCCTGCCAGGCCAGGGAGGGGCCCAAGATCAGCCCACACAGGGGGCGGGGGTGGCAAGGAGGCCCAGGGACAGTTTCTTCTAAGAGAAGACATTTAAACTGTTTTCCAGGGCCATTCAAAGTTAACCAAGCAAAGAATCAGGGGATAGAGGATAACATTTCAGGAGGGAGGACACAGCCCCTCTGATCAGGAGCCACTGTACCAGTGTGTTTGCTGAGAGACGTGACTAAAGGGAGTTTCAGGCTTCCTTGCCATTACTCCCCCTTCTCCATGTGGTTATTAAACTGTGCTTGCCAGAGGGGAAGATGTGGAGAAATGCCATACGTGAGCATTTGTGAAGGTTGAGGTTATATCATACCTCCCCCGTTTTGAGACACGGGAGAGGTACAGGAATGTGTGTGTGTGTGTGTATCTTTTACGTATATGTCATTTTTCTTTAAATGAGAGTTATTTTCTTAATTTGTCAAGGCATGGTTGGCAAATAGCCCTTAATTGGGTTTCTTTTTAAAAATTATATTTTATTGATTTTTTAACAGAGAGGAAGGGAGAGGGATAGAGAGTTGGAAACATCGATGAGAGAGAGACATCAATCAGCTGCCTCCTGCATGCCCCCTACTAGGGATGTGCCTGCAACCAAGGTACATGCCCTTGACTAGAATTGAACCTGGGACCTTTCAGTCCGCAGGCCAACGCTCTATCCACTGAGCCAAACCAGTTTCGACCGTGTATGTCATTTTTGTTAAAGAGATGAACACTAGTAAAGTAGGGTCATATACTTGAGACTCTTGGTCTGCACACATTTCCCCTCCCAGCAATTAGTTATTTTAAAACCAGTTTAGAAAGTTAAATTAATCATCTATATGATAGCCTACAAAGCCAAAAGTCCATAAGAGGACTGGGAGGTGGGGAGGGTAGCCATGAACTTCCTCCTGCAGGGCGGCTCAGCGGACCCCTCACACAGGTGGCAGAGAGGAAATCACTGAGGTTTGTTAAAAGACGGGCAGCTTTCCTTCCCGGCAACCTGTCTTACAGGGACCCATGTATCACATTCAGACCAGGAAGCAGATGACAGAAACCACTGCAGATGGGAACCCATGAATGGGCTGTATCCGAGGGTGAGGCCCAAGCGACAGGGACACTGGTTTCAGAGAGGATATCCGCTGAGTCTGTAGGAGACACCCCCACCCCCACCCCACAGAGCAATGGGAAATGGGAAGGCAGCGTTGCTAAAAATACCTCACACTTATTATTGGTACCTTGCCGAGGGTCCATGGGCCAAAACTTACAGGCTTTATTTGTAGGACAGAAAGTTCTAGGCGCTCGTAACAATTTGAAAACCGAGGTGAAGTGGATGACCCTAATGCCAACACCTTTTATTCATTAGTGTTGATTGCACACCCACTCCTGAATTCCTCTGCCCGAGGTACGGGATGAGCAAAGACCTGTGTTTCGAGGAAGTGCCAAGAATTTTCCAAAGTGAAATCAGAAGCGCCCAAGAACACCCGGGCAGCAGAGATGAAACACGGAGTAATTATATTCCTCCTGTGTTTCCCCCCGGAAGATTCTCAGAGAGGGACGTATGAGGGCAAGCACTTTAAGGAGTTGGATGTTTGCTTCCCAAGGACTTTGGCTTTAGAAAGGATTAATTGGGGAGTTTTGTTTATAGATGAGTTTAAGGAGAGATGATGGAGCTGAGACATTTAAAGGGGACTCTTAACCAAAGAGCCATCATCACCCCAGAAGCACCCAGAAAACAGCAAAGGTGTACAAAAGGATACATTTAAGTAGGCATCCTTGAAGAGTTGCTGGCAAAACGTCAAAAGGTAAAGTACAATGTAGGGTGGCTTGAGACATTCTATCGCCTGTTTATAATGCTCCACACCACTCCTTTGTTAATTAGTTTTTCCATTTCCGTGGTCAGCTCAAAGGTAAGTACCTGCTCCTTTGGTCACAGCATGTCCTTGCTTTGGGTGCTGGGAGACAGGCTCTGAGCCTGGGTAGCGCAGCCTCCTTTGCATAAGCTGAAGTCATAGTGGCATCGGGTGTATCATTGGATGGCAGACTGCACTCCAGCGAGGCCTCCGCTTCCGTGCGGTGGTGAATCTGTCACCAGAAAAGCCAGCTGGAACTCCTGGCGTGCTCATCGGTGGGGGCTGATGGGGAGGGAGCAGGTGGACTGTCTTCCTGGGGTCTGCACCTCTCAGAGGCAGGAATCCCCACGCCTCGCCTGGGAGCGCCTCAGACGTATCATAAACTTGAGAGAGAGATGGCACTGCCAGCAGCGATGGCGTTCACCGTGGACATCTAGCCTGGCAGATAAGCCCTCAGTAAGATCTGGGGGGAGAGTGGGGTTAAAAAAAAGGGGGGGGGATCCTTTTCATAAAACTAGATAGAGTTTTGTGGGACCTTGAAACAGGTCGTGTGGACAATTGAGATAGAGCCTCACACATTTTCATTATTTTTAGGACTGCCTCCATCTCTAGGGATGGATCACCTCCACCCCATCACACAAGGAGGTCTTTCCATAGATTTTTTTTTTTTAGACCCAAATTAGAGATGAAAATCCTCTCCAGCAGTCTTTTTAGTTATTTTAGCAAGTCTTTACATGGCAGAGAGGTGTCTTTGAATGTCCCCTGTCCCCTCCTTCCTGGAACAATGGAAACTCTAAACTTGGAGGTGGACACACAGCCCGCTGGTGAAGGACATTTCCCAGCCTCCCTCGCAGTGAAGGGTGGCCATGGGGCTAAACAAATAAAAATACCGATGATAGCTTTCACTCCGAGGTGCCCGGTAACCCTGCTGAGTGCTTGGGGTGTATTGACCCGTTTACTTTTCTTTTTTTCTTTTTTTTTCCCCCCCATAAGTGTACCATTTTTGTCCAGTCGACCTGTTTACTTTCCACTTCCAGTTCAGGAAATATTAAGAAACAGAGACGTTGAGGGACTTGGCCAAGACCACACAGAGCGCAGATGGTGGAGCTGGGCTTCCTACCCCAAACGCAGGCCCCAGCGTTGCAGTCCAGCTCACATTCAGCCGCACGGGGTGTGAGTTAGAACTTCCGGACCGAGCCCTCGAAGGGGAGAGAGCCTTGCTCTCCGTCGCCCCACTCTCCTTCCTAGAAATCGCCTTCTTCAACCTCAGGATGGAAGCCGCCTGTGGAGGAGCCTGAGCGCCCACCTCCATCGGCCCAGCCTTCCGGTCTGGACTCCTGATGCTCCGCTTGTTACACACGAGAGAACGAAACCCTTGTCGGACGTGAACCTTTGGCGTTTGGGGAAGGAAGGGAGGTGACGGCCTAACTAGCTTACCTTAGGTGACGAGGGAGGTCGTGGAGGGAGGGACACCACGTCTCTGAGCACCTGCTGTCTACAGGCATGCCTCGGCGGTATTGCGGGCTCGGCTCCAGGCCACTGCAGTAAAGGGAGGATCGCAGTAAAGGGAGCTGTGATCTTCTTTTGCTGGTGGAGGGTGTTGCCTTCAATTTTTTAAAAAATTTGTTTTTGCAAAAAAAGAACATCAGTGAAGTGAAGTGCCATAAAGCCAGGTGTGCCTGCATCCAGTCTCTTCAGGCATCATCTCATTCGCTCCACACGGAAGCTCTGCACATACCCTGTTTCCCTGAAAATAGGAAAGTAATCTTATATTAATTTTTGCTCCCAAAGATGCGCTAGGTCTAATTTTCAGGGGATGTCTTATTTTTCCATGAAGAAGAATATGGTACACATTTATTGTTGAACAAAAAAAAAAGGAAATTTATTACCTGTATATGGTACGGTAGTTATCACAAACCAGCTCACTGATGGGCCGCCGTGCAGCCGGAGCTGTTCAAGTAGTGCGAGGTCTCTTTAAATCAGGAGTCAGACACCTTCTGGTAGCTTCGGGGGCCTTATATCCCGGGGAGGCCTTATGTTTGGGGGAGGCCTTATTATCAGGGAGGCAAAACTGGAAGTAGGTCTTATTTTCGGGGGATGTCTTACTTTCGGGGAAAGACGGTAGGTGGCCTCGGCCAGGATCTGCAGTGAGGGGTCTGAGGATCAGGGTGGTTCCGTCACTTGCCTGAGATCACGTGGTTTGGTTGGTAAGCTCCACTTCCCACACACCTTTCCCAAAGGCCTCTCTCTCACCACTCCACGGTGACTCGTTCATAAGAGGCATGTCCACCTCTCTACCACGGTTCACAGCCTTTTGACGAGTTCCTCCTCCAAGCCATCTGATCACACTGGTACTCTTAGTTCCATTTTGTGGAAAAGGAAACAAGACAAACAATGATATCCCCAAAGTCAACAGAAGGCCAAGGTCTTAAAAGCCACAGCTGCAGAAACTCAAGGCTGTTGACTGTTCTGCATATAGAACCCATGTGGGAACCCAGAAATCCTTATTCTTTTTTATTCTTTTTATTTTTTATTGTGTTACATGTATACATATCTCCCCATTGCCCCCCCTTCCTCCCAGGAATACCCCCACCCCCCAGTGTCTATGTTCATTGGTTATGCTTATATGCATGCATACCAGTCCTTTGATTGACCTCTTATCTACCCCACCTCTCCTTAATCTTCCTGCTATAATTTGACAGTCTGTTTGATGCTTTACTGCCTCTGTGTCTATCCTTTTGTTCATCAGTTTACAATGTCCTTTATTATCCACAAATGAGTGAGATCATGTGGTGCTTCTCCTTCATTGACTGGCTTATTTCACTAAGCATAAGGCTCTCCAGTTCCATCCAGGTTGCTGCAAATGGTAAGAATTCCTTCTTTTTAATGGCAGCATAGAATTCCATTGTGTAGATGTACCACAGTTTTCTGATCCACTCATCTGCTGATGGGCACCTAGGCTGTTTCCAAATTGTAGCTATTGTAAATTGTGCTGCTATGAACATAGGGGTGCATAAATCCTTTCTGATTGGTGTTTATAATTTCTTAGGATATATTCCTAAGAGTGGGATTGCTGGGTCAAATGAGAGATCCATTTTTAGTTTTTTGAGGAAATTCCATACTGTTCTCCACAGTGGCTGCACCAGTCTGCATTCCCACCAACAGTGCACAAGGGTTCCTTTTTCTCCGCATCCTCGCCAACACTTGTCGTTTGTTGATTTGTTGATGATTGCCATTCTGACAGGTGTAAGATGGTATTGCATTGTCGTTTTGATTTGCATCTCTCAGATAATTAGTGACTTTGAACATGTTTTCATGTGTCTCTTGGCCTTCCTTCTGTCGTCTTTCGAAAAGGTTCTATTTAGGTCCATTGCCCATTTTTTTTATTGGATCGTTTATCTTCCTTTTATTAAGTTGTATAAGTTGGCTGTAGATGTTGGAGATTAAACCTTTATCAGTGATAACATTTGCAAATATGTTGTCCCATACAGTGGTCTTTCTTGTTGTTTTGTTGATGGTTTCTTTTGCTGTGCAAAAGCTTTTTATTTTGATGTAGTCCCAGAAGTCCTTATTCTTGAAATTGGGGAAGTATCTTCTTGTTTGGATGGATTCAACAGTGGAGGACGGGAGTGGAGGCAGGTCAGGTGCTGGTGACACAGAAGTGCTGAGTTTTAGACGTTTTTCCTGAAAGATGTAACTACAGTCAAGGGTTATTGGTCACATTCGACCTTCCAAGTTGCAGGGGACAGTCTCAGAGACCTCCAACCTGGAAGCTGACCCTCTTCTGGAGACAAAGGTGACGGTTACCGAGGCTCTCCCTCACTCTGCCCGTGTATGCCTCCAGATGGGAGACCAGAGACCCCCTCAGTCCCAAGTCCCAGCGCCTCCTCTCTTCCTTCCTGCAGGAGACCAGCTGTCTCTGTTCCTGGCCTCCTGGAGGGAAATGTCGGCCAAAAGTTCCCACTACACAACCTCCTGGGATAACCAGGGCAGCCAGATGGAGATGGAGCTTGCATCTCTCACTCACATTCCAGGCAGGGGTGCCCAGCAGTGTAGCTTAAGCCCACCGCCTGCCTCCTCACACCGTTGACAATGGCAGGTGCACTTGCCTCCTTCTGGGGTTGGGGAGGGTCACTCCCCTAGAAGCAGTAAGGACAGTTCAGGCGTCCTCACTCCACTCCAGCTGCACATTAAGATCACCCTCTGAACTTAAAAAAAAAAAAAAAATCCAAGTCTAAGCCCCACCCCCATGCCCAGAGACTATGATTTAGTTGGTCTGGAGGGGCTAGATTCCTGCCATTGGTGTTTTTCGGGGAAAGTTCCCCAGGTCGTTCTTTGTGGGTCACAGTAGGGTTTTTGTTTGTTTGTTTTTGCAACAGATCTTAGCAAAGAACCCTTTCAAAACGAAGGAATCAGTACTGAACATTCTAGCTCTATTAGGATGGTGACTTCCAAGAAAGCTGTTACCCTATTTGTACTATTTGGTTTAGGCTTACGGATGGTAAATAGCTCCAGGCAAGAATGCAGCCCTAAACCATTTGGTATCTTGACAAGAATCCATTCTGAGCCTGCCTGCCTGCCTGCCTGATTCTCTAGGCCGGCCCAGTCCAGAGCCGCACCCCTAGGTGTCAGCCTGGAGCCCGCTCTGGCCAGACGGCTTTCTGAAGGCAGGGGAAGGTGGAATAAAGATGAGCCTCCGGATGCTCACCTCGGGGTCCACAGCGCAGAACGCCATTTTTCTTCTTCATCGGATGTCTGAACCCAGGGCAAGTTTCCACCTTCCTTAAGGATCCCTGCCTTTGGCCTGCGCCTGTCAAACAGGCTCTTGTTTTCTCTCGGCCAGATAGCATCAGAAGGAACTAACCGAAAGCTCCTGAGGAACAATTGTCCTTTTATACCAGGTGACCTTCACTGGGGGAGGGGCCCTTTGCTTTATTATCCTCCAAATTGGCTTCACGGGAAAGGATCTGTGTCCCTCCCTTCCCTAATGCCCATCATCACCCCAATCCTGGGCTTTTCCTGGTCACCTTTCTTTCTTTTTTTAAATATATTTTATTGATTTTTTACAGAGAGGAACAAGAGGGATAGTTAGAAACATCGGTGAGAGAGAAACATCCATCAGCTGCCTCCTGCACGCCCCCTACTGGGGATGTGCCCGTAACCAAGATACATGCCCCTGACCGGAATCGAACCTGGGACCTTTCAGCCCGCAGGCCCATGCTCTATCCACTGAGCCAAACCGGTTTCGGCTCCTGGTCACCTTTCAATTTGCCCAACTCCCTCCTTTTTTTTTTTTTGTTGTTGTTGAAGAGTCAGGTGACCTAAAATGGGTTGAGGCAGATGTTGAAACGCAAAACCAGAGAACTTACATCTGTGGGAGGTAGGCGGCCCACAGCCATCAGTGACAGAAAGGGGGAGAGGGGAACACGGCAGAGATGACATAGAAAGACTGAATGAACCAGGAACTTCGTCATCTCCCCACCTCTGGCCTAGATGAGCAGCCAGTGGGAACTGTGAACATAGGCCACAGCTCCTGAGGTCTTCCTGAAGCCGGGCTTGAAGTGGAAGGATGAGTTTCTGTGGGACAGGATGGGGCTGGTAGGCTGGGAGGGTGCCTCCCCCACATCTATCCTACCCTCCATCATGGGGGGGGTGTCTGAAAACCTATTCATGCCTGGGCATTTATCTGAAGAGAAGATCTTTGCTGTCATCAGAGCGTCCAGAATCTGTGACTCCATTCGTGCCACAGCGTTGGGTAACTCTCAGGTGCTGATGACACAGGCACTGAGAGGAAAGCCGTGACCAAAACAGGCAAGACCCTCTGGCCTCAGAGAACTTCCACTCCAGACAGGGAGACAGACAATGGACTGTAAGTGGGGAGGAGAGCCCCACAGAAAGATAAGGGAGGGAGGAAGGAGGGGTGAGTGCTGCTTACCTCGCCAGGGAAGATCTCTCAGGACTCGTGGCATCTGAGAGGAATTATGGAGCGCGTTCCCATGGGAAGATCTGGGAGAGAACCTTCTGGGCAGAGGGAACAGCGAGGGCAAGGACCTCCAGGAGAGGCACCGCTGGGCCCCAAAGGGTACCGTGTGGCTGAAGGGGAATGAGCAGGAGGGAAGCAGGGGCGAGGGTAGAGGTAAGAGAGGCGATGGGACAGATGCTGCAGGGTCTTCTCTATCATGGCCAGGACCTCGGAATTTCTTCAGAGTGTGGGAAGAAGCCATTGGAAGGTTTCCAGCAGAGGAGGGGCCCATTGGGACACGGGTTTTAGAAGGTTCACTGTGACACCAAGGAGCAGAGACAGCAGGGAGACCGGTGAGGAGAACACTGCAGAAACCTAGAGAAGCAATAATGGGGGCTTGATCCCCCTGCTCCTGGAACTGTGGTAAATAGCTCCAGGCAAGAATGCAGCCCTGCATTGTTCTTGTATCTTGACAAGAATGGATTCTGAGCCCTAACCGGTTTGGTTCAGTGGAAAGAGCATCGGCCTGTGGACTGAAGGGTCCCGGGTTCAATTCCGAGCAAGGGCATGTACATTGGTTGCGGGCACATTCCCAGTAGGAGGCATGCAGGAGGGGGCTGATAGATGTCTCTCATTGATGTTTCTAACTTTCTATCCCTCTCCCTTCCTCTCTGTGAAAAATCAATAAAATATATTTAAAGATAAAAAATAAAAAAATTAAAAAAATTAAAATCAATGGAAAAATATCCCAGGTGAGGGTTAACAACAACAACAACAACACACACACACACACACACACACACACACACACACACATATATATATATTTTTTTAAAGACAGATGCTTTTGCATCCAAGTTCCTGGATGTTATCAGAGCAAGAATTTCTATTTTTTATTCATTGGTGGTAGAGGAGGCAGTAGAGCATAATCTAAATCTATTTGAATCTCCTTTTAAATTACATTAGGCCAGATCGCCACATTGGGAGGAGTGTCTCTCCTTAGACTGGTCTGGGGCTGGGCTAACAACAGGGGAATGTGAGAGGAGTCGTGATAAAGATAACTCCCCTGAGCCCTGGAAAGCACCATCTTTTAAATGGAAAGATGCCCAGTTTTCATTCCTTTTTCAAACAGGTGAACCACGTGACTCCAACTCTGTTCTCTCTTTTCTCTTATGTCCCAGCCACATCTGGGTTCTACTAAAGACCACGCTGAGACTCCTTTGCTAGTGAAAGGTCATTATTTTTGTACCTCAGGACTGTACGCTGTAGGCAAATGCAAGAGGCTTGGGCTGATGTTAGGCATGGACAAAAGCTGGCCTCTTTTATTTTTTAATTTTATTTAAATAGATTTCTTTATTGATTTCAGAGAGGAAGGGAGAAGGAGAGAGAGATAGAAAACTCAATGATGAGAGAGAGTCATTGATTGGCTCGCAACCCAGGCATGTGTCCTTGGCCAGAATCGAACCTGGGACCCTTCAGTCCTCAGGCTGACGCTCTATTCACTGAGCCAAGCTGGCAAGGGCAAAAGCTGGCCTGTTTTAAGTAGTGCTGGTCACTGGATCTCTCTCCTCCTGATCTGGGAGGCCGTAGTGAAAGCCAGAAGCGCAGATTCAGAAGCCAGAACAACTGGCTGTGAATCCCAGCCCTGCCATTTCTCGCTGTGTGACTGTTTCACAGTCCAAACTCCCCCCGTATGAGTTTCGGCTGGATCTGGGGTTTAGTGTCGTAAGATAAGGGGTTCAATGCCGTTGGGAGTCTCCATCTCCCTCCCACCAGAGAAAGCCAGCCAGGCACTCCGGCACCCGCTCTCTCCACGCACGTGTCTCCGTACCTCAGCTTTTTGCAGCTCCTCTGGGTCTCTGTGAGCCCCTCTCTTTCCTTCTAGCTGTAGAACTTCCACTCGGCCAGCTTTCCTGTGGTTCTGGATGATGTCCGTTCTGTCTTTGAGTTGTAGTTTTGAAATTGTTGTGCGAGGCTGTGTGACTGTTAACAGCTGATTTCACCTGTAATATTCCCACTGTAAACCAGGATCTTCCTAAGAGCACCTACCTTCTAGCGCTAGTGGCGGGATCACATTAATCAATACTGGTAAGCAGTGAGAACAGCAGCCGCCTGCTAGCAAATAACAGCCACTGGCAGTTAGGATCTCATCATTACATTGTAAGCATCAACTGAGTTCATGCCTTCATACATGTGAAGTGCTCAGCGTAGTTCCTGGACATGGGGTACTAGGTATCACTTTCACCCTTCGTTCACTTATGCAGCACGTTTTTAGTGAGCAGCTACTGTGTGCCAAGCCCTGGTCTGGGCACTGTGAGGGAACAGCAGTGAAGAAAATCGACTCAACCCCTGCCCTTCTGGAGCTTACATTCTAACGCTGTTAAGACAGACGTCAGGGGTGACCTTACCACGAAGGGCCTGGCGCTTAAGCCATAAGCTCCTCAGTTGCACAGGTCCTTCCGTCGGCTCGATGAGGCCCCTAACCAATGTCTTGGGTTTCTTGCCTAATTTTATATTCAGACTTGTGTACACTCTTTCTTAAGTGGGCCCTCAAAACTGCAAAAGCTAGCCGAAACCGGTTTGGCTCGGTGGCTAGAGCATCAGCCTGCAGACTGAAAGGTCCCAGGTTTGATTCCAGTCAAGGGTACGTACCTTGGTTGTGGGCATATCTCCAGTAGGGGGCGTGCAGGAGGCAGCTGATCAATGTTTCTCTCTCGTTGATGTTTCTAACTCTATTGCTCTCCCTTCCTCTCTATAAAAAAATCAATAAAATATATTTTTAAAAAAACCTGCAAAAGCTTCTGACCTCACGAAGCCTGGGTCTGTCTTCAAGTTCATTATTAGTAGTGATCTTTATTATTTAGGTAACAATAGCATATTATTATCATCATTATTATTTATTTATTTATTTTTGGAAAATGAGGCAATGTTGTAGTTGACTTCCGAGGTGTTATATTATTACCCTGAATCTTTGCGCTTTTAAGTGCCCCAGAGAAGGCGGACTCACAGGCTGGGGAGAGAGCCTTAGGTATACCAATCAGGGTTACCCCACCTCCTCCTTTGTCACCGCCCATGTCCTGGCTGGCACATTGCACCATCCAGATAACAGCCTGAAAGAAAATGGCTTGGGAGGAAGCGTTGTCTCAAGGCTGTGGACTGGGGTTAGGATTCTTTGAGTGGGAAGGGGGTTCAGAGACCATGAACCCCTAAACCCTCAATTTATATATACAAAGACCACCTGGCTGGCTGGCTGGCTGCTCTGAGCTAAGGCATGAACTTCCTCCTCTTCCTCACTGCAGCCTGGACCCAGCGTGCAGACAGGGACCACCCACGTTTGTCAAACTGTCATGGAATGGGTGTTCAGGTATTTTTTTCACAGTGTGTGCCTTCCGCTCGGGCACCTGCAACCCACATGCAAATATAATCTCCAGCCTGCCCGCTGGAGTGGCCTGTTTGGATGGCAAACAAGACTTTGCTCCCTCGGAGTGCCTCTGTACACACAGTCCGTACAGCCCCCCTCACCCCCGGCAGCTGACTTGGGAAAACAAGCGTGTGTGTTGACAGGCACAGTTGTTAGAGACGTACGCAGAACATTTACTCCATAGGGTTCTAAGTCCCTCTAGGAAAAAGAATAAAATAAAATAAAAACTTTTGCTTTTTGGATTGGAAATATCTAAGAAAGTAGGTCTTTAAAAAATAGTTTGACATTTTAACCTTAGGTTAAAGGGATCGTTTCATATCAGTATCTTATGCAGTTTTTGCCATTCTGGAAAAAAAAAAAGGTATACAATAGAATTGCCTGTCATATAGATCTTTGCGAGGAATTACATGCAAAATTAATTTACTCCTTACCTTGAGCCAGACAAGTATATATAATGATCTGCTGTAGCTAGGATTGCAGGATGTGTGTGTGTGTGTGTGTGTGTGTGTGTGTGTGTGTGTGTTTAAGGGCTGGGATTTGCAATTATGTGTGAAAGGAAAGATTTGGATGAGGGCTTTCAAATAATTACTTCATTAGAGCTGGTTTATTAACTTTTGATATTAAGTGAATATATTTATAGCATACTTATTCTAAGAACAAATTATCTTTAACCTTCTCCATATATCCAAATGTCCACACAACTTTCAAAAACTATACGGGGCCACCTTTTAAAAATGCCTTTCAGCTCTGGACAGTGTGGCTCCGTTGGTTGGGACATTGTCCCATACACCAAGGGTTGAATTCCCAGTTAGGGCACATGCCCAGGTTGTGGGTTTGGTCTCCAGTTGGGTGCATATAGGAGGCAACCAATTGAGTTTCTCTCTCTCATGTAGATGTTTCTCTTTCTCTAAAATAAAATTAAAACTCAATTAAAAAAAAAACGCCTTTCATACAATGGTTGTTTAAATAAACATCCTTCACAAGTTAAATAACTTAATTGCAAATGATTTTTAAAAGCATAGCTTGCCCTGGGCTCAGTGGATAGAGCGTCAGCCTGTGGACTGAAGAGTCCCGGGTTCGATTCCAGCCAAGAGCACATGTCTAGGTTGTGGGGGCTCGATCCTGAGTGGGGGGCTGTGCAGGAGGCAGCCAACCAATGATGAGCTCTCATCATTGATGTTTCTATTTCTCTCTCCTCCCTTCCTCTCTGAAATCAATAAATATATTTAAAAAATAATAAAATATAAATAAAAGCATAGCTTAAAGTACGAGGGGATCTGAAATGGGTGGTGATTTTGATTTCAGTTGTTCTGTTTTCCCAGCCAGTTCCTGCCTTTTTGTTACCGTAACACATTGTATAAACTTCCACTAGAACCAGGGACAGTCTGGGTTTACACGTCACGTCTGGGTATCATGTTAACAGCGTCTCCTGTGGCCCTCGAAACTGTCCCACCTTCAGGATAAATTACCTCGTCGCCCTGATTAGAGTGCAGGGCACACTGAGTTCTGGTGTGTGTCTCCCTGTGGAGACTCTGGGTTCCTTGGGGAGGGGAACCCTGCCTTTGTTCTTTTTGCCCTTTTGTCCTCAGTGCCTAGAACAGGATCTGACACCGGAGAGCTCCTGGGGACGTGTTTACTGAAGATTAACAGCCAGTCAGCCAACAAAGGACTGATATTCCCTGCTGAGATATGTTGTGCAGCCATAACCATTTCATTCTCTTTGCTGAATTGGGGCTTGAGCCTATTAGCGAATCAGCAGTTGGCCATTAGTATGGTAGACAAAGAAACAGTGATAAAACAAACAAACAGACAAATATGAGGCAAAGGAAATCGGAGGAGAAGGCGAACATAACCCCAAACCAGGCAGTGTTCCAAATACAGAAATGACCCCAGAACCTTCTTATTTAACAGGACCTGCTACTGCAAGACCGAAGTTTGAAAAATGCAATCCACCTGCAGTCAGAAATTACAAAGATCACCGAAACCGGTTTGGCTCAGTGGATAGAGCGTCGGCCTGCAGACTGAAAGGTCCCAGGTTCGATTCTGGTCAGGGGCATGTACCTTGGTTTCGGGCACATCCCCAGTAGGGGGTGTGCAGGATGCAGCTGATTGATGTCTCTCTCATCTGATATTTCTAACTCTCTATCCCTCTCCCTTCCTCTCTGTAAAAAAAATCAATAAAATATATTTAAAAAAATTACAGCCTAAACCGGTTTGGCTCAGTGGATAGAGTGTTCGCCTATGGACTGAAGGGTCCCAGGTTCGATTCCGGTCAAGGGCATGTACCTTGGTTGCGGGCACATCCCCAGTGGGGGGCGTGCAGGAGACAGCTGATCGATGTCTCTATCTCATCAATGTTTCTAACTCTCTATCCCTCTCCCTTCCTCTCTGTAAAAAATCAATAAAATATATTTTTTAAAAAATTACAAAGATCTTCCAATATTTACAGTCCTATAGCTGGGAAGGTAAAATTGTTTCTAGTTTATGACTGTGCTTGTAGCTGTAGAAGGATATATTTTGATTTTGAAAACAAATATGATACTTTATAGAAAAGATTATAATAGCTGTCTGTTGCCTTAGGAAAAGACCCGGAACCCCTGGGGAACTGTATGCTAAGATGCAGTTTTATTATGATGTAGTTTACTTTTATTTTGCAAGATAGTAGAAATAGTCATTTTGATGCATACACTTATTCTCTTGTTGAAATTATTCCCACTAGGAGGGTATTTGGAGGTCGGTTAGGTCCTGAGGGTGGAATCCTCCTGAATAAGATTAGTGGTCTTAAAAGAAAAGGTCAGAGAGCTTTCTTTCTTTCTTTCTTTTTTTATAAAAATATCTTTTTATTTATTTCAGACAGGAAGGGGAAGGGAGAGAGATAGAAACATCAAGGAAGAGAGAAGAGAGAGAGAGAGAGAGAGAGAGAGAGAGAGAGAGAGAGAGAGAGAGAGAAAGAGTCATCAATAGGCTGCATCCTACACGCTCCCTACTGGGAATCGAGCCCGAAACCTGGGCACGTGCCCTGACTGGGAATTGAACTGTGACCTCACGACTCATATATGTCGACACTCAACCACTGAGCCATGCCAGCTGGCGGATAAAACCCAGAGAATGGACTTCAGCAGAACCCAGGACTGGCACCCTGACCTCAGATCTCCAGCTTCCAGAAATGTTAGAAATAAATTTGTGCTGTTTATTATAAGCCACCTCATGGATGACATTTTGTCATAGCAACCTAAATTAAGACAAGTCACAAAGAAGTTGCAAACATAGTTCAGAGAGGTTCCAGGGATCCTTCACCCTAATGGCTACATCTGAAGAGCATACTAATCAAACCAGAAAATCAACACTCTCATCTCTTTTTGAAACACCAAATATGCGGGGGGTATCCTGACATAAATATGACAAGAGGCCCCTTGGACTCTTTACACCCAAATAAAATGATCCTACAAGGTATCATTAAAGTAGCAGGACTGAAGAGCAACTTTTATTATTATGTGTAACCCAATATCAAGTCACAGGCCTGGACAGATGTCACCGTCCAGAAGCCTCATCCCGGCTGGAGTTTCTCAGTGGACAGAGTGCTGGTCCACACACCCAAGAGTTTCGGGTTCAATTCCTAGTCAAGGGCACTTACAAGAAAAGGGTTGCAGGCTTGATCCCCCATCCCAGTTGGGGTGCCAGGGAGAGGCAACCAATCGATGTGTCTGTCTCACATTGATCTCTCTTTCTCTCTCAAAATCAATGAAGAAAAAAAAATCCTTTGGCGAGGATGAACAACAACAAAAATCCAGAAGTCTCACAAAACACTGAATGGGCCTTGATGGACTATGTATTGGTTTAAGTTCGGTACCATCCTACTTTAAATAAGCTGAATTTAGAGTAACAAATGGTATCGACGGACCAAACCCGTTTATACTTGGTGGTAATGAGATTGAGAATATCTTTTTCTTTAAAGTACTATTTAAATGCATTATGCACCCTTTGGAGCATTGCTTCAAAGAGCAAGCAGCAGCATCTGTAAACAATAATAGAATTAAGACACTAATATTTTAGCTGTAATATAAATGCCTGCCCCCCCAGGGACACACATTAGTTCCTCAAAAGCAGTGCATTTTAATGTATTCTGGAAACACCTTCATTTGGTATATCGACTCCTTCTCTCTTGAAGTTGCATTAAGCAAAATCCAAGAAAACCAACAACATGGAAATCATTCCCACCTACTGTCTTTGATTATTCAGGAGGTGGTTTGGGGACTGGAAAACAGAATAATGGTACATTTTCTATAGGTCTGAACTACTGGACAGTGGAAAATAGCCAGGCCAAGAAATCTTGAAGATGAAAGCGTAAATGTATTTAAGAAAGACTTCCTGAACATCAGCTGGTGGGCAGTCACAGGCCTGGGCACTGGGTACACAATGCTGATTAAACATTTGTTCACAAATCATTTAAGAAGCATTTGAAGAAGGGATTTGAGTCCTAGCTGTTGTCTGAGATCTTTCATTGACACCTTGGGTAATACCTATAAATACCAACATTGAAACTTACAAGAAGGGTGTCAGGGCATCGGAGGAAATCCTGGAGATAACAGAGGGGTGCTATTGTCCTAAGAGATCCTGAATAGATGACGTTCTCGGTGTCTTAGAGGACAAATAACATGGAAAAACGTCCGACAAGGCCAGGTGACTTGATTCCCAGTCAGGGCACATACATGCCCAGGTTTTGAGCTTGATCCCCAGGGTGGGGCCTATTGCTGATTCTCTCTCATCACTGACGTTTCTCTCTCTCTCTCCCTCTTCCTTCCTCTCTGAAATCAATGTAAAAAAATATATTTAACAGTATACATGGAAAAACGTCCACATAAAGACTCTGGATTGAAAAGTGATTCAGAAGAATAAGACTAAGAATGTGAATTTTATTACACATTATATTTACACATGCATAACATATATGCACATTCTATATAAAGTATACACACTATGTGTATAGTAAGAAATATATTTTTCTTTTTTTTTTTTTTACAAAGTCCTTTTTACTTTCCACAGCACTTTTCACAACATGAGTCTTATTACCTTTTAATTTTGGTTGTTTATGAACTTAAATAGCTTCATAAAAGACAATGAACCAATTGAACATTAAGATTAAACTGCATGTTGTTTTTTTTTAATCTTACTTCTTCTTAATGTACAAATCATTACACTGATAGTAAAAATTATTTTGGTTCCTGATACATACATTGTAAAAGTATTTACTGAACAATCAACAGTGAAGATGAAATTTTAAATTAAAAAAGAGCTGAAACCGGTTTAGCTCAGTGGATAGAGTGTTGACCTGCAGACTGAAGGGTTCCAGGTTCGATTCTGGTCAGGGGCATGTATTTGGTTGCAGGCACATCCCCAGTAGGAGGCGGCTGATCGATGTTTCTAACTCTCTATCCCTCTCCCTTTCTCTCTGTAAAAAAAAAACAATATATTTTTTAAAAAAGAGAAGAATCATAACTCTTCAGAAACTAAACATTAAAATTGTCTCTGTTCTTCTAGTTTTTGTTGTATGCATGCATGCATACATTTTACATGTCTAGAACTGTACAAATTCATACTGTCTTGTCATTCTGAGTATTTTTCCATGTTGCTAAAATATATTTTCCTTTTGCCTCTATGCAGCCCAGGCTGTGGTGGTGTGAGCAGGGAGTGAGAATCCATTCGGGGCAGGATGCTTTGGAGCACGCAGGCTACACGGGGGCTTTGGTTTCCATGTCAAGGAGGCCACGAAAGGTCATTGCCGGGCCGAAGCCGTAATGTCGCAGCGGGACTGCGTTCTGGGCCTGGGCCTGGGGCTGGGGCAGGCTCTATGGGAGGTTCTCCAAGTCCATGCGCCTACAGGTGACTCCAGGAAAGGCGAGAGGCCTGTTTCTCCTCAGTGTCCCTCCTGCGCCCTCTACAGAGGAAGCTTGATTGACACCAGGCTCAACTCAACGAAATGCTTACAAGGATTCTGTTGCTGCTCACAGAGCATATATGGAAGGGTGTATTGGGAGCTGAGAAGCGGTAAGTTGATAGTCAATACTATTTTTTTTCAAAGAGCACAGCTTTGTCCAACTCACCGGGTACTATCTGGGGTGGGGGAGGGAGAGAAAGACAGAAGTGGACTGATCTCCTTCACCCAAACTCAGAGCTGGGTTCAGGGTTTCCTGAAAGGGTTGAATCTCGTCCCTACTAGAGCGTGTTCTTTATACTCGTATGAAATGGAAAAACCCGTCAATAAGTTTCTCTTTGGAGCTCAAACCTTGTGTGTCTTCATTATCAATGTGCATGGGACGTCTGCATTCTCTGGACATCATCGTTTTTAGCGTTGTACAGTGGTTAGACTCTAAGGTTTAGAGCATTGAAGAAAATGGTTACATCATCTTAAAAAAGAAATGACTGAAGCTGAAACTGGTTTGGCTCAGTGGATAGAGCGTTGGCATGTGGACTGAAAGGTCCCGGGTTCGATTCCGGTCATGGGCAGGTACCTTGGTTGCAGGCACATCCCCAATAAGGGGTGTGCAGGAGGCAGCTGATCGATGTCTCTCTCTCATCAATGTTTCTAATTCTCTATTCCTCTCTCTTCCTCTCTGTAAAAAATTAATAAAATATATTTAAAATATATATATATATTATATTAAAAATGACTGGAGAGGAAAGGAGGCCTAGCTACCCACGCTGTTCTGCCTCAGCTTTCTGTTTTGGTCACGAAGATTGAAGAAATGAGTCTGAGCCTCCCAGTCCTGCTTCTTCTCTTTATTTTTTTTAAAAATATATATTTTGTTGCTTTTTTTACAGAGAGAAGGGGAGAGGGATAGAGAGTTAGAAACATCGATGAGAGAGAGAGACATCCATCAGCCGCCTCCTGCACGCCGCCCCCTATTGGGGATGTGCTCGCCACCAAGGTACATGCCCTTGACGGGAATTGAACCAGGGACCTTTCAGTCCGCAGGCCGAGGCTCTATGCACTGAGCCAAACCGGTTTCGGCATGCTTCTTCTCTTTATGAGTGACGTCACACAGGGTGTTAGAGTCCCAAGCAGACCTTCTACTTTTCCTCCCCTTCCTCCTTTTCCTTTTCCTTTTCCTTCCTCTCTTCCACTGCCTCCTCTTCTCTTCTTTTTCCTTCTCTTTCTCTTCTCTCTGTTTGAATTAAGTCGTGACCAGGAGCCTGGCGCGGTGACAGAAGGAGGTGGTAAGTGCCGCTGTTGTCCCCTGTTTGGTGCTGTTTGTGTCCTACATCCCCTTGGCTTTCATGACTGCTTCCCGGCACACCAGCTCCCTCCCAGCCCGGGAGTCTCTTTGGTTACCGTGACCCAGAAAGTCCCTCAGGCTGCAGGGAGCCTCTGTACGTGCCTGGTGTCCTCGGCCCTAAGGCAGGGAGCCAGAAGGACCCTGGGGATCTGGCTCCCCATGGCTCTTGCCTTCCCGGTCTCACCATCTGACTCCCCGCAAGGCTTTCTACTGGGAACACTTCCTGACACACAATTTCACCTGAATCCTGTTTCTGGGAAAGTCCATCTAAGACATTTCTGTTTAACAATCAGGGAAACTGAGAAGTCAATTGCCCAAGCTCAAAAAAAATAAAAAAAAGTGAGTGACACTGAAATTTAAACCTGGCTTCTGATTCTCAAATCTGCAGACTTACCCTTTCTATCCAATACTGCTTTGCTCTTTTTTTTTTTTTTAATGTTTGACCAAATAGAGCAGGCTACTTTTTAAAAATATATCTTATTGATTTTTTACAGAGAGGAAGGGAGAGAGATATAGTCAGAAACATCGATGAGATAGAGAGACATCGATCAGCCGCCTCCTGCACGCCCCCCACTGGAGATGTGCCCGAAACCAAGGTACATGCCCTTGACCGGAATCAAACCTGGAACCTTCCAGTCTGCAGGCCGAAGTTCTATCCACTGAGCCAAACCGGTTTCAGCGAATACTGCTTTGTGAAACAAGGCCATCAGTTAACATTCCTGTCTCTCCAGAGAAGGACAGCTCTGGACAGAAAACACTGCTAGGAAGGGCCAGCCACCCCAACCCAGTGGCCTTTTACCCACCACCCTAGGGCTCTTTTAAGTTAGTTCTTGGAGGACAAGCTGTGCTATATTCCACTTCCTCCCCTCCCCCATAGTAGTCAGCAACTTTCCAATATCCAAGCTTTGGGAACCAATACCTGGCTATGATGAACTTTTTACTACGCCGTAGTGACAGGGGGAAAAAAGTCAATGTGGTAAATTTTTCATGAAACCAAATGTGTTCCATAGAAAGGACTCTTCTTCACTGAGATGATGTCCTTCCTACATTTTTAATGTTTAAATATCTTTTCTTATATAAGATTGTAGTAAGAGTAGATAGCATATTTTTTTAATGGTCTAATGTGACAAAATTAAAGTTGGCAATTCTGTTATTACAGATTTTTTTTTTTAAGACGAGAGGCTGCGGGAAGATGGGCAATTTTATTCATCTTGAAATTCAATAATCTAGAATTAGTGACCCAGGGAGTGTACCAGGCCTTGTGGGTTTCAAGCAACATTCTTTCTTTTAAAAAAAATAAATCTTACTGATTTTTTACAGAGAGGAAGGGAGAGGATAGAGAGCTAGAAACATCGATCAGCTGCCTCTTATACACCTCCCCCCGGGGATGTGCCTGTAGCCAAGGTACCTGCCCTTGACTGGAATCGAACCTAGGACCTTTCAGTTTGCAGGCCAATGCTCTACCCACTGAGCCAAACCGGTTAGGGCACAATATTCTTATGTGAGCAGAATCCTTCCTTAATCATGACCACTAGTGTTAATCAGGATTTCTTTTGATGGCAAATGACAGAAATCCAATGATCCGAGACAAAAGGGGAATTTGCCTCAAGAAGGTCATCACAGACAATGGAACTCACCCTGGAAAGCCGCTCTGTCCATCTCCCCATGCATACCCCTTAGGTATTGCTGCATGATAACCCAACCTAAAACTTAGCAGCTTAAAGCGACGACAGCCATTTATTAAACCTGGACAAGGGTTAGCAGAAAATAGAAGGCCCATCTCTGCTCCATGTGGGGTTAGCTGGAGTCCTCAACCAGGGGCTGGAGGATCCGCTTCTAGGGTGCCTCCATCCTGCTGGCTGGGAGATCAGCTGGGTGAGGGCGCCAGGTGTCTCTCTATGTGCATCTCTCCATGTGGTTGAAGAACTAACAATCTCTCCATGGCATGAAGGCTCGATTCCCAGGACAAGCATGGGAGCGAGAGCCAGCAGGAAGCGGTCTTTCCTCCTCTGAGCTAGCCTCAGACACCAGAGAGGAAGGCTCTGCCCTGCCGGCTCAGTGCAGGCAGTCACAGAGGCCCGCCCAGTGGACAGGATGGGGACAGTCATCAACCCCGCCTCTTGGTGGGGCGGAGCCAGGTTCTGGAAAAGCATGGGGGATGAGAAATAACCCTGTGGCCATTTTTTTTTGGAAACACAGTCTGCTATACCATGTATTGTCTTCATCCCGTTGGTGGGTTTCTGCCAGGCATGGATGATAGGGCCAACCGTGACTCTCAGGCTCTCACCTTCAGCGAGAAATGCCCCTCTTGCCTTTGGCCCAGTTGCGGGTGGATCTTTGTACCGATGACAGTGGTCAAAGACTGAATGATGCGATTGGCTTCTTTGGGGCCAGAGGCTTACCATTCCATCAATCACTGGCCAAGAGGGTGAGACCTGAAGGAAGACGTCGCTAAGCCTGGGCTTGGGACAAGGCACAGAGCCAGGAGAAGGGAGGGATGCCATCCTGAGCTGACAGATCCACCATAGGCACTGTGTCCTTTTATTTATTTTTATTTTTTTATATATCTATTTTATTGATTTTTCACAGAGAGGAAGGGAGAAGGAGAGAGAGTTAGAAACATTGATGAGAGAGAAAGATTGATCAGCTGCCTCCTGCACACTCCCTACTGGGACATGCCCACAACCAAGGTACATGCCCTTGACCGGAATCGAACCTGGGACCTTTCAGTCCGCAGGCTGATGCTCTATCCACTGAGCCAAACCGGTTTCGGCAGAATCCTGACTTTAAGGCACGCTGTCTTCGAGGACTTGCTCCTAAAAACTGTTCTTCCCTCCTCCACCGAGTCACCAGGCAGGCAGCGAGGGCCTGACAAATGGGCTCCCTGGCTGCAGCCCCAAGAGAGGACTCGCATTCCTTCATAGACTCCATTCTGACGATTTAATGCAGGTCTGGGTGGATGTTGTGGAGATTTATGTTTAAAGAAACAAACCCAGCAGGCTGAGGCAATAAATGTGATTCATTTCTTTCCGGAAGTCTCTGCTCTGGGAAGGTGTGAAGTTTCAAGTTATATGATCCTTGGTGGCTGCAAGCTACCCACAGATGCTTCTCAGAACAACTTGTTTGGATGCACATTTCAGCTTTCGAAAGCCAACGTTGGCCCTAAAAACAAGAAGCTACTTGAGAACCTCGAATAAAATCTAGATTTGGGGGCCAGATCGGCAAGACTGGCCATCATCTGGCTCCAGCTAAGAACTACAGCATCCGTTTCCACTAGCAATTTAAGCTTCAATGGGTGGAATTTAAAATGATGTTTCAAATACTTTTCTCTCTTTTTTTTATTTCTTCCTTCTTATTGATTTTTACAGAGAGAAGAGAGAGAGGAAGAGAGAAGCATTGATGTGACAGTAAAATATCCATTGGCTGCCTCCTGCACACCCCATATTGGGGATTGAGCCCAGGCATGTGCTCTGAACTGGGAATCGAACCAGCAACCTTGCAGTGCACTGGACCGCACTGACCAGGGCTTCAATACTTTTTTTTTTTAATATTTGTTAATGATTTTTTTTTTTAAGGTTTGAGTGTTTTTTGTTTTTTTAAATATATTTTATTGATTTTTTACAGAGAGGAAGGGAGAAAGATAGAAAGTCAGAAACATCAATGAGAGAGAGACATCGATCAGCCGCCTCCTGCATGCCCCACACTGGAGATGTGCCTGCAAGCAAGGTACATGCCCCCGACCGGAATCGAACCTGGGACCTTTCAGTCCGCAGGCCGACGCTCTATCCACTGAGCCAAACTGGTCTCGGCTAATGATTTTTCTTTACAGAGAAGAAAGGGGAGAGATAGAGAGCCAAAAACATCGATGAGAGAGAGACATCAATCAGCTGCCTCCTGCACATCTCCCACTGGGGATGTGCCCGCAACCAAGATACATGCCACCGACCAGAATCGAACTCGGGACCCTTCAGTCTGCAGGCTGACGCTCTATCCACTGAGCCAAACCAGTTTTGGCTTCAATACTTTTCAAAACGTTTCTTTTTCATCTTAGGCAGTTTCCTCGGTGGTGGGAAATGGACCATTTTTATTTTTTCCCTTCATCCTTTTCTGGGTTTGAGGAAACCTAATAAACGTTGCTTGGGGGGAAATAAATTCTTTCCTCAGTAGAGGGAGCCTCTCAAACCTGCCTAGGGCTGCGGGAACGCTTCCGTGGAGAGGATGTTCTGCCACGCGTGGCTGTCCGTCTTGCATCGCAGGCGGTTCTCACCACGAGGAGGTCCTTGCGTGGAGCCTGAACCTGCTCTCTGACCCACAAGTACAGTTCTGGGCTCTGGACCAAGATGCACAGCCTTCTCCTTCCCGGGACTTCCCTCTGGGCATTTTCAGGTCACCATGAGGTTCAACCCTCACATTCAGCCCAAGCTTTCTGGGGCCCCGTTAATTGTACCCAGAATCCCCCACCCGAGGATATTTTTTTGCATTGACTTTGAGAGATGGAGAGAGAGGAACATCGATGTGATAGAGACACATGGATTGATTGCCTCCTGCAGGCACCCTGACCAGGGCCAGGGATCGAACCTACAACCCAGGTACGTGCACTTGACTGGGAATCCAAACTGCAACCCTTTGTATGTGGGCTGATGCTCTAACCATTGGAAAACACTGGCCAGAGCAAGATGAACAACTTAATTTTATTTATTTATTTTAAAATATATTTTATTGATTTTTTACAGAGAGGAAGGGAGAGGGATAGAGAGTTAGAAACATCGATCAGAGAGAGACATAAATCAGCTGCCTCTTGCACATCCCCTACTGGGGATATGCCTGCAACCCAGGTACATGCCTTTGACCGGAATCGAACCTGGGACCTTTCAGTCCACAGGCCGACGCTCTATCCACTGAGCCAAACTGGTTTCAGCATTATTTATTTATTTAAAAAAATTTTATTGATTTTTTACAGAGAGGGAAGGAGAGGGATAGGGAGCCAAAAACATTGATGAGAAAGAGACATTGATAAACTGCCTCCTGCACGCCCCCTACTGGGGATGTGCCCACAACCAAGATACACATACAAGATACCTTTCAGTCCCCAGGCCGACACTCTATCCACGGAGCCAAACCGGTTTCGGCAACAACTTAATTTTAAATGTTCCCTCTGACAGTGGGGTGCCTGCATTCAATTCAGTGTTCCTTCATTCTCTCATCAACTGTGCAGGGAGCACCCACAGTATGTGAGCCAGGCACTGGGGCCTAACAGAGAGTCAGGCGGACAGATCTATGCCTCCAGGATCTTACAGTGACTCAAAGGAGATAAAGACATAGAGAGAGGACCAAGGGCTGCTATTATCTCTCAAGGTCATGACTACCCTTTTTTCCGCTGGTACACAAAAACCTGTATTATCCGACCTGGTTTCTGCAGCAAACCCTTTTCCATCACAACTGGGACAATGCCAGGCACCTTTGCATCCTGCATCTTGCAGGTTCACGGATTTTGTACGTAAGTACAGCAATAGTTTCCATTTCGTCTTGTCGGTTACAGCTCAGCTTTCTAATCTGTCAAAATCATTTAAATCTTGATCACACCATCTTTTTCCTTTGCCATTTTCCCAGTTTAGGGTCATCTGCAAAGTGGATAAGCAGGACTTGTTTTCGAATGAATGGTTGATTTGACAAAATGGGGATAAAACAATAAGCAGTACCTGCCCCAGCTGGTTTGACTGAGTGGATACAGTGTCAGCCTGTGGATTGAAAGGTCTGGGGTTCGATTCTGGTCAAGGGCACATGCCCGGGTTGCGGGCTTGGTCTCCGGAGAGGTGGGGGAGTCGGAGATGGCCCATCGATGATTCTCTGTCATCATTGGTGTTTCTGTCCCTCCCTCTCCCTTCTTCTCTGAAGTCAATAAAAATATATATATAAAAAAGAAATAAAATAAATGTGCCCTATGAAATGCCACACTAATTCAAAGGCCCTCCAGAAAATCTTGAATGAATGAATGTGTATTTTTTTCCTGACATTTAAAGAAGTCCCTTCATTTGCTATTTTCCAAATCAATTGATCACTTTTTCCGAAGAGTTATGGCACTTCAATGTAACTGGACTGGTTGTAGCATATCGGACATAATTCATGGTATAAATGTGTTACAAAGAACTATAATAATGTATGCACATTAACCCAAATATCTCTTGCCCAAATTATCACACCTCCACTAATCCCTGCCTCACCACTTTAGAAAGAAAAATTGGGTCATTTGAATGTCATGTCCAATTTCCTTCATTGTAAGTGTCAAAAAGAATAACCTTTAAAAAATGTCTAAGATGGTCCTGCCCAGTTTTCTCAGTGATTAGAGCATCAGCCCTCAGACCGAAGCATCTACGGTTCGATTCCCAGTCGGAGGCACATACCTCGGTTGCAAATTGGATTCCTGGCCCCAGTTGGGGCTCGAACAGGAGGCAGCCAATCGATGTGTCTCTTGTTTCTCTTTCCCTCCCAATCTCTCAGGAAAAAAAAAAAAAATCAATGGGAAAAACATCCTTGAGTGAGGATTAACAAAACAGGACAAAAAGAGTGTCTAAGGTCAATAAAAGCATCTGCTAAGCCATTTTGTTGGTCACATGAAAGCCCTGGACTACTCAGGAAAATTCTATTTTTATGCTCATTGTTGAGAGCATCAGATATCAACAGGAAAGCAATCCTACTGAGAGAGATCAGATCATCCCAGACAATGGGTCCTCCTGCCACGGCCACTGCCACACAGTTCTGGAGGAGCTTGCAGAGATCTGGGGTCTCCTCCCAGCCCTGGAGCAACTTCCGCTGCTTCCAGGTGCTCCATAGAGTGGAGGTCAGAGGCAGAGCGGAGGCAGGAGGTCATCTATCAGCCTCTGATTCCGGTAGAGAGGTAACATTCCTTGAAGTAAGAGACCGGGAAATAAAAACGGTGCTGGAAGGCCATGCCCTGGGGCTGGGGTGTATGTACCTAGGCCTCTCCTCACTGGGTTCTGGAGAGGGACCTCTCATTATTTATCATCCACTCTAAACCCAGGGACAGTATACCAGGATGACATTTTCCTTGCCCACGGTCTAATCCACACTCTGTGTTATATTTAGTTGTCATGTTTAAAGTCTCCTTTAATCTAGAATAGGCCCTTCGTCTTTCTCATCTTTCATCACCTTGACATTTTTCACGAGTATAGACCAATTATTTTGCAGAACGTCGCTCATTTTGGGGTTGTCTGCTATTTCCTAGTGAATAGATTCTGATGATGTATTTTTGTATTCAGGGGTACTGTTGTGTCCTCCACACATCGTATCAGGAGGCATAAGGTTTATTTGTCCCGTTAGTGATGATGTTTAACCTTGGTCACTGGGTTAAATGTTCACCAGATTTTGCCAAAACCAGTTTGGCTCAGAGGATTGAGCATCAGCCTGCAGACTGAAAGGTCCCAGATTGGATTCCAGTCAAGAGCACGTACCTTGGTTGCGGGCACATCCCCAATAGGGAGTGTGCAGGAGGCGGCTGATTGATGTTTCTCTCTCATCGGTGTTTCTAACTCTCTATCTCTCTCCCTTCTTCTTTGTGAAAAATCAATAAAGTATATAAATGTATGCCAGATTTCTCCACTATAAACTTACTGTTTTCTCCCTATGTTATTATGATAATCTTTTAGGAAAATACTTGGAAACTATGTAAATATCAAATGGATGTTTTGAGAGTAACCGGGGGTAATACAAGGAAACCGGGATTATTCTGGAAACACCAGGACATACGGTTGCCCTAGTTCTGAAAGACTTTTAGGACTTCCTGTTATAATGGCCAGTCTGCCCCCAGCCACAGCTCCTGGGCCACATTTGCAGAGGGGCCTTTTTGGAGCCGCCCCCTACTCTGCCAGTATTTTACCGTGGAGAGGTGTCTGTCAAAGACTTGTAACACTTAGTGCACCTCTGATTCTTTGTCACTCTCAGATGGAGAGCTCCTTGAAGGCAAGGACCTCACCACTTCATCTTTTTTCTTGTTAATCCTCACCCGAGGATATTTTCCCGATGATTTTTACAAAGAGTAGAAGGGAGGGGGAGAAACAGAGAGGAACATCGATGTGAGAGAGACACATTGATTGGTTGCCTCCTACAGGTGCCCTGACCAGAGTCGGATGAAACCTGCAACCCAGGTATGTGCCCTTGTCTGGAATCAAACCCAGGACCCTTCAGTCCACAGGCTGATGCTCTATCCACTGAGCCTAACCGGCTGGGGCTCACCATTTCATCTTTATCTCCTAGGTATACTTGCAGCTGGTATAGGAGAGGCACTACCTAAACGTCTGAATTCATACTGACCTTCTCTGTACGTTGGTTTCCTTCATTTTTGGAAAGAGGGATAATGAACTTGGCCATGTTATCTCTCGTCATTGATGTTTCTATCTCTCTCCCTCTCCCTTTCCTCTCCGAAATCAATAAAAATATATTAAAAAAAAATAAAATCAACTCGTCTACTTTGTGTTCCTCAGGGTCATTCCTCTGACTTTTGTTGGTGTCAGTAGTCTCAGGGCCTTGTACAGAACCAACCAGAGGTGCCCTAGAAGTCTTTTGAAAGAACACCTGCAGCCGAAACCGGTTTGGCTCAGTGGATAGAGCGTCAGTCTGCAGACTGAAAGGTCCCGGGTTTGATTCTGGTTGAGGGCATGTACCTTAGTGGCGGGTACATCCCCAGTAGGGAGTATGCAGGAGGCAGCTGATTGATGTTTCTCTCTCATTGATGTTTCTAATTCTTTATTTCTCTCCCTTCCTCTCTGTAAAAAATCAATAAAATATATTTTAAAAAAAAGAAAAGAAAGAAAGAACACCTGCGTAAGTGTGAATCCAGTCACTCTCCCTCGTCTTAGTGTTTGATTCTCCCAAAAGAAATCTAAGAACTGGCCCTCCATCTGACACAGTATTGTGTAAGCTTTAAAAAAAAGAGAAAAAAAATGCTCACGAAGAGACAATAACAAGTAAAGAGATTGAATGAGTAATAGGAGAAACTAACCCACAGGCAGAAGGCTTCACAGTTCAAAGCTACCAAATATTTGAAGAACCATGAATACCAGTTCTTCACAAACTTTCCCCAAATGTAGTCGAGGAGGGAACACTTCCCAGTTCATTGTATGACACCAGTGTCACCCTCAAATCAAAACCAAACAGAGACATCATAAGGACACTACAGGCCAATATCTCTTACAAATATAGGTTTTTAAATCCTCAGCAAGATACGAGGTGCCCATAACCCAGCAGTGTATGAAAAGAATGACACACCATGACCAAGTGGGATTTATGCCAGGAATGCAAGGGGGCAATCTATGAAAACCAATCAATGCAATGGAAAAGGGAAAACAGCCACAGGATTCTATCAACAGACAGAAAAAAAAAAGGCATTTGATGAAATCCAACAACCTCTTGTGATAGAGACACACACTCATCTAGGACCAGGAAGGAAGCTGCTAAACCTGACCAAAACAAAGCAGAGCCCCAGGTAGCATCACACTTCTTGGGGCACCACAGAGGTGTTCTTCCTAAGCTCAGGAACAAGAGAAGGTCTGGTCTCACTCCTTTGCAACCTTCAGCTAAGGGGCAAGGCAGTTACCCAAGAAGGTGACATAAAAGGCATCCAGATAGAAAAGAAAGACATAAAGAGTGGGGCAAAAGTGGGTTTATAATTGTTGATAGGGAAAAGAATAGAATAATTAATAGAAAATAATACAAGAATGAATTTGGTGATTCACGGACTCACAGATGTAAATCTACTTTTGCCTCACACTGTATGTACTTTGAAATATGTGATCCCTCCTACACACACAAAAAAAATCTCGTGGAAGCAAAACTCACATCTTGGCTCCATTAAGTGCCATGGTTAGGGGACAGTAAACACTTTTAAGGTGTCTAATTCCAGCCTACTGCCTCCCCACCCCTACCAATGAATGGACTCCTGAGCATTGCCTCAGCTGCTGACTGTTTAGTGCCAACAGCTTTATCCCTGACTTCTGCAGCGCTGCTGCCTGAAGACTGGCCACAGCTTCTGCAGAAATGATAACCCTGTAAGAAAATTGCTGGTTTTTGGCAATGAACATACCAATTAGGAGTTCAGGTACGTTGGTGATTTTTCAGCGTTCGGCTTTAATGACCCGCTGCGTTTTTTCACTTGATGAGTAGGTCCTTCCCAGTCTCGCATTTCTTGTCAGTAAACCACTTTCCTTTGCTAAATGTTGTGATCTCTGAGTTTTCCAATTCATGGGTAGCTGATGAGATGCAAATTGAAATAGCTATTTTCACCTGGTAAGTGGGGAAAGTTGTATTTTTCGAGATACTGCTCAATGCCAGCTTAGAAGCTGGGCCCACCTACATGACTAACAGGGCACTTGGTTATATTTATTGACAGCTTTAAAAATATACCTTTTAAATCCTGTAATTTCACTACCTGTAATTCAACCAAATGGATATAATTAGGTAGTGCATCCTAAAATTAAAAAGCAAACACTGAAATGGCATTGACTTTAAAAAATACATTTTCTAAGGACATTTAGTACTATGGAAAATACTCTTGATTTAAGGTAAAAATGAAAAGAGTAGAATCATACAGGGTGGCCCAAATTTGTGCAATCAAACCACATATATGGCATTGAACAAAAACGAAGAGGGGAAAAAAAAACCACTTTAATTACTACCTGTCCCTTTTTTTAAAAAAATATATTTTATTGATTTTTTTACAGAGAGGAAGGAAAAGCGGGATAGAGAGTTAGAAACATCGATGAGAGAGAAACATCAATCAGCTGCCTTTTGCACACCCCCTACTGGGGAAGTGCTCGCAACCAGGGTACATGCCCTTGACCGGAATTGAACCTGGGACCTTTCAGTCCGCAGGCAGACACTCTACCCACTGAGCCAAACCAGTTAGGGCTGTCCCTTTCTTAAAAAAAAAAAAAAGGAAAGAAAATTACCCTTTGGGTTATGCTAAGTGAAATAAGCCACACGGAGAAAGACAAATATCACAAAATCTCACTTATTGGTGGAATGTAATGAGCAAAACGAATGGACCAACAAAATAAGACCCAAAGCATGGAGGCATGGAACAGACAGACGGATCTCCACGTGGGGGGACAAGGAGAGATAAACCGAAGAACTCATATACTTATGTGCATAGCCCACGGACACCAACAAATAGGGTGAAAGAAGACCTGGGCTGCTGAATAGGGACTGCGAGGAGAAGGGGCACAGGAGTGGGGGGTGGGTTGGGGGACATCTGTAATACTGTCAACAATAAAACAGAAAAAGAAAAAATGAGAAACCATTCTATTCTGTTGCCATTTAATAACAGAGAACACTAAAAATTATTGAGTTCTATTAACTTGGAATTACATAGAATGCTCTGTATTAAGGTCAGTTAAAATGAGTGGCTAGAAATGAAGGAAAGAAACAAGAGGAGTAAAGAAAGAGGAGGGGAAAAGAGGGGTATCTGTAATATTTTCCACAATAAAGATAGATAGATAGATAGATAGATAGATAGATAGATAATGAAAGAGAGGTAGCATAGTGTAGGGGAGGAAAAGGGAGAGGCTGACAGACAGACAAAAGACCTAGAAACCTAAGAATGATCCAATGAAATCAATCCATGCACACTGTTTTGTTTTTTCTCTCTCACTCTCCCCTCTCCCATCCCCCACACACTCCCAGCTGGGGTTCAATAAGGCTCTATACACAAGAAGCAAACTAAGAACCCGGCTCTCTGAGCCAACAAGAGCCCAGGCTCCTGTGCAGATACTAGCATTAAAGTGAAAGGAATGATGTTCACATCACATCGCCGTCAGGGAGCGTGGGCCACAGCACGCAGGCCGGAGTCTGCCAAGGACATCAGGGCCAGAGCCAGCGGCCATGGGCTGTTCTAGAGGGAGAGCAAGACCTCCCCGCAAGGCCGCTCAGCACCCTGGTGTGGAAATCACCCGTGCACACCGTGCATGCGCTCCCAATCCGGGGGGCAGGGGCCCGGGCTCCGGTTACTGAATTATTTACCGGGAGTGCCAACGTAGAAGAACGAGAACTAGTTTTAGAAAAATCTGAAAGGGCAGCGTCGGCGGGTAGGCAAGGCCTGGCTGAAAGAAAAGAACAGGCTGTTATTTACAAAGGACACACGCACACACACACGCACACACACACGCGCGCACACACAGGTGCAGGCCTGTAATGGGATCGGGGAGGCAGTGTAGCAGCAAATTAAGCCAGAGCCTTTCACAAAGATCAAAAAGCAGCAGTAATTGCCGGCGGCAGCCCCAGGTTCCACACCACCGAGCCGGCCCGCGTGGCTGGCTCCCGGTGGCACGGAGCCGGCCCTGCAGAGCGAGCTTTGACACGGCGGGTCCGGTGATGAGCCCTGCCCTCTCTCGGACTGAGACTCCGACCTCGAATTGCCCAGGTGGGCGACCTCTTTCCCGGATGAAAAGCCTCCGGGGCGTCTGCCCTAGCCACAGGGAAAGGCCCTGGAGCTGGGACGATGAGAGTCAGAAGCACAGGAAATGTAGCGCCCGGGGCTGGGAAATAAAGCAGGGCTGTTTGGCCCCGTCCGAGGGGAGCAGCTCAAGTTAACGGCTTAGCAGCTCAGCTCCCCGCGGGCGGAGAACCCAAGAAGCTACCCGACACCTGTAAGCGCCACCCGCCTGCCTGGTGTGGGTTTCATGAACCTCGGGGCCTCTGATTCTTGTGATACTTGCCCAGTCACGCCGCTCAGTAAGTCCAGGCTGGCCAAGTTCTCGGGGGCCGAGGAGAATGTAGATGGGACGGTTTGGGGGACTTTGCACGCGGATCTGGGAGCCGGTTCGTGGCCAGATGCGCACCACAAGATAGCTTCCTGCCCTCTCCCCTCCGGTTTTAACTCCCCAAAGTGGCCTCAGCCACAGGGCCAGGGCATCGCGGTGACACCATCGGAGGCAGATGTAGGGCAGGATTACAAACCACAAGGAGGCCCTGGCCGGTTTGGCTCAGTGGATAGAGCTGCGGCCTGTGGATGGAAGGGTCCTGGGCTCGATTCCGGTCAAGGGCATCTGCCTGCGTTGTGGGCTCGATCCCCAGGAGGGAGCGTGCAGGAGGCAGCGGATCAACGATTCTCAACCTTGATGTTTCTGTCTCTCTCTCCCCTCTCCCTTCCTCTCTGAAATATATATATATTTAATAAGGAAATGTATTTTTTTAATATATAGTTTTATTGAATTTTTACAGAGAGGAAGGGAGAAAGAAACATCGATGACAAAGAAACATCGATCAGCTGCCTCCTGCACACCCCCTACTGGAGGATGTGCCCGCAACCAAGGTACATGCCCTTGACCAGAATCGAACCTGGGACCCTTTAGTCGGCAGGCTAACGCTCTATCCACTGAGCCAAACCGGTCTCGGCAATAAAAAAATATTTTTAAAAAATGACAAGGAGGCCGAGACCGGTTTGGCTCAGTGGATAGAGCGTCGGCTTGTGGACTGAAGGGTCTCAGGTTCGATTCCGGTCGGGGGCATGTACCTTGCTTGCGGGCACATCTCCACTGTGGGGCGTGCAGGAGGCGGCTGATCGATGTCTCTCTCTCATTGATGTTTCTGACTTTCTCTCTCTCTCTCCCCTCCTCTCTGTAAAAAATCAATAAAATATATTAATAAAAAAATGATAAGGAGGCGCAGACCAACCCTGGTAAAGCGGGAGCACCTTTTGTGGGTACGGAAGGCGGAGGCGGTCTAGCCCACCTGATTCTCCTGCTGCCAGGAGATCCCATGACATGCAGGCCCCCGAGGCAGCCCGGGCCCGGGAGGAAGCCCGCGGAGCCCCGAGAAGAAGGGAGGGAAGCAGACCTGACAGCCTGTTGTGGCCACAGCTTCCTCCGCAAAGATAAGAGCGAGGCGGGGTTTGTGGAAAAGAGACAGATCCTGGTGTGGACCCAAGATGTTTGCTCGGACTGTATTTAATCTGCCGGCAGGAGCAAGGAAGAAGCCGTGTTTGGGTAAACACTGCTGAAAGCGGGAGCCGGGCCTGGCAGAGCCAGCTTGCCAACTGCATACCGAGAAGGAACCGTGAAAAACCAGCCCCGCCTCGGCGGCCCACGCCGTGGGGGGGCTTCAGCTGTGTTTTCTGGAAAACACAGACCCTCTTTGTCAACAGAGCTTTGAACAGGGACTCGGAGCGGGAGGGCGGAGGGCAGACGGTGTCCCTGGCCGTCACACTCCGATTCCTCAGGGAAGGGACACAGGGACCCTTCGTGGGAAGCTGCTCAATCAGGTTTGCTCCAGACACACAAACTCAGAGCATCCACAGCCCCCGATGACAGTGGTCTGCAGAAACAGGGCGGGGCTGCTCCTCCAAGCCATCCGGCCGCTCTGTGGGGTCACCTGGGGAGACTGAGCCACTCTAGTCCAGACCAGCGAGCTCTGAACCGCGGACCGCAAGTGGGCAGGTCATGGGCGCTGCTTCAAAAGCCTTCGGTTTGGGGGCAGGGGAAGAAACAGTGGGGCACAGCAGTGCTTTTCAAACTGGAATGGGCGTGCACATCACCTGGGGATCTCCTGACCCGAGTGTGATTCTGGCAGGTCTGGGAGGCCTGGAGAGCCGAGCTTCAGGGGATGCGGAAGCTGACCACCCAGGGGCCACGCTTGGGATGATGGGGGGGGGTTGCGGGGGGAAGGTCTCTAGGGCTAGATTAGCTCTTTAATTATGGGATCGGAGCCAAAGCTTCTCACCAGTAAAGCACAGTTCAAAGCCAGTGGTAAAAAAGGCTTTCTTCTCTGTGGGAAGAGTAAGCCATCAGGCCAGATGAGCAGAAATGAGAAAAGCAATATTCAATTACAGTTTAGATACCCTGTTTCCCCGAAAATAAGACAGTGTCTTATATTAATTTTTGCTCCCCAAGATGCACGCTAGGTCTTATTTTCAGGGGATGCCTTATTTTTCCATGAAGAAGAATACGGTACACATTTATTGTTGAACAACAACAACAAAAAAGTAAATTTATGACCTGTATATGGTAAGGTAGTAGTTGTCATTACAAACCAGCTCCCTGATTGGCCGCAGCGCAGCCGGAGCTGTTCAGGCAGGGCGAGGTCTCTTTAAATCAGGAGTCAGACGCCTGACTGTACCTTCGGGGGCCTTCTATTCTGGGGAGGCCTTATTATCGGGGAGGTCTTATTTGGGGGGGGATGCCTTATATTACAGCAAAAGGCAAAACTGGAAGTAGGTCTTATTTCCCGGGGATGTCTTACTTTCGCGGAAACAGGGTACTTCAACTGATGCATCAGTAAACAAAGGGGGTCTATCCCTGCAATGGACAATTAATTATTCAGCCATAAAAAGGAACAAAGTTCTGATGCATACTACAACATGGATGAACCCTGAAAACATTATGCTAAGTAAAAGTCACAGAAGAGCACGTGTAACACGTGTAATACAGTTTCATTTATATATATATATATAAATGAAACTGTATTAAAAAAAAAAAAAAAAAAAAAAAAAAAAAACAGAGAGGAAGGGAGAGAGATAGTTAGAAACATCAATGAGAGAGAGAGACATCGACCAGCTGCCTCCTGCACGTCCTCCACTGGAGATGTGCCCGCAACCAAGGTACATGCCCTTGACTGGAATGGAACCTGGGACCCTCCAGTTGGCAGGCTGACGCTCTATCCACTGAGCCAAACTGGTTTCAGCTACAGTTTCATTTCTATAGAAGATCCAGAATAGGCATGTTTTTAGTGACAGAAAGTAGATGAGTGGTTGCTCAGGATGGGGGAATAGCGGAGTGGTGGCTAGTGGGTACAGGAATTCTTTCTGAGGTTGTGAAAAAGTTCAAAAATTGACTACACATTTTTAAATGGGCGAGCTGTGTGATGTGTGAACTGTATCTGTAGAAAGCTGTTAAAAATTACCGGAAGAGTTCTGGCCAGCAGTGGTTAGAGCACCAGCCTGCACACCAAAGGGTTGTGGGTTTGATTCCCGGTCAAGGGCAGGAACCTGGGTTGTGGATGTGATCCCCAGTCCCAGTCAGGACTTGTGCAGGAGGCAACCAAACTGATGTGTCTCTCTCATGTCAATGTTTCTCTCTCTCTCTCCCCTCTCCCTTCCACTCTCTCTGAAAGTCAAGGGACTTGGTCAATGGGGATTAACAAAACAAAATAAAATAAAAAATTACTGGAAGAAGGTTTTTGCAACCAAACATATTCAAGAAAATATACTCTTTTTTATGTGTTACATACATATAAATATACAACATATTCTTTATATACTATCTTCATCTATGATATATATTATGTATAGAAAATGTAACATGAAATATAAAGATTACATAAAGATTTGTAGGAGCAAGTCTTTTTCCTTTTTTTAAAAGGCAAACAACTCAGCAGAAAAATAAACAGAGGATATGCACAGACAATTCACCAGAGGAAACCGGAAGGGCTGATGTACACATGGGAAGAGGCCAAACCTCTTTGGAAATCAGCAAAATATACATTAATATATCAACCAACTCCCATTTTAGACCCATCAGGTTGGGGAAAAAAAACTATAAAAATTAATATAATGATACTAAGTGATGGCAAATATGGAGACATGAGACATTTCATATATTGCTGGCGGGAGAGTAGATTGGTCCAAATGTGAAGTGTGTATATTCCATGTATGTTGCTAGTATGTTCATGAAAGGAAGTCTCATCCATGTATATAGGAGGCATGGATAGGAATATCTTACCATTTTCTATATTAGTAAAAATCTTCAACCTTTATGCCATCAATAGGGAGATGGGTAACCAACTATATTGGGGTTTATCCATATAATGGAAAATGAGATAGCAGTTAAAAATAAGTGAATTTGAGCTATTAAATGTAATAGAAATATTTAAACATGATTCATATTATTTCCTAGAAATGAGACTAAAGAGAACCAATGTTCTTGGACCTGTCGCACCATCACCTCTGCTAGGTTGCATTGGCAAAGCAAGTCACAGGCCAATCCCTGATCCCAGAGGCTTTTAGACAGACTGTGAAGTCTCATGGCTAAGGACATGCATTTGGGGAGGGTTCAAGAGTGACTTCTTCAGGCGAGGTCAATACTGTGTTTACACACTCGCTTAGCACATTACTAGTAAACTAGCATGCTCTCAATAAGTATCTGCTGACTCAATAATGTTGATTGCATTACCCTTGTGCAGTGCTGCCCTCAAGTGATTGCTCTGGGCATTGCAATGATTGATTTAAAACTGCCTGTCAATGGCTTTGTTGAGTGGGAGAATCCTACGAGTATGGAGCCCAATAGGTGCATGAAAAGGTGCTCACTATCACTAACTATCGAGAAAAGACAATCAAAACCACAGTGAACTATCACTTCACAGCTGTTAAGATGGCTGTTCTAAAAATGCCAATAGATAACAGGTGTTGGCAAGGACGTGGAGAAAAGGAAACCCATTGCCTACTGTTAGTGGGAACGTAAATACAAATACAAACCAGCATGGGATTCCCTCAAAAAATTAAAGCTAGAACTACCATATGATCCAGCAATCCCACTTCTGGGTATATCTCCAAAGGAAATGAAATCACTGTCTCGAAGAGATATCTGCACTCCCATGTTCACCGCAGCATTAATCGCAATAGCCAAGGTATAGGACACCTATGTGTCTGTCAATGAATGAGTACCTGAATGAATGCAGTATATTTATAAGCAAGAATATTCCTCAGCCACAAAAAAAAAAGAGAGGAAATTCTGCCATTTGTGAAAACATGGATGAACCTGGAAGACGGATGCTAAGTGAAATAAGCCAGACAGAGAAAGACAAATACTGTGTGGACTCACTTTTATGTGGAACCGAAACAAGTCGAACTGATAGAAGAATTAAGAGTAGAGTGGGGACTGTTGGGAGCTGGGGTTGGGGGGAGAAATGGAAATATGCTGGCCAAAGGATAGATTCTCACTTATAAGATGAATAAGTTCTGGGAATCTAATGTACATACTGGTGACTCAAGTTAATAATACTGTATTTTACTAAATGAAATTTGCTAAGAGAATCGATCCTAAGGGTTCTTATCACCACTACCGCAACAGAAAGGTAAATATGAGGGACGAATATGTCAATTAGTTTGTGGCAACCATTTCGCAATGTATACGTGTATCAAATCATCACATTTGTCAATTCTGCCTCAATAAAGCTGAAACGAACATGAGAACAGGGCCTTGGATGAGTACATTCTGAGGAATGGGCATCAGATTTATGAACCCTGCTCTTCCCCCCCCCCCCTGGCACCCCGATTGTCCAGACGTAGCTGTTACCGGGCCCTGACCTCCCCCTTCCCTCCTGGCTCACAGATACCTCCTTCGCTCTGCTCTGATCTCATAACCCCCCCACCCAGACAGCTCCTTAGCTCATTTCCTTCTGAGCTGTAGACCAGAATGTTCTCTTGCCTCTAGGACACCTCCCTTTGAGGGCCCCAAGCAATTCAAACCCAACATGGATGTCCCTTTCTCCCTGGGTACTTTCCATCTTGAAGTCCTCTGGAGTGTTCAGGGAACTGTGAAAGCAATGACTTGTTTTCTGACTTCTCATAAAGCCGGACACAGAGAGCAGAAAACGGAAGCCCAGGGAGGTTAAGTAACTCGCCCAAATTCACAGAGATTCAAAGTCTGAAAAGGTGCTCACTCTCACTAACTATCGAGAAAAGACAATCAAAACCACAGTGAACTATCACTTCACAGCTGTTAGGATGGCTGTTCTAAAAATGACAATAGATAACAGGTGTTGGCAAGGATGTGGAGAAAAGGGCACCCTTGCCTACTGTTAGTGGGCTGTGTTTGAAGACTGGAATTAGAAATGAAGCCTTTCTTTTAAAAATTGCCTTTTTATTATTGTTAATGCAGTACAATTCAAGGGGGAAAAGCTTCCTTAAATAGATAAAGCTATTAACTGATTTTAAAAAAGGATAAGATCAGTAGCACAGGTTTGGGGGTTAAATGTTTATTAAACCAAGCTTTTAAATTATATCAATTTATATCCACCTATATAGTCTGTAAACAAATACAGTACACATGTAAGTAAAAGGCTCTTTGATTAGAATTAATGGGAAAACTACAGAACCATCTGCATGCTGGCACCCCCCAACTTCTCGGGCCGATGCCAGGGGACCTTGTCGTCGTTAACACAGTTGAATGAAAAAACCAGGGGGAGTTTAGCTCCACGCTACCGGCTGGGCTGGATTTCCAGACAGATAACTGTTCCGAATTACAGTAGAGGCTGGGATACAGCAAGGCAACAGTGTAGTTTTTACATTCACAGATTGGCTGAAATAGTACTTCTCTTCTGGATGTCTCCCTCTTTGTTACCATACTCAGCGAGAGACGGTAGACCACAGGTGATTACAAAAATAGATAACTCACAGAGTAATAAATAGCGACCGCAGAGCACACACTTAGAATAAAGTTTGCGTTTTTCCACAACGTGCGGCATCCCACAAGTATGTTCAAGAGGGACAGTCGGCAGACTTCCGAGCGGTGAGAGAGCATTTGCAAAGAAAAAAAAAAAAAAACACTCACACACAAAACCCAGAGCAGGAAGGGTGAATGCAGGTGAGAGCACACAAAAGACAGAATTCCTCAGCTCTGATTATCCTCCTTAATAGACACCACGATTAGCTCACAGCCCTTTTATGTATCTTAAAAAGTAACACTTGGTTACCTATGTACAAACTTTTAAAAAACATAAATCATGTGACAAGCGAAAAATTGATTGACTTGATAGTGGCACTAAAATCAATAAAACGTGGAGCATTTTGTGTGCTTTCACATACTTCTGTGGATGGGGCTTTATAACACCCCCAAAGTGATCTGGATAGAGTTTTTAAAATTCCCACAGAAATAGAAAAGGTAAAAAAAAAAAAATCTCACAAAGTGACTGAAAATCCATAAATATATGAGTGACATTCCTATGTCCCCTTAATAGTTTATCCGGCGCCCTCGAAGGTCATTGTAATGCTATTCCGAAACCAATCTCATTGAAGAAGATACAGTGATTCCCATTCTCATTCCAGAAGTAAAAGCACTTATTTTCCCCCCCATAATGTGCGTTTCAGCGAAGCTGACACCTACTTGGCTGTACTTGCCGGTGTCACCTTAAAGCTCCATCAGAGCTTCGTGGCAGGCCTGAGCTGGAACAGGTGAGCGCGAACACTACCACAGGTCGTGATGCATCCTAATTTCGTGCGGGGAAGAAATGGGTAAACTGGAGTGATCGAAGGTGACCTCAGTCTAGAACAGTGTCCCTTGGAAACTTTTGCAGGTTTCCTGGCCAAAATAAAATCTGTTATCGAATGTGCTTGGGCCTGGCGAGATTTCATAAACAGGCGCCACTGACATGCTAACATACATTCTACGCCTTTTAAGATTCAGCTTTCCCCAAACTCACCTGACCTTGCCAGGAAATACCCAGAATCCCCTACTGCTGGGTCCCAGGACACTAGTTGCCTAGGGAACATGGGTTGAGAAATGCTTCTACAGGAGTGCTTCTAAAATCGTAGTGCACGTCAGAAACACGTGGGGGCGGGGGGGTGTTAAAGCACAGACTCCGTTCCCCATTTCCGAGGTCTGCGGTGGGACCTGGGAGCCTGCATTTCTAAGAGACTCCAAGTGAAGCCGAAGAAGTGAGGGCCATGCTTTGAGTGGCATCCGTTTAGACAATGCCCTGCACGAATCTCCGCTGCAGGAAGCCCTCCCAGGGCCTCCGGAAAGGCTGCCTGTGGCCTCTGACACAGCCAATTAGCTGGAGGTCAAATCAGCCCAGGGACATCTGAGAAGGTCCCGGGGCACCTGGGTGGGGTGGGGGAGCACTAGACTTGACCCCGGTCTCTGCCCCCTCCTTATCAGGTAACCAGGCGCTGTGACAGCATCTTCCAAAGGAATAACAGCAGCCCCTCTCAGAGGATCTGTGAAGCTTAAAGGAAATGTTTGCACGAAACAAAAACCATTGCACAAGTGTGGTTAATCAGAAGAATGTGTCAGTCACAGCAGAGAAATCCCAGAGGAGTTTTCCGTGTTCTGCCCATCCTGGCAGCTCGTGAAGAGAAAAAGAGGCTAAAAACACGGAAAACTGCAGTGAGAGGGAGTTACAGAGGAGATTGCCCAATTAAAAACATCTAGTTGTTAAAAAAAAAAAGAGAGATCAACTCACAAAGTCATTAATTACGCTGGCTTTGAGATAGCGTTTAAAAGTTACAGTCTGTTGATCTTTGAACGCATTCGCTCTTCCATTCTACCACGTTATCAATGCTGGTTACATTTTAACATCAAGAGAATGAGAAAAAAAATTCCTTCACTCAAAAGATATAAATTAGATTTTTTAAAAATTCAGCTGAGATAGTTCCAATCTTATAAGCTACCACAGTGGGAAAGTTTCAAAAGTAATCTTTAAAAAGGACTTTTAACTTTGGTTCATGCATGCAAACATCCACAGAATGAGAAATGAACACACACACACACACACACTCAAGCATTCACATATGTGCGTCTAGTTGTTGCCCAGTGCCTCTCAGCCAATGATCTGCTTCTTGAAATGCAAAAACGAGCCTGTAAAAATTCATACTCATCCATGATGGGATTACAGTCAGGCCAACATCTTGTTGCCAAGAGTCCCAGTCTCCACGTGAACCCCAAACATGATTGACGCTGCCTGAAATGCTGCACGGTCCACTCTACAAATGCTCTGGATGTTTCTGGAGACAAGACAGCATCTCTTGCACAGGCTTGCCTTCATAGCAGATCTGATAGACGGCAGTAAACAATGGAAACCTGGTTGGGGGAAAATAGGCAAAGACAAGTCAAGCCATCTGGTTTACCTCAGACAACGGCTTAGTTTTTCTGACCTAACAGACTGCAGATTAGTGTGCTCCCTGTGCCCATCTCCTGCATTCCTTTATTATTTGGCCTGTCTATGCAGGGCCTCTGCGCTGTTGGCTGTACGATCCTGGTACAACCTAGATCATCCTCTGCCCAATGGGAGTAAAGTGTCCACAAAGAAGTCACGTCGTAAACCTTATGGGGTCATCTATGGTCATTCCCATAAAGACTTGTGGCTGAGGCTCTTGGTCAAACCTGGAATGAGTCCAAGTTTCTGTCACTATTTTAAAAGGCTGGAGAATACATTTTACATTGCAAGGCATGGTATTGCTCTCTCTTCTCCAGAAAGGATGAAGACGAGCAGCCCACACTTCACCATGAATAACCCAGCCTGGACTGCTCCTGGGAGAAACAACATCGGGACCCACAATTAGCAGAGCACCGATCTCATGTTGGAAGCTGCATTTATTTTGCCTTTTCTTCCAAGATGTGAAAACATGTACGTGAACGCTTGAAATGGATGAGGGTGTGAAGGTGTGGGTTAATAATCCACTGTAAGAAAAGATAACATTATCCCGGGTACAAGAGGCTCAGCAAGTACTCTGGCCGATATCACTCAGGACATACAGTTGATTTCAATCAGGCTTTTAAACATGCAGGCCTACACACACACAGTCCAAAGAGAGCTTGAAGCAGCAATAGAGTCTTTTTTTTTTAAATCATATTTTCTTCCCCCCCTTTACCTAGAATTCTTAATTCTTAGAAATTGTAATTTAAAAAAAAATGTATTCTATTGATTTTTTTACAGAGAGGAAGGGAGAGAGATAGAGAGTTAGAAACATTGATGATGAGATAGAGACATCAATCAGCCGCCTCCTGCACATCCCTTACTGAGGATGTGCCCGCAACCAAGATACATGTCCTTGACCGGAATCAAACCTGGGACCCTTCAGTCCGCAGGCCGACGCTCTACCCACTGAGCCAAACCGGTTTCGGCATCAATAGAGTCGTAAAGGCCATTCTGCAAATGATCTCGTTAGAACCCTATAATGACAGTCTATCATTGTGGGGGTTTTTAAGGTTCAGGAAATTTTAAAAAAATATATATATTATTGATTTTTTACAGAGAGGAAAGGAGAGGGATAGAGAGCCAGAAACATTGATGAGTGAGAGACATCGATAAACCGCCTCCTGCATGCCCCCCACTGGAGATATGTCCACAACCAAGGCACGTGCCCCTGACCGAAATCGAACCCGGGACCTTTCAGTCTGCAGGCTGACGCTCTATCCACTGAGCCAAACTGGTTTCGGCGGTCCAGAATGTTTTTTGCTTGTTTGTTTTTGGAGTCAGGTAGACTTAATTAAATCTGACTCCATAAACTATCTGGAAAGGTTTCACAACCTCTCTGGCCCAGAGTGCTCATCTGTAAAATGGGCTGGACACTCAGGCTTATCGTATGAAATGGCTTACATGTAAAGCATACAACACTTGGTGCCTGGGGAATGTGCGATAAATATCAGCTTATGAATGTGACCACAGATAAACTCCAGGAGGTAAGCTGGTACAGGCGTACCTTAGAGTCCTGGGGGTTCAGTTCCAGACCGCTACAGCAAAACAAGTATCGCAATAAAGCAAGTACATCTTTTTATCCTGGGGGGGGGGGGGCTGGGGGGCTGGGCAGTGGTGGTCTTGACTTCCATTTGTGAAAAAAGCAACATCAGTGAAGCACAACAAAATGAGGCATGCCTGTGCTGGACTGAGAGGGGCGGCCTCTAATGTCAGCCCAAGGACTGCAGACCTCACCCTGTCAGAGCAGGAGGCCTCTGGATTTGAACACTCGAAGGACAAGGGACCACGGTGATCATCTGGTCCAACCAGTTTGGTTCTGTGGACAGAGAGACCGGGGCACAGAGCAGCTAAAATGTTCATCTAAGACAGTGGTTTTCAACCTTCCTAAGGCTGCAACCCTTGCATATAGTTCCTCATGTGGTGGTGACCCCCAACCATGAAATTTTGCTACTGTTATGCATTGTGATGTAAATATCTGCACTTTCCGATGGTCTTAGGCGACCCCTGTGAAAGGGTCGTTCGACCCACAGGTTGAGAAACACTGATCTAAGACGATGTGGCTAGTAAGGTGCAGATGGCCTTCAACACCGCCCTCCTGCTCAGGACTCTTTTCGTAGCCACAGAGGAGGGAGGAGAGAAGGATATAAGAGAGAGACCAGAGTCAAGAGGGTCGGAATGAAAAAAGAAAAAAAAAAATCAAGGCAAGAGGTGGCGCAAAGGAGAAGGTTAGAGCTCGACTCTGTCTGTGCAGGTCGGGGACGCAGGTGCAGGGGAGGGAGAGTCCCACATGCTCTCCACTCCAGCCCGGGAGAAGGGGGTGCCCCCTCCAGCGATCTCATGAAGCACAGGCTCAGCCTGTTCAATTCCTAGTCAGAGGGAGAAAATGGGACCTGATGGAGGAGAGGCGTCTGCTCAGAGCCCAGCTTTGCCGCCTTGATTGCATCTGCGTTTTAAAGCAGGCAGGACGCGACCCCAGAATGTGGCCCGTTTCAGGCTGCGTCCTCCCGGGCGAAGTGATGAACGCAGACGGCCAGCCACCTCGTGGATTTCTAACCTCGTCACACAGATCCCTCCTTAAAACCCCCACCGGGAGAGCCCGCCATCACCGCACGGCCAGGTGTTTCGGAAGGCTTTGAGCACATCCCGGTAAAGGCAGAACGGCCATGGAGGCGGCCCGCACGCACACCCGCGCCGCTGTCTGCCGTTAAATATGCGAGGCGCACCATGCGTGTCGGAGGTGTGTGCCGGGAAGTCACGGTTTAAAGGTAATTCTCCTCCTCCGGGGGCTTGTTTATGACTGCCATCCCTGCCTGGCCGATTTTGAAAGCCGTTCCGGAAATAAAAAATGCAAATGAAAGAAGGAAGACAAATGCCCTGTCCTCCCTCATTTTCCACTTTGCTTAGGGAAGTCTACGGGGAGAAAGAGGGGAGAGCAGGGTAAGGTAAGGAGGCCAGACTGGGACCAGCAGACTCCTGGGCTGACGTGAGAGGATGAAGAAAACCAACCGGAGAGATGCTGCCTGTAACCCACCTCCTGGCAGCATCCTCAGAGCTGCCCGCTCCCTACTCTCCCGGGCAACCAGACACCCCCTCTCCCACAGAGTATGACGGAGAGTTAAGGATACACAGAATGCACTGCATAAGCATTAGAGAGCAAGGGAGAGGGGGAGAAAGAGATGGAAACATCCATGTAAAGCATCGTGATTATGGCGGAAGGCTCATCAGATCAGCAAGATAAAGGGCCAGGGACGGCCTCAGGATAGCTTCTCTGCTGCCGTGGGGTTTCCTTCCTCGCTCGGGTGGCAAATCACGCCGACCTGAGCCCACCTTTACCATGTGACCAGCCTGAAAGGTGCAGCGGAGACCGGATGCATGCACGCATTCGTCCGTCCAAACATCCTTCCATCCATCCATCCATCCATCCATCCATCCATCCATCCTT